>CM053745.1:5595826-5810884 GCA_028658305.1 Pachyuromys duprasi | reverse complement strand
AATAAATGGGACCTCATGAAACTGAAAAGCTTCTGTAAAGCAAAAGATACTGTCATCAAAACAAAACGACAGCCTACAGACTGGGAACCTGAGATTTCACCTTACACCCACCAGAATGGCTAAGATCAAAAACTCTAGTGACAATGCATGTTGGAGAGGTTGTGGAGAAAGAGGAACCCTCCTCCATTCCTGGTGGGAATGCAAACTTGTACAACCACTCTGGAAATCAATTTGGCGCTTACTTAGACAATTAGGAATAGTGATTCCTCAAGACCCAGCTATACCACTCTTAGGCATATATCCAAAAGATGGTCAAGTACACAACAAAGACATTTGCTCAACTATGTTCGTAGCTGCTTTATTTGTAATAGCCAGAACCTGGAAACAACCCAGATGTCCCTCAGTTGAGGAATGGATACAGAAATTATGGTACTTTTACCCAATGGAATACTACTCAGCAATTAAAAATGAGGACATCATGAAATTTGCAGGCAAATGGTGGGACCTGGAAACGATCATCCTAAGTGAGGTATCCCAAAAGCAGAAAGAAACATATGGTATATACTCACTTATATAGACCTATAGGATAGGAAGGTCATGCTGAAATCTATACACATAGGGAAGATATACAAGAAGGAGGACCCAGGTTGGTAGGATCAATGCTCGTTTAGATGAACAAAGGGGATGGACATTGAATGGAGAAAGCAAGCAACAGGACAGGAGCATACCGAAGAGGACCTATGAAAGAATCAATATAGCAATGTATCAAAGCAAATATTAAGACTCACAACCGGGCTGGAGAGATGGCTCAGAGGTTAAGAGCACTGGATGCTCTTCCAAAGGTCCTGAGTTCAATTCCCAGCAACCACATGGTGGCTTACAGCCATCCACAATAAGATCTGGTGTCTTCTTCTGACATGCAGGTGTACATGCAAACAGAACATTGTATACATAATAATAATAAAAAAAAGACTCACAACCAAGCCTTCGGCAGAGGGCGGGGAATAATAATAAATATAGGGGAAGTTAGTAAGACTTGGGGAGAACAAGAGCTCCACAAAGACCAAACTGAGCAGGGCACAGGGGTCTTATACGAGACAGTTTCTCCAACCAGGGACCATGTATGGATACGGCCTAGAACCCCCGCTCAGATGTGGCCCATGGTAGCTTGGTGTCCAACTGAAGACCCTAGTAAGGGGAACAGGGACTGTTTCAGACATGAACTCGATGGCTGGCTCTTTGACCCTCCTGTATACACGCCAGGGAGTAACAGCCTGGCTAGATCCCAGGAGAGGAAGGACATTGTAGCCAGCCCTGAGGAGACAAGATGATCTGGGGTCGGATGGAAGGGGAGGAGGTCCTCCCTGGTCGGTGGACTTGGAGGGGGCAGGGAGGAGATAAAGGAGGGATGGGGAGAGTGGGAGGGAATGAGGGAGGGGGCTACACCTGGGATGCAAAGTACCTAACCTGTGATTGATATAAAAATAAATAAATTACATTTAAAAAATGTGGGGAGCTGGGGTGTGGTTCAGTATTAGAGCACTTGCCTAGTGCATGGGAAGCTCAGCACCAGGAAAAAAAAAAAAGTGATTTTCTCATTCAAGGCATTAGTGGTTTCTGAAGTTAAAGTAAAATACTACACGGGAGACTAACCTAAGGTTCTAAATAGGATGGAATTGAATATGCACGCAGAACGACCTATAATGAAAAAGAAAATGATCTGACATAAGATTAATAGAAATGTGGGGGGCTGGAGAGATGGCTCAGAAGTGAAGAGCACTTGCTGCTCCTGTAGAGGGCCCAGGTTCAGTTCCCAGCACTCATATGGCTTACAACAGCTTGTAATTGTAGTTCCAGGGGCCTAAAACCCTCCTCTGGCAACTGGCCACAAGGCTTGCACGCACTGTACACATATACATGCAGGCAATATACTCATACACATAAAATAAAAATAGATCTTAGAAAAAGTTAACAGAAAGGCTGAATGGCATGAGATGTTTTCCCTTTTAACCCGATTTGGTGGAGTCAATGCATCAACACGTTACATCTTAATAACAACATTTACTTTTAGTTTGTAAGGTATGCTTTTCTTTTTGTTGTATTTTAATGTTTGAGTTTTTCATTAGAACTAGGTAACAGAAACCTACCAAATTCGAAAAACAAAATACTACTTTTAACTCCAAGGAAACTAGAGACAAAACACTTAAATGTCTCTCTCTATATAAAATTTTTGGTAGTAGTCTGAAACTTCCCAATGTTTTACCTTGAAGTAGGGTAGGAAAACTTGCTTTGCTGAGTGGGCAGAGTCCACTAAGACATTAAGGTTTAGATCAAGTAGGTCATCAGAACTGATAAGATCCTGGACTGTCAACTGTTTAACTTTTATAGTTGATATTTTCCTGACTAGAAGTCACAAGGTGGAGTAGGCCGACTCCACCGTTCCACACAGAGGTGATCACAGGGCAAACGCGGTTTGCCGGATGCCCCTTCTCCGCCTCTGGGCAGAGGCGTGCCCGAGCCACGCCCACACGCACCCGCAGCGGAGGCTCCCGCTCCCCACGTCCCAGGCAGCCCCGGCACCGCGCCGGCGGCCTGGGGTCTCCGGAGCCGCCGCCTCCCTCCCGGGGGACGTCGGAAGGCGGAGCAGGGCTGAGCCGTACCTGCGCCAACACCGTAAGGCTGCCCTCGCGCGCAGCTGCTTTCACGCGGCCGTGATGCCACGCCGCTCCTGCCCCTGCCAGGACCACGCCGGCCACAGCCGCTGCCAGAGGGCCGCGACCCGGCACGGCCTGTCGGCTGGCCGCGAGCCCCCGCCGCAGCCCTCCGCCCCAGGCCGCCAGCCGAGCGCTTCTCCCCGCAGCCGCCGCCATCTTTGCGGAAGCGCCCGAGCGCCGCGCTCCACCCCCACCTTCTGTCACCCGGGAAACTCATGAACTCTCGCGATAGCTCAGCGGCCTCCACCCATGCTCTCCGCGCGCTTTGCTAGGTGTGGCTGCCTCCTCGACGGTCAAGAGTGCTTTAGGGGTGCTCCCTGGAGTGGGTGACAGGTTCCAAGGCAAAGGCCCAAACAAGTTAGGGCCACCATAGTAGTCCAAGAAAAGGACTGGAGGGGTGGCTCAGAGGTTAAGGGGCGCTTGCTGCCCTTCCAGAGACTTAAAGCTCCAGGGGACCCTGCCCCTTCGGGGCTCTTACCACCCTCTCCCATAAAAATAAAGTTAAAATTAAAAAATAAGAAAGGGTAATAGGTACTGGGTGGAAGGCTGTTACTGCGCATATATCAGACAGGCTTTGGAAAAGGTAGTCAGTCAGTGTTTGAGGATAGATATGGAGGCAAATTAGACTTAGGGTGACTTTTCATCCGCTGCACTTAAAGCTAGCACCTTTGGCCCTCTCTGAAAAGCAGGTGTCAGTGTTAAGTGGGCACTTTGGAGCGGGAGAGGGAAACACTTCTAACAATAAGCGGTAAAGGGTGTTAATTATGATCGTGGCGACAGTAGAATCCCATCCTCAAAGAAGCTAGGGTTTGGGGCTGAAAAGTTCTGCATCTTCTACACCATTATATTTGTCCTAAAGGCCACATGCCTAGCTATGTTGCCTGAGCCAGAAAGTTGGTTCAGTTGGTAAAGGCACTTCATGCCAAGCCTGACTGCCTGAGTTGGAAGTCAGTGACAAGACTCCCACAAGTTGTTTTCTGACTTTCTGGGCTATGCAGTGAGTTCCAGGCCACCCATGGCTATGTAGTGAAATCCCATGTCAAAAAAAAAAAAAAAAAAGGAAATAAAGAATATGTGTACATGTTCACCCTGACAGATCTCTATTTTTACAGCTAAGGTAACATTAAATCTTATTTTTAAGACTATTTTTATTTATGAATAATGCATGTGTGTATGTATGCTGCACATGGGTGGGTGCCCTTAGGGTCCAGAAGAGGGTGTTGGATCCCTTGTAGCTGGAGATAGAGGCAATTGTGATCCACTGGGCGTGGGTGCTGGAATGGAACTCTGGTCCTCTGGAAGAGCAGCAAGCACTAACTGATGAGCTGTCTCTATAGCTCCTAAAATGTGATTTTTAATGTATGTGATGCTAGGATTTTAGCCACATTCAAGCTCAAAGGCCAATGGCATCAAATACTATACGTGTTGTTATGCAACAACCATTATTTATCTCTAGTTTTTTTTTTTAATCTTGCAAAACTGGCAAACACTTTTCAAGAGCCTCCTCCTATTTGTCCATCCCCCCTGAGGTCCCGTTTTTTAAATTTCTATTAAACATCTGATCCACACTCCTGACAATGATTTTCTTCAGAGCTCACAGACAAAGACACTGTATTTTAAACAATTGCTCTTTGCTAAACATTCCATTAAGTTTTGTTCTTACTAAATACTGAATGATAGCTGTGATCCCACCTGGGGCTAGCAGCAGGTGCACACCTACTTCATGCCCCTGTCGCAAGGGTCCCACTTGTCTTCTCTAGAGCAGATGAGGTACAGGACCTCAATCCTGGCTGTTCTTTTGGTGGTAGAAAGATTTTCATCCTGGTAATAGACATGGTTTCATTTTGTAGCCTGGGATCCTAAGTTCTTCCTCAACACTGTGGATTAAACTATATTCTTGTTCAACTTCTGAAATGACCTCAGACATTAGAACCTTTACTTGGGTGTGTAGCATTTTGATGCCCAGGTCAAAGGTGCCAGAACTCCTGATGAATAATGACTGACATTTTGAAGTGTTACAAAATAAAAGAAAGACAATAACAAAAGCTGGCATACCCAATCTAATTTGACAAGATAATGGAAGCCACTTGGATTGTTATTATCCATCCCGTCTTTGCTCCCTTCATCCTACCCAGTATGTTCTGATCTGCAATTAGAGATTCCTCCATTCCTGTTAGGTGCTGAGACCTTTCCAATGTGCCTGTCTAGCAGGGGAGTACTGTAAATTGACTTGTAAGCCAGGTCTCATATTTGAATTCTGGCTCTGCCAGAAACATCGCTGTGATTTAGGGCACTGAGGCTCAGAGTTCCCATCTGTAAACAACACTCTCACAGTTTCAGATGGCATCATTTATAGGAAGTGATTAGCCAAATGCCTGGTGTACATGATGCACTCATGACAGATGGGAGTTTGTCCTCTTTAAGATCTGGCTTACTCCTGCTCTGTCATCACAGATGAGCCTGACTGGATGCCCATGATTCCAGATCATTAACTCAAGGTCCATATTAACTCAAGGTTCCTTAGACTTTTGGCCTTTTCACGTCTCACCTGATGTGTGTCCTTAGGTTTATTTACACCTCTGCTGATTTACTAGTTCTTGACATGCATCCTATTGTTCTGAATTACTGATGTATGGCTTGTTTCTGACTCAGTGATTCAACAGATTTCTAGGACTTGTTGAGACACAATGGATATCCTCTCTTGTAGCTTAGTCTCACTTTGCAGAAACCGCGTCTTTATCTGCTTCAAGGTGTCTAATTTGCACACTTCCACCACTTACTTCCTGGAGTCAAAATCTACTTCTCAGTCATGATCCCAAGTCCAAGACAGGTGCACAATCTTGCTACATCACTCAACATGTTTAAAACATTGTTTCCCCCACAATTTGACATCATCATGGATGAGAATATCTTCGTTTCTTTGTTTCCCCATTGCAAACACAGTGTCCAGCACACACTAGACGTTCAGTGAACAGACACATGAATAAGTGAATGAATACATGGCACTGATGAAATTTTAGGGCACCCATTTCCAAGTCTGGGGTGACAGATACAGAGAAGTCCATTGTTCTTTTACTACATTTATTTTTTTTCCAACACAAAAGCATTATCTTAGATTTGCAGATTTTTTTAAAAGTGGGAATCTTTTACTTACTTGGAAAACTGCTTTGTAATTAGTTTGTTTTCATGTTATATGTCCAGCCCTCAAGAGTTCTCAGTTAAGAATTAATGTATTCAAACTTTTCTTTTGCAAAGGAAACAAACTCTTTTAATAGAACCGGTCTCTAGCCAGCTAACCATTCTAAGTATGAAATTGTTCCTGGCAGCTGCTGACTATATTGGTCTTTTGGGGCCCTGGCTTTGTTCATTTCTTCATCCCCTGCTATAGAAAAAGCCCTGAGCTGGGATGTATTTTCAACCAAGCAGTTTATAATCCAATCCCCAAATAAGGAACGGCTGCTTCTTCAGCTGTAACATCCAGTCTGTTTTAAAATGGTAATTGGAGAAACAGAATGGTACCACGGACGGTTTCTAAATATTGTTCTTAATTCACTTACTCAGGGATCTTTCTCTGGAGGAGGGACAGAAGTGATACAGAAACAGCAACAACAACAAAAACCAAACCATCATGAGGGCCCTTTCCCCTCTGACCAGTGGCAAGACTAGGCTAGATTCTACAACAGTGCCAGATGGTCCTTCAACACTGGGTTGCAAAGAAAGGAAAGGATCCAGTAAGCTGGAGCAGCAAGTGAAAAGCATACACGGAAGAGAAGCATGCCAAGAAAGAGTGATGGGTAGGATAGAGAGAAGACTGCATACAATGTGTGTTTATGAGGCTTGGAGCAAGAGGGCTGGGTTGGATTTGACCTTGTGGCTGTGGGGTGGTTGTTGTGGTGGAACAATTTCTGCAGTATGTACATTCATGTTCTGTTTACATGAACTTCTGGAAACTGGGGAAATAGCTCAATGATTAAGAGCACTAGATGCTCTTGCAAAGAACCTGGGTTGAATTTGCAGTACCTGCATAATGGCTCACCCCTTTCTATCATGCCAATCCCAAACATCTCATTTCCTGTTCTGGCCTCCCTGCACATACATACAGGCAAAATACTCATAAACATAAAAATGCAACCCCCAAATTAAAAACATGACACATTCTGAAAGGCAACCCTACTGCCTCAGCATCCTGGATTACAGACTTGTGCTGCCATGCGCGATGCCATTAAGAGCTTAGAGGACCGCTTGTGTGTGTGGCCCGTTATTGTCTATACCGTCCTCATGCTGCACCTGGCCGTATAGGGAACAGTTGTCAGTCTCCTTGACCTTCCACGTGTTGGACTGTGGCTTCATGTCCTGTCTCCTGTGTTCACACCTGCCCTGAAGCTGACCTCTGCACCTTACACTTTCCACCCCATGCAGGTCTGTTGCCTGCCTAGTTCACTTTGACTCTTCTTGCCGATGGTTTTCTGTAAACTATCTTCCTGACTCCTGATGTCCAGTAAAGTAATTTCCTATGAGTTGCTGGTCTTGAACAGAGAAATCAACTGGTTCCTCTAACTGAGGAGGACATTGTACTTCTGTAACGTCTTAAAAGAAGCTATGAAGTCAAAGGCTGCTTTGATCTTAGCGTGCGCGGGATAAATAAAGATTGTGATCTGGTTCTGCAGGCTGTTTACTGTTACATTACAAAAGAATGTGCATTAAGATTGATTATCTTTGGTGGAGGAGAAAAATACAGGGGATTCTTAAAAGATAAGTTAAAGAGGCTGGGCTCAGTCCAATGCTAATGGAGAAACCAGCTCTTGGACGGATGTTATAAAGAACCATTGCTTAGAATAGTTCGAGGTTGAACTATGTTTATGGTAGATAATTGGGTGGCGGAGGGTATGATTCACTCTCTGAGGCCCTAGATGAGTCAAAAGGATTGCTAATTATGTCTTTCTCTGCAGTTTGGGGCATGGGTAAAAATATCTGGGGATCATGATTGATACCAGCATGTGTAGAAATAGGTCAAGATGAAATCTCACTGACAGCAAGACAGCCCTGCGGAGAGGAGCCTTTTCTGTGTCTTTCAGTCCTCCCCTGGTCCTCATTCCATTCCCATCACCCCAGCTTACACGCTCATTACTGCGCACTGTGATGATTGCAAGCATCTCTTAACGCTCGCCTTTGCTTCCAGGCCTCTTCTCCTCCCCAGCATTCCAGAGATGGATGTCAGCTCAATCTTCCTAAAACATTTCTTTCAGCATGCATCCATTAGCTGTGTGCTTTAGCCTCCTAGGCCTCCATCTCCTTGTCAGAAAGTGAGAAGGTGGGATTCAGTTTATTTTTCCAGTTCTAAAATTTGTGTTCTGTGCTACTCCAAAGTGGTATTTGTTTTTCATTTGACAAGCTGTATTGAGTGTGGAATGTGTGCCAGGCACGGTACCATGCCCCAGGGGGTAAAGAAAGAATTAAGGCTGAGCTCCCTATGTGCCCAGACCTTCCACAGTGGGCTGTGCCTTCTGCACTTCAGACTTTTTAAACGTATGATTCCCATCTATGTGTGTTTATTTATTTATTGAGTCTACACATTTATGACTGAAAGTTTAAAAACGCATACTATGAATTTAAATTTGGGTGCTGAGGAGAAGTTGTGATAGTGGCCGCTGAATAAGCATGAAGACTTGAGTTTGGTACCCAGAACCTATATTTTCATGGTGGCATCCAACTGTACCAACACAATAGGTTTTAGGGGGCAGACCTCTGAAGCTTATTGCCTAGCCAGCCTAGGCAATAGCTGATCCCTAGTTTAGCAAGACGCTTTGCCTTAAAGGGTAAAGTACATAGGGACTGAGGAAGACACTTTAGCCTCTACACTTACCTGCACACATACATAAATTCCCATATGCACACATGTGCACATGAATGTATACCACCCACACACATATCAAAAGATTAAAGGTTTTAAATTTTGTTATAAAGGTGAAATAATTCTTACAAAATTAAATTTTATTCAGGGGTGCAACAGAAGTTTGCCTTCTCTAAAAATGTTAATACTATTTTGTGAAATGAAACTGGCTTGGGGGATTTTTAGTGTGTGTGTGTGTGTGTTTGTATGGCATGTATATGTTTATGTGTGTTAGAACAGCTGCATTCAAGCCACAGTGCATGTGTGTTGGAGGTCAGAGGAAAACTTCAGGTTCCTTGAGTTTTACCTTGTTTATAACAGGTGTGAAAATGGCCCCCATAGGACTCATATGCTTGAATACCTGGCCCCAGTTTGTGGAACTATTTGAGAAGGATTAGGAGGTCTGACCTTGTTAGAGGAGGTGTGCCCTTGCAGGCAGGCTTTGAGGTTTCTGAAGACCTGAGCCGTTTCCAGGGCTCTCTCTCTGCCTCCTGCTCATGGGTCAAGATGTGAGCTGTCAGCTGCTCCTGTTGTCATGTGTTTGCTCCGCCATCATGGGCTCTAACCTTCTGAAACCACAAGCCCAATTAAATGCTTTCTTTTCTAAGTTTTCTTGGTCATGGTGTTTTGTCAAAACAGTAGAAAAGTAACTAAGACACCAGGCTAGCTGATCAGGAACCTTCTAAGGATTCTCCTGTCTCTGCTTCCCATCTCTCTGTAGGAAAGGTGGGGTTACAGAACACATGGCCTTTGGGATGTTAACTCAGGTCCTTATATGTGTGCAGCAAATGCTTTAAAACTGAGCCATCTTCCTAGCCCAGCTTGGAAACTTTTGGTTTTGAGCTTTTTGTGGGAAAGACACAGAGTCTGATGTGATACTCAATTAAGTTAGACATTGCTTTGAATCACTTTTATAGCTCAAGAAAGTATCACACAGAAATATATTAATTCAAAAAGAAGGAGCAACTTTTGTTAGCTAAAGTAACAAAGTCCATGATATTGTGTCTTTTCAGTCTTTTATAGTGTAATAAAATTTAAATATGGACAAAATTAGAAATAATAAAGTATTGAGTGTCTGTGTATAATACACCTGGCCCACTTTTGTCAATTGTCAACTCATGGCCAATATTGTTTTGCCTTCTGTTTTTTCTTGGACTAGATTATTTACATAACTCTCAAGACTGACTATATCTGTTACTTGTCTTGTTGTTGCAATAAAATACTCAACAAAAGCAACTTAGGGGACAGTTTAATTTGCCTCATGGTTCAAGGGTATATACAGTCCACTGTGGTAGAGAAATCATGATGGAGGAGCTTGAGGCAGCTGGCCACATTGCTTTGGTAACCAGGAAGCAGAAGAAGGAGAAAGCTTTCTCCTTTTTACGTAGTCCTGGTCCCAAGCCCATGTAATACTGCCCACACCTAAGGTGGCTCTTCCTGCCTCAATAACCTAATCTAGGCAATCCTCAGGTCATTAGAGATCCTGTTCAGTTGGTAATATTATCTAGCCATTACATTCACATAATCTTACTTTTTTTTTTTTTGAGAGAGAGGTTCTCATGTAGGTTGGCTTAAACTAGTTTTGTAGCTGAATGACCTTGAACATTTATGATCCTTACACCTATGTCAAGCTTATGAGACACTGAGGATAAACCCAGGGTCTTGTGCAGATGAGGTAAGCAGTTTTATGACTGAGCTACACCCAGCTTCATATAATCTTTGACACATCTCATCAGACTAAAAGATGAAATCTCAAAGAGGAAAGGTCATATGCCATTCTTTCTCTTGTGTTTCTTAATAGCACTTTGTAATCCGATGGGCGCATACAACTTTTCCCCCTTCCCCTCCTTTTTTCCCTGTCTCCATGCCTTCTCCTCTCCTTTTCTCTCATTATGTCCCTTCTCCCTTTCTTTTTTCACCTCTCTCTTCTCTCCTTCACTTCTTCCTTTCCTTTCTGGTTTCCTTCTAACAGTCTGTCTTGTGCCCAGCAGAATCCCCAACTTTTACATCGTGGATACTCAATGTTAACAGCAAGCCACCTTACTGGGGCTGTGAAAAGCAGAAATACCTGTGGGTTGTTGCAGAATGGCCCTCAGGGATGGAGCATTGCCTTTGCCTGCCAGATCCTCAGGGGGCAGGAGGTTTTGTGCTCTCCTAAGTCCTTGTTTGTATGACAATGCCGAGCTCATAGTAGATACTCAAAGGCTACTTCTCAAATGAGTGAACAGACAGATGAGCAAGCAGCAGCACAACTTCCTAATTTTTATTATGACAAGAAAGAGCAAGAGTTAAAGTTTCGTCTTTGTGATTTGATCCCACATCTCGGAGAGATGGTGACATTGCCAGTTCATCACGACCATGTAACATTAGCTGAGCTAAAACATTTATTTCTCAGATAAGCTTCTTGAAAATCATCTTCTTTTTTAAAAATTGATTTTATCTGGTTAGTTGGTTCAGGAACTGGATTGCGTCTAGCTGAGAACGTTTATTTCTTTGTAGAGGTTCAGCTTTGTGATATGGAGAGTTCTTTTTGGGTTCTTGTCATAGCTCCACTCCACTAATAGCTAATAACTCAAAGCACGATATATGTTAAGGATTGAGTTCTTAACATATTTATGTTAATGGTAGATGATGAAAAGGTATCTTCTTTTCTCTTCTGAGGAGTGGTTGAGACACCGGCATGCTGACCGCAGCTTCTTATATTATCCAGGCTGGCTTTGAACTGATGATCCTCTGTGTGAGTTAGTTTCTTATCAACATAAACTAAAGTTATCTGCCAAGAGGAATGCTCAATTGAGAAAATGCCTCCATAAGATTTGCCTGTAAGCAAGTCTGTGTGGCATTTTCTTGATAAGTGATTAATGTGGGAGGGTCCAGCTCACTGTGAGTGCTACCGTCCCTGGGTAGGTGAGCCTGGATCTTGTAAGAAAGCAGGCCAAAGCGAGCCATGGGGAGAAAACCAGTGAACAGTACTCTTCCATGGTCTCAGTTTAAATTCCTGCTCCGAAGACCACCTAAATCCCTTCCCTGACTTCTTTCGATGGTGAGCTAAGATATGTAGGAATAAACCCTTTCTTCTTCATAGTGTTTTACGACAGCATACAAACATACATGTTGTATCCCGTATAGGAGCCCAAAGGGGAAATGTCTCTCAATTCTAGTAGCAATAAAGATCCCACACCTTGTCTTCTGTTACAATGTAACCTTTTCTGCATTTCAGTTAAGAGGACCTGTGTACATACTGCTT
Source organism: Pachyuromys duprasi (assembly GCA_028658305.1). Taxonomy (NCBI): domain Eukaryota; kingdom Metazoa; phylum Chordata; class Mammalia; order Rodentia; family Muridae; genus Pachyuromys; species Pachyuromys duprasi. The sequence continues at coordinate 5,799,033 of CM053745.1, read as the reverse complement.
TATCAGAAACATTACTTTTTAAAAAAAATTATTTATTTTATTTTGTGTTTGAGTGTTTTGCCTATATTTATGTCTGTATACCACATGCACCCTTAGTGTCCTTGGAGGTCAGAAGTTTTGGATTCTGTGGTTCTAGAGTTATGGATGTTTGTGAGCCACCATGTGGGTGCTGGGAGCCAAACCCAGGTCCTCTGCAAGAGCAATGAGTACTCTTGACCACTGAGCCATCTCTCCAGCCCCTTCTTTAAAATTTTGCTTAAAATTAGATTTATTTATTTTATTTTATGTGTGAATGTTTTTGTCAGAAACACTTTTTTAAAGACAAGGTCCTACTCCATTGTCCGGGCTGGCCTCTAACTCCTGGTCTAGAGTGATTCTTTAGTCTCAGTCATACAGGCAACTGGGACTATAGGCATGCGCTGCTACGCTTGGCTATAAACAAACTACAAGAAGATTTTGGGTTTTATTTAAATGTAGATACGAAGAAATGTAATAACTGATCACTTAGGTCTACAGTTATAATTAGTGCTCTCTGTCCTGATTCTGAATCTGTGTGTGCATGCGTGTATGTGTGTTGGTTTGTATCTCCAGCTGTAAGTCTAACATATTTGAGAAGTGAGGAAATAACATTCAGTAGATCACGTTTAGTATAAGGATCTGAATTTAGGTCCCTAGTAATTGTGTAAAAAGTCAGACATAGAAGTACAGGCTTGCAATCCCCAGAGAAGGGGAGACAGAGTCAGGAAGACTCCTGGGCCATCTAACTTGTACTATTAGCAAGCTCCAGGTTCACTGAGAGACCCTGTGTCAAAAACCAAGGTGGAGAGTGATTAAGGAAGGCGCCTGATGTTGACTTTTGGCCTTTACACGCATGCACACACATCTTCACATGTGCATGCATATACACATATACGTATGCATACTCCAGGAAAACATTTGGAGAAAATTGTGTCTGTAATGATCATGTATAGACTTTTGGGAGATATTCTTCCTTAACAACACAGTATGACTATCACATATATAGCAATTCATTATGTCAAATATTGTAAGTAATTTAGAGATAATTTAAAGCATAAGGGAGGATGTGTCCAGATTCTATGAAAATACAGTTTCATTTATGCAGGAGACTTGAGCAGCTTCAGAGTTTGGTACCCATGGTGAAATGAATGCCTGGAACTACTCCACTGAGGATGGTTGTAGAGTGTTTATAAATTTAATTGAAAGTGTTATGATGAATTTAAAATAGAAAAAGTCCGGGAGATAGCAATTGAGACTTAGAGAGTAAGTATAAGAGTTATTTGTTTTGGGTCTGAGGAGGTGGCTTAGTGGGCCAGCTTAGACCTCACCCAGAACCTCTAGCACCCACGTCAAAAGCTCTTCCCGGAGGCACAACCCTGTGTCCCCAGCACTGGCAGGTGGATCTGGGGAGCTCAGTGGCTGGCTTAGCCAAAACAGTCACCCGGCAGCCTCCTCTGGCGTCTGCCTGTACAGGGCACACCTACCTACATTGTGCATCCACATTTGTGCATTACACACACACACACACACACACACACACACACACACACACACACACACAGAGAGAGAGAGAGAGAGAGAGAGAGAGAGAGAGAGAGAGAGAGAAATTATTTATTTTTCTCTAATGCAGAAACCAAAATTATCAAGGCTGCAGAGGAAGATACCACATTTTGCATTGTAATTTTCCTCAGAGATGAGGGCAGTGATGAACTGTATTACACCATAAGTGCAGGTGACACTGTGGCATTAACCCGGTCTGAAGCCTACTTGTGGTAGAGGGGGCAGCAGCTGTGTGTCCTGTGGGCCGTCAGTCCAGACATACAGCCCCACGGAATGGACTGTTTGCACACTCCTCTGGATCCCTGAGGTTGGCCCTGGGATAGACTTTCAAAAGTCATCAAGGCACTGGGTCCTGATGAGCCAACAACTCAAAGGGGTGGATGCAACTTGAAAGATACACTGAGTTTGCAAGCCTGGGTATTACCACGACTAGTCAGAAAACAGAAATGAAAATGACCAAGCGTATCTATGTGTGTGATATTTACTTATACATGTTCACACGAGTCTGTCTGTGTAAGGTTTCTTTTGTCTATGGTAATGTGATCTGCCTGGGAGGATGTGGGAAGAAAATGCTACTAATCCATATAGATATACAGAGTAGATTGCATAGTGTAGATCTGAAGCATTCTTATGGGGAGGGCTTTGTTAAAATTTCACAATGTTTCTTGTTTGTTGAAACTTTATCAAAGTTTCAAGTCCTTTTATTTTTAGCAGGTGCAAGACTCTTCCAAAAACCTGTACTTTCCAAATGCTTTTTTTCAGAGATCAAAATTCTAAATTTCAGATTGGGTTAAATACAATTTATAATTCATCCCACAGCTGTTGAAGCTATAATGGAGTAAAATGAGAATTGCTTTGTAGGGCCTGTGTCTCCCAGAGCAGCTTCGAAAATGAAACCGAATCTTCATGCTTCGCTTGACATGGGGATTTCAAGTCATTTCTACAGGCTCCATTGTAGTTGCCGTGCGTGACGCCAAAAGTGTATTAGGATACAGTAGAAATAGTAAAACGCTGTTAAGACAGGATTTTCCCCCAATGGCTTGTTTGGTAAATAAATGGGAATGCAAACTGAATATTGTCAACTCTTGTGGATCCCGTGGTTTTGTTTTAACCAAGGATCCCATTGTCTGGTACCAATCGTCTACTCTGTCAGTTGCAGCCAGGTACACTTCCATGCCAAGGAGAGCTTTTATGATACACAAAAGCATGTTTGGTGGAAGCAGGGGATGGACGGACAAATGCTCACAGGGGAATCCGATTTTCTCAAAGACACGCGTGGTATTTAAAGTCTCCTAAGTCCACAGAATGCGGAGAGACTGGAAAATTCTCAGGTGTCCCTCAAAGGACAGCTCTGCTCTTGTTTTTCACAAAGCAGCAACTGTCTGAAATCTCTAAAGGCAAATAGAACAGAGAGCTGGGGGATGGGGTGACACAGGGCCGAGCTTAAGACTCGGGGGTTCAGTTTCCAGAAATGAAAAAAGGGCAAGCATCATATTCATAGCAGAATCAAAGAAAGAAGCTGAACAAAAATGTGGGCATAGGAGCCACCATTTCTGTGCCTTTGACATGAAAGTCCTTTGGCCCTAGATGGGGGGAGGGCCACCTCTTGAAGTTGTGCTCCCTGTCCCCCCCACACATTCCTGGGGCAACTTTGCCTGCCAATCTCCACAGAGTCTGCGGACAAGTCTTTTCAGAAAAAGGTGATGACTAGCTGTCTCTATGCCTGCAGACTCTGAGGACTTAGGCTCAAACTATAAAGATCGAGGACTTAGGTTCATTTTCAGTCAAGACTGCTAAATATCAGTTCCATGTTCATTCCGGAAGTCCTGAGAGACTTTTTTCTATGCTTGAGTTTAGTCTTCCACTTTCATCTGGGGACACAATGAGGATATGGTAGCTAAAAAGAACACTGTGAGTAGTATTTTTGAGGCTAAGTGGATAATTCTGATGTTAAGTGTTAAGCTTTTTTAAAAAAAATATAGAGCGTATTTGAATTTTTTTTTTCTGAGACACATTTTCTCAGTAGTGCTAGTTGTACTGGAACTTGCTTTGTAGGCCAGGGTGGCCTTGAACTCACAGAGATCAGCCTCCCTCTGCCTCCTAAGTGCTGAGATTAAAGGTGTGCACCACCGTTGCCAGGCAGAATTCTTACTGTCATCCCTTTGTGAAATTCTAAAAAGCTCCAGTTTGGGAGAAACAGGTAGAAAACCCTCAATTGATATATGTAAATGATAGCAACATAAAAAGTAAAACCAAAACAGCTGAAAACCAAAATCAGTGGCTTTCCCATGGTCCTATCAATGGTAGCAGGTGGAAAAAGTAGAAAATGCAGGGTCTGTAATCCCAATGTCTCTCCACAATGCTATAGAATTTCTCAAATTAAAACCACTGGAGAACTGGAAAACTGCTTTGGTCCTCTAATGAGATAGCCTGAGGTTATGAACTGACTCCTCTCCTTAAATACCTTCCCAGAGAACCCGAGACACAGAAAGATTTAGGGGGCATTTAAGGAAACCAATGTACAAGGGAAAAGACATATGCTTTGCAAAAGGGAGAAAGGTGGGCAAACCTGCAAAATGAAAACCAAAACCAAAAACCAACCAACCAACCAAACAAACAAACAAACAACCAGGCTCGTGGAGTCTTTGTCCATTAAAGCTTTTATTGAGGTTGGAGTGAAAATTGCATTTGGTTAGGATGAGGCAATCCTGACACAAGCCTGCCCTCTGCCATCTTGGGCCAGCTGAGGAAAAAACAATTAACCCCATGAATTTCTGATGGTTTTAACTTGGTAGTCTCTCTGTTTTGTGTGGGCATTTGACAAAGGAAGTAGCTAACCTGAGTCTAATATTGTGAGTTTACTTTTTGTTAGCTTTGGGCCAGGACTACGTAGCTAACTGTATTTACTGTCATAAGTTTACCTTTTGGGTCTGTGGCCAGTTTAGGGCCCCAAACCGCTCTTCTGGCTCATTTTCTCACCAAGCACTGACAAGCAATTTGAGAAATGCTTCCTGAAATGCTAGCATATGAAATTTTTGAGTTGTTTCCTCTCACGATTCCTCTAATTCCTTAGCTTCTAGCCCTCCTAACAGTTAATTAGATAATTGGTGAACTTTCTGCAAATAATCTAAATATCCCATAAAATATAATACCAGCCAAAGACCAGTCTACTAGATCTTGCACTGAAGTCAGTGTGGGCAACTCTGCTTGGATTGGTACTATTCAACACTACAAATGTGTCAACACACGACCTGGGAAGCTTGTTCAAAGGCAAGTTCCAGGTTGGTAGGAGCTGTGTGGGGATTTCTAAGATTTCCCAAGAGTCCCTGATGTAATTCACCGAGAACCACATGAAGTAGCAAGGGCCCAGACTGAGAAGGAAGAGTCTTCCTGTCCTAGGAAAGGCACAGAATCTAGAAGCCTAGAGTTAGGGGCTAGAAGGACAGCTCAACAGTTCAGATTATTCGTTGTTTTTGCAGAGGACTGGGGTTTAGTTATTAGCATCCACATGGAACAACATCCTCTTTGGCTTCCAAGGTCAACACACACACACACACACACACACACACACACACATACATGGGTGTGTGTCAAATATACAAGCATATTTTGCAAACACACAAAATAAAAAAGATACGTCTTTCAAAAACAGGAAGCTTCTGCTTTGCACCAGGACGTGAAAAAAAATAAGCAAAAGTTAGACAACACATATATCCTGAATAGCTAATTTTAATAAGACTTTTCTTTCCTTATGAATGATGGTCTTTTTTTACAGTTAGAGGGAAGCCTCTGCTGAACACTGTTACATCCTAGAAAGTCACTCCGTGAACAATGGCTGTTAAGAAATGCTGAGTGTTGACATATGGGTCGCTTGAACTATCACATGAAAATCCAAGTAGGGCTGGGTTCATTCATTCTTGTGGTAAAATTTCTTTCTGGAATGCATATTCTAAATGGCTGGATGGTAGGGTCCTTTGCAGCTTCACCAATTTCCTAAATGTTACTCTACAGGTAGAACAGGGATAGGCATATTCTCTCTCTCTCCCTCCTTTCCTTCTTCCCTCTTTTCCTCCTCTCCCTCCTTTTCTTCCCCTCCTCTTTCTTTACTTTACATCCCGGTCATAGCCCCCTCCCTCCCCTCCTCTCTCCTCCCAGTCCCACCCTCCCTCCCTATTCCCCCTATATTCCCCTCCTCTATTCCTCAGAAAAGGGGAGCCTTCCCTTACTAACCCACCCAAGTGCATCAAGTTGCATCGGGAGTGAGCTCATCCTTTTCCCCTATGCCTGCCAAGGCAGCCGCTCAGGGGGGAAGTGATCAAAAAGCAAGCAACTGAGTCCATGTCAGAGACAGCCCCTGCTCTGCTTACTAGAGGATCCACATGAAGACTAAGCTGTCCATTGGCTACATCTGTGTAGGGTGTCTAGGTCGAGACCATACATGGTCCTTGGTTGGTGCACCACTAGAAGACCAACAGTGCAAACTAAACAGGTCCCAGGGAGGTTTAGGGAGACTGAAGCACTTTTTTTTTCAGTGCCTAGGAGAGCTTGCCAATTTCAGGGCCAATGGACAGGCATGTAAATGGATGCTCATGAGCTGTCTTTGGGCACCTCGTAGTCTGGGGGTAGAGGGCAGAAAAAGATAGATGCAATTAAAACGGTTAGTTTCCTCAAAAATTGACTGATCCTGGTTTGTCTGATTTTGTAGGTACCAGCCACAAACAACTGTTTAAATTAATTAAGTCAAAAGTTTAAAGCAAGTTCTGCAGTTATGATCACTATATTTCAAGTAAGTGCATGTCTGGGCAGCTAGAAAACTCTGCCATTTTAGAAGTTCATTTGGGTAGTAGCACTCAAAGAACACAGAGGAAACGAAAGCTTGATTCCTGTGACGGCTGGAAGTCTTTAAGAATGGGGAACCAGACAGCAATTGCTCTGAGGACCTCAATTAAACAGATGAAAAGGGATGTGGGGTGCCGGTGCAGCCACGGTGGTGTGGGGCTTTGGGGACTGGGGGAGGAAGAGTCCCATGGACCGTCAGAGAGGGGGGAACATGGCCAGCATCTCACAGAGAGCTTTTTGACAATTGCTCCCGCTCTCTGCAAGAGACAATGTGTAGATGTTGAAGAGGGAAGTATGGTGACGAAGAAAGATGAAGCATTCTTTGCATCATGACCAATTATTTTGCCTCACTACATGTTTTATGAGCCATGAGTACAAGCTCCATTACCTCTCAGATCCATCCTGTGACCCTCTACTCTGTTTTCTTGACTGCGCAGCCCTTTCTGCAATGCTTTAGCATGTTGCTTTATACACATTTTAGGCCAGGCTCACTCCTCTTGAAATTTTGGGCTTCCCTGTGGCTCTTGAGTTTCTCAGCTCAGACCATGAAAGCTCCATCTTTGGGGGCTCAGGATTAGAAGCTCTGCTTTTATATCCTATGATACTTTCTGATAATTCCATTTCCATGTATTCATTCAACAAGTATTTATTAAACACCTACTGGATGCCAAGAGTTGGCTAATTCCCCATGTTTTCTTCTCTTCAGTGGCAGCTTCTTTGTTCTGGTTGAGATTTCAAACCTTAATAAAGTGAAATTGCCCGGCCAGAACTTAATGTTACGAAATATTTTCTAAGTAGTGCAGACCACATTGTTTAGTAACACGAGCCAAATGGATTAGCTTCTGTCCTGGGAGGGGAGAACGTTCATAGCTTTCTCTTTGCTCTAAGGTCTCTGATTACTCAATATCCTTAGTTCTTGTGTCCGTTTTGTAAGAGTGCTGTGCAAATGCCCACAAAGTGGATGGCTCGAAGTGACAGAAGTCCTTTTTCTCACAGTGTGGAGGCTTGAATGAGAGTGCCTGTAGAGCCATACCTGTTCTGAAGGCTCTGGGAAGAACCCCTCCTTGCCTTCTCTAGCTTCTGGTGGGGGCTGCTGTCCTTGTACCATGGCTCGCAGCTGCATTTTTTTTGGCCCTGTTTCCACTGTCACACAGCTGCTGCTGGTGGTGACATGTGTGTGGCGTGGTGTAAACATCCCCATTTTTTAAAATACAGATACTGTGCGGTTGGATCCCACTTTAATCCAGTGTGACCTCACCTCCATTTAATTACATCTGCAAATTCAATGATACCTGACCCATTTTCACACAGGACCACACTCATTGGAATCTGGAGATCACAATATCTTTTTGGGGAACACAATTTGATCCACAACAAGCCCCCCTCCAATCTAGGCTAGATCCAGAGGCTTTGTTCATGCTAGGCAAGTTCTCTGCTATTGGGCTCTAGCCCTAACTGAGTCGCCTCAAGTCTATATAATGTGTATATTCACTCAGGCCACTGGCCAGACGAGATGCCAGGAATAAGGAAGCAAAACTGCAAATGGAGGCTGTAGTTCGGCAAAGGAAGAACTAGCAGCATCCCCGCTCTTCGTCCTTCCAACCAGGAGGCATATGGGATGAGCTGAGAGGAAGATCAAAGGCCAACAGGGGCTGAGGGCAGAGTGAGGTACCAGTCAGACATCTCAGAGGTTATCAATCAACTCTGGCCCTTTTAACTCACTCCTTGGACCTTTCATTTTTCTTGACCCACTCTTTTCTACCACTTGCTTCTTCTCTGTCTTCTCTGTCATTGTCATTCTCTGAGCTCCAAAGCAAGGAAGAAATATATTAATGTGATCAAAGGACTTCCAAAGGCTATTGGCATGTCCCCATTAGGCTATCAGTACTTTATGAAATGTTATGTTCATGATCAGGACACTTTCCATGCAGCACTCGGAATACTAGCTGAGGGGCAGGGTCTTCAAAGTCCCCTCTGTTCAATGTCCACAGATCCCTCTGACTTGTCTCATTTGTTTTCATAGCACATGTTGAATGTCCAACATGTTACTATCGGCAAGGAGACCTAAAGCAAATGAGAAAAGCAGGAAGAACTTCTCAGTTTCTGTAAGAGTTTTCTCACACTGTGGGTTAACCCATTCTAATTTCAAGAAAGCATTTGGTCATTTATATTGCAAGTATTTATAAACTGGGAATGGAGGGTCTTGTTAGAATATGTGGAAATGATTCAGACTCACAGTCCTTGCTTTGAGAAGTTTATAATTTCAGGAGAGAAACACTATATGCAAGTAACTAAAATATATGCTGCAAATGTCCGAGAGGAAGTTTCCAGTGCTTGGAGAAGGAGGGCTTGTGATGGGAGGGTCTACAGTATAGCAGAGAGTACTAGTCCCTGTGTGGAACCAGAGAACAGGCAGGCCTACGTTTTTGAGCTCAGAGGTGAAGATTACTGACCACAGAGTGGATTTGAAAGAGAAAAGGACACACAGCCCTCCCTCTCTCTCTATAGAAACACTATATTGCCTACCTTTAAAGCCCCATATTTACATTACATTAGGCATTCCATCATTTAAGGGCAACTGAGAGGACTTGAGTGTCCATTAGTTTTAGAATCCAAGGATTGGGGGATGTGTGTGTCCTGGAAGCAATCTTCTGTGGAACAACTATGATGGTTGGAAAAAGTCTTGTTGGGTGTCTGAGGGGGCTGCAGAGATGGCTCAGCAGTTAGGAGAACCTGCTGTTTTTCCAGAGAACTTGAGTTTGTGTCCTATTACCTACATCTGGCTGCTCACAAGCATCTGTAACTCTAGCTTCAGGAGATCCTATAGCCTCTTCTGGCTTTTGTAGGTGCTTGCATTCATGTGCACAAGCTCACAGACACACACCAAAAATTAAATAGATCTTTTAAAAAAAAATTGAAGATGATTTTCCCAAAAGTTATAGATGACCAATAACGGGGTAGACAAGATGGCTTAACAGGAAAAGTGCCTACCCAGAAAGCCTGACAACCTGAGTTCTATCCCCAGGGTTCGCAAAGATGTGGACGGATAAAACAGACTCCATAAAGGTGTCCTCTGACCCCATGTGCACACACACACATACACACCCAAAATTCATCAATAATCAGTAATAGAATTCTTTAGAGCAGTGATTCTCAACCTATGGGTTGAAAAAGACCTTCACAGGGGTCACCCAAGACCATCGGAAAACACAGATATTTACTTTATAATTCATGACAGTAGTAAAATTACTGTTGTGGAGTAGCAATGGAAGTAATGGTTGGAACATGAGGAACTGTATTAAAGGGTTGGAGCATTAGGAAGGCTGAGAACCGCTGCCTCAGAGGTAGTAAGCTTCCCGCTGTCATTTGGAGGGAATTTGGCTGAAGCTAATGCTGTGGCTGAGGAGGGACTTCCCTCCTCTGCTCATTCTGATCTCAACCCCAGCAGCAGCGCTGGTATTTTCTTTTCTTTTCATTTCTTTCCTTCCTTCCTTCTTTCCTTCCTTCCTCCCTCCCTCTCTCTCTCTCTTTCTTTCTGTGAGACAGGGTTTCTCTGTGTAGCCTTGGTTGTCCTGGACTTACTCTGTAGACCAGGCTTGGCCTCCAACTCACAGAGATCTACCTGCCTCGGTCTCCCAGAGTGCTGGGATTTCAGGCCTGTGCCTGACCTCAGTCTTGGTTTTGACTTTCCTGGGGTGCAGGTGGAGTTATAAAATTTGTTTTTTTCTGTGCCCTTCCTTGCTCTGATTAATAACACAGAGACCTTTATTAAAAGCTTCAGGCACTATAGCTGTGCAGATATTCAGCTATTCTAACCCAATAATACTGGCTTGGCCTACTTTCCAGCCACCTGGCTCATTACCTGCTATCTTAGTCTTGCACTGGCACCTCCTTCTTCATCCGTGTTCTGATGGTGACCTCTGCCTCTCTTTCTGGTTCTCACCTGGGACCCCCACTCCAGGCCAGGAAGTCCCACCTTATCCTCTCCTGCACAGCTATTTACTTAGCCAAGCAGAAGGTGATAGAGAACAATGTTTACATACCAAGAGAGGATATGTTTTATAATAACGACAATTTCAAAATCCTGACTGCAATCAGAGCTCTGAGTAGAGACATCAGCATTTGGATACACCGTGAACACACACAAAAACAAAAACAAAAACATCCTCCAACGTGGAATGAGCAGTCAAGGTTTATTCAGTGGTGAGAAAGTGAAGGTGACCAGATGAGAGACCAGGAAGGCCAAGAGCAACAGCCAAAGGCTGCCATTAATGTCAGGACCTCTAAGTCCAGGGCTACCATTTCTGCTTCCTTGGCTATATCTGGGGTGGTCTGAAATAGTTGGAGGCTTTTAAATTTTTTTTTTTTGAGACAGGGTTTCCGTGTGTAGCTTTGGTTGTCTGGGACTTGCTTTGTAGAACAGGCTGGCCTTGAACTCACAGTGATCTGCCTGCCTCTGCCTCCCAGAGTGCTGGGATTACAGGCATGCGCACTATGCCCGGCTAGGTGGAGGCTTTCTTAAGAGCAGTTCTTAGACACAATTTAATTTGTTAAAATTCCATACATTAGATGTGTAGAGTTAAGAAGTCCACTAAGGAAAGGGGCAAAGACCACTGGCCAGTGCTCCTCAGGGGGTCCCTTTGGGTGCTTTGATGTTTCTCTCGGAGTCTTGTCCTATCTGGTCAGCGTGGGTATCTGATACCCAGCTGAGTTCTCTTATTTACCTTTTTCAGTCTTCTCAACCTCCCTGTTTTAACGCTCACATTCATTTTTAACCCTAATATTTGTTTTTAATGTAACAGGAAGGTTGTGTGAGTTCTTACTGTTGGTTTCAGGGTCATGAGTTTGAGACCATGACAGGCACTGTGCTTTTAGAGATTGGACACACACACACACACACACACACACACACACACACACACACACGAGACTACAAATTAGACTAATGTTCTTAAGACTGTTGAATAATATTCACAATTTTGTTTTAACCTATTATAAAATTACCACTGTAGGAAAAGATGTATGCGCATCCATACAGGCGCGTACATGGTGTACATGTTTTGATTTATGTAGGTGCTTTGAAGTTATGGCCACAATGAAGCTACCTAAGACATATCACCTCCCATAGCTACCATTGTGTGTGTGAACATTAACAGCTATTCTTCGCTAACTTCAGAGTCTGGTGCTGTAGCCTGTATTCACTATGCAGTTCACTACTTCTGTATAACTCAGGGGTTCTCAAGCTGAAGGCTGAATGATGGTTTCACAAGGGTTGCCTGAAGACCATCTTCATATCAGATATTTACATCATGATTCAAAACAGTAGCAAAGTTACAATTATGAAGTAGCAACAATCAGACTTCTATGGCTGGTGGCCGCCGCACATGAGGAAGCACATTAAGGGGTCACAGCTTTCGACTGAAAACCACTGGAGTAGCGGACTTATCGTGACTGAAGCTTTACATCCCCTGACCAACATCTTTGTACTTCTCCCATCTCCTAGGCCTGGAGGCCACCATCCTCTCCGGTTCTGTGAGCTTGGCGATTTCAGATTCCACATAAAGATGAGACCTTGCAGCACGTTGTGGAGGAGAGTCTGGTCCTCTGGTTCCCAGGGTCATCAGAGTTGTTGACTCCCTGAGAACTCAAAGTTTACAGGATTACAGGAAAAGGCAAGAAACCCCAGTGATGCTCATCGTTCCCCATGATTCTTATTTTCCAGACAGATAACACTTCTAGCTTCTTGGTGGGGGAAATTTAAAAAAGATGGATAAAATGTTTGATGTTTGAAGCCAATCGCAGAGAGAAGTTCTACCCAGAGACTGGACCTTTAAATTTTATTGCAAGTCAATTCTTAAAAAAACATTTTTTTTTTTCATGACAGGATTTCTCTTTGTAGCCTTGGCTGTCCTGTACTCACTTTGTAGACCAGACTGGCCTCCAGCTCAAAGAGATCTGCCTGCCCCTTCCTCCCTGAGTGCTGGGATTAAAGGTGTGTGCCACCATGCCCTGCTTGTTATCATAGTTGAAGACTTAGTATAATATAAAATTCAGTAATTAAAAGTTTCATTTTTCAACCAAATCACAGAAGCACAAAACATGCACACATCAATAGGTACCATATAATGCTTTCTTATGTGTACATATGCATCTTCATGCTTTTGTGCTTTAAGACAGGGGCTCATACAGTCCAGGCTCTTCTTTAACTTACTGTGTAGCTGGGGGTGGCCTTGAACCACGTTCTGCCTCCATCTCCCAAATGCGGGGATTACAAATGTTCATCACCACACCCAGCTTTAGATCTTAAACTTTGAATTGACAAAACGGACAATTTTTGTCTATATTTTTTTGGTGCACTTCATCATTTAACTTACCTTTTAAAATCTGAATGTCCATCTCTGTGTTTGGAATATGTCTTTTTGCTCACCATTTTTTTTTTCATGAAATTAGTCTGATGAAATGGCACAAAAATGAAAACAGTCTTTTTAAATCATAAATAAAATTGAAGGGCAAGTGCAACTTCATGGCATGCTTTACTGCCTTGGCGCTTCTGCCATAGGTTAAAACAAAATGGTAGTTCTGTCACTGGATAGTCTTAGAGCCAACACACCAGCCCAATTGGCAGTCTCAAGCCACAGTCATGTCAGCTTTCCAACGACAGGTGGAGCTAGCACACAGCATCTCATACTCCCGGGTGGCAGGGACTCAAGTTGCTTGAACTCAGAGAATTTGTTCTGAGGCAAAGCTATGTTGGGGAAGGTTGTTCTGGGGGGCGAGAAGACACTTCAATCCTTGTGTTTACGCTACGAAATACCCAACCGAGCTTGCTGTAGTTAATACTAAAAGAATGCTAGATTGTACCTGTGCAGTCCACTGCAGCCCCCTGGCAGGAGATGTGGCAGTGAGGCAAGGAACAGAAAGAGGGATAGGATGAAAACTGAATGGCCTGGACATTTGAAACATCCATAACATCCATGCCCGACACTTCCTGCTAATTTCTTTCTAAGAAGCATGAAAAGGGCAGTGTTCATACAAATGTCTAAGAAAGTGTTCTCTGGGGAGAACAACGCCCGCAGGGACGAGGGATGGATGATATTGCCATCTGACAGTGGTAGTCACTCACAGCGCTGGGTCTGCAGAGCCTGCACAGGTGGAAAGTTACCCTCATTAAATTCTATTTAAGGAGCATTGCAAATTGTGTGTTTGTCCCCAGATTGCTGCCAATTATGATCAAACAAAGACTTCTTTCTAAATAAGCCAAGTTTAATTTTATACTACCGTATAAAAATCTAATTGCTGTTAAGTGTTCTCTTTAAACTAAAAATCGTTATTAGAAGAGCAGAAGGCTGGAGAAATGGCTCAGTGGGTAAAGAATTTGCCATGTAAGCAAGAGGAAGCAAGTCCAGGTCTCCAGGACCCATGTAAAGCTGAGTATACCTGCAACCCCAGGCTTCTTACTGGGACTTGGGAGGTGGAGACAGAATACCCCAGGGTTTCGTGGCTGGCTAGTCTACTGTACACTGGAAAACAACTGGAAACCTTGTCTCAAGCAAGATAGGGAGCAAGTACCAGTGCCCAGCATTGTCCTCTGACCCCCATATGTACACACATACATATGCCCATGCCCACTTGATGGACCAGAAGGAAAGAGCTCAATTAACACATTAATTTAATATTGCCAAGTCTCGTTTACCTTGTTTGCAAAATGAAAGAGACTATCCAAAATACCCTTCTTTCGTGCCACAGCATTTAAAGAGTCATAAACACCTCGAATTATAAGTATCTTATGGTTTTAAAGGGAATCTTTTAAATTTTGTCTCTACTTTTTAAATTTTTTATTAATTACAGTTTATTCACTTTGTATCCCCCCTGTAGCTCCTTCCCCCCTCCCCTCCCAATCCTACCCTCCCTCTCCCTTCTCCACTCATGTCCCTCCCCAAGTCCACTGATGGGGGAGGTCCTCCTCCCCTTTCTTCTGATTCTAGTCTATCAGGTCTCATCAGGAGTGGCTGCATTGTCTTCCTCTGTGGCCTGGTAAGGCTGCTCCCCCCTCAGGGGAAGGTGATCAAAGAGCAGGCCAATCAGTTCCTGTCAGAGACAGTCCCTGTTCCAGTTACTATGGAACCCACTTGGAGGCTGAACTGCCATGGGCTACATCTGTGCAGGGGTTCAAGGTTATCTCCATAAATGGTCCTTGGTTGGAGTATCAGTCTCTGGGAAGACCTCTGTGCCTTGATTTTTTGGTTCTGTTGCTCTCCTTGTGGAGCTCCTGTCCTCTCCAGGTCTTTTTATCTCCTCCTTCTTTCCTAAGATTCCCTGAACTCCTTCCAAAGTTTGGCTGTAAGTCTCAGCATCTGCCTCGATACCCTGCAGGGTAGAGCCTTTCAGAGGCCCTCTGTGGTAGGCTCCTGTCCTGTTCCCTGTCTTCTCCCTCTTCTGATGTCCATCCCCTTTGCCTTTCTGGATAGGGATTGAGCATCTTAGCCAGAGTCCTCCTTCTTGATTAGTTTCTTTAGGTGTACAGATTTTAGTATGTTTATCCTATATTATATATTTAATATCCACTCATGAGTGAGTATATACCCTGTGTGTCTTTCTGCTTCTGGGATACCTCACTCAGGATGATCTTTTCCAGTTCTCACCATTTGCCTGCAATTTCATGATTTGCTTGTTTTTTTATTGCTGAGTAATATTCCATTGTGTAGATGTACCATAATTTCTGTATCCATTCCTCAACTGAGGGGCATCTGGGTTGTTTCCAGCTTCTGGCTATTACAAATAAAGCTGCTACAAACATGGTTGAGTGAATGTCCTTGTTGTATACTTGAGCATCTTTTGGATATATGCCTAGGAGTGGTATAGCTGGATCTTGAGGAAGCACTATTCCTAATTGTCTGAGAAAGTGCCAGGTTGATTTCCATAGTGGTTGTACAAGTTTACATTCCCACCAGCAGTAGAGGAAGGTTCCTCTTTCTCCACATCCTCTCCAGCATGTGTTGTCACTTGAGTTTTTGATCTTAGCCATTCTGATGGATGTAAGGTGATATCTCAGAGTCGTTTTGATTTGCATTTCCCTGATGAGTAAGGATGTTGAGCATTTCTTTAAGTGTTTCTCTGTCATTCAATGTTCTTCTATTGAGAATTTTCTGTTTAGCTCTGTTCCTCATTTTTTAATTGGATTAACTGAGTTGTTGTTTAACTTTTTGAGTTCTTTATATATTCTGGATATTAGCCCTCTGTCAGATAATAGGGTTGGTGAAGATT
Organism: Pachyuromys duprasi; assembly: GCA_028658305.1. Lineage (NCBI taxonomy): Eukaryota > Metazoa > Chordata > Mammalia > Rodentia > Muridae > Pachyuromys > Pachyuromys duprasi. The sequence continues at coordinate 5,783,352 of CM053745.1, read as the reverse complement.
CTTTCCCAATCTGTAGGCGGTCTTTTTGTTCTGATGACAGTGTCCTTTGCTTTATAGAAGCTTTTCAGTTTCATGAGGTCCCATTTATTGATTGTTAACCTTAGAGCCTGTGCTGTTGGTGTTCTGTTCAGGAAGTGGTCTCCTGTGCCAATGAATTCAGGGCTTTTCCTCACTTTTTCTTCGAACAGGTTTAGTGTGTCTGGTTTTATATTGTGATCTTTGATCCACTTGGACTTTAGTTTGGTACAGAGTGATAAGTATGGATCTTTGTCTCTACTTTTGACTTTTTTTTTTTAATGTCAAGCATCTACTGGAGGCTAGGACACAGATCAAGTGTTTCTGAACTTCATGATCTTTGGAGTAAAACTATATTCCTTTGAATATATGTCTTTATGTAAATTTGCACATCTTTTCTAATAAAATTATGTTTGTCTATCTTCTTTTTCCTTTTTAAGCCCAGAGAGTCAAGCAAGCTAAGCAAACACTCAGAATTGATCTACAACTCTATCCCATGACCCACTTCTGCTGGTCCACTGAAGCTATGCATAGATGTAAAATGCAGTTTTAAAAAAATCAGGTGCTTAAAATTAGTAATTTATCTTAGCAATTTATTAGGCTTGATAATGGCTTAAGCCCTATTGGTGATATAAAGCGTGTCAGAAGAGAAAGCATTAAAAAATAGCTTCAAGAAACATATACAACTCACACAACATATGGTGCTTTAAAGGGCTAGGTAAAATTCTACTTCTTTTGTAAAATCTCTCTTGCCATCCATAATTATCCAGTTCGAATGAGCTTGATAATTATGTCTTTGTTTGTATATATCTCTCCTAGAAGATCTGAGGGCCATATTGAAGCCAAATTGTTTTCTTTTGTATTTTGCTGATAATTTTTGCTTGTTTTTTTTCTTTTAGTAGCTTCTTGTAGTCTGCTATTAACACACTCTTTATTGGACTTGAGCCTGTGTGGGTTCTATTAACTAGAAATCTCTTCTAGTCTTAAGGAAAGCTGTGTTTGTCCTTCACCTTTTTTTTTTTTTTTTTTTTTTTTTTTGCTACCCTGTAAGTCCCATGGCTTTTTTTTTTTCAAAGTTTTATTGTGGTGTTTACCTGCTGATGGATTTCCTCCAATTCTCTTGTTTTTTTAACATAGGTTTACATGCATAGGTGTAAGAAAGGAATAAAGATAAATGCACATATGCAGTTTACCTCCTGTAACTTGGACTAACAAGAGATACAGTTATTTTGGTTAGAATTTTAAAGTATTAACTTAAGATTAGTGATTCTTAAAATTTGGTCCTCACACTACCACCAGCAGCAGCATCACCTAACGTGAGTTATAAATGAAGAACCTTAGGCATACCCTGCTCCTACTGAACCAGCAGCATTTGAGGATTACTCCATCCGGGTGATTCTGTGTAAAATAATGCTTGACAGAGCTGCTAGCAAAATGTGCTTATTAGTGCAATGGCATGGCAGTCATAGGGGTAACCAACCACTTCCTTCTTGGATATGAGGCCTGCTCAGCAGGAGCAATGTATGGCTGGTACTCTAATCCTGGTCAAAAACCCATAATTGGAGAGATCACAGCCGTTGGTGGTGGTATATTGTTATCTGAAATGATCACATTGTCAAACTGCCTTCAAAATATTTATACCCATCCATTTGCGTCGCTCTCAGCTTTTGTCAGCGGAGCCCCCCCCCCCCCACACTGGGCAGTGGTTAATACAAAACATAATGGAAGAGTGGGCAGAAGAAATGAAGGAGCTGGTGGATAAGGAAAGAGATCTGGGGAATGCTGACGTCTAGGCACGGCATGGCTGTTGGACATACCAACGGACACTAGTGTGGTTTAGGTCCACAAGACCTGTGCCAGTCAAAGTTCCAGCATGAATGGGAGGGGACCCAAGGGCTCCACCCTCGGGGGAGGAGCTGTTGGTGGCTGATGATTGCCGAGGGAGGGAGAGTCACCAGATTATCTGTGCCTCAGTGGATGAAACCGAAAGCGTTTGGGGGGTAGAGCCAGCCAGTCCACACATTATGCCATCCATGCTTCTGTGAAAAACAAAGCGTGACTGACCTGCCTAGAAAATGTGCCCACTGGGGCGACAGTGGCATGGCAGTGCATGTGAGAAGTATTAATAGGATTCAGGTTTATTAATAACCACAACAAAAGAAGACATGAAGTTGGGAGGGAGGGGGGGAAACAATAGAAGGAGCTGCAGGGAAGTATGGTGGACGGATATGACCAGATACATTATGTAAATGTATGCAATCTTCAAACAAATAAGTAAAAATATTATTTTAAAACGGTAAAGGTTAAGAGCTACACTTAGAAAACAGAACATCCTTAGGACACCGTTTCCTTTATTTCTTCTTTGTTTTTACGCTTATTTATGTTCATATGTTTATTCTTTCTCTCTTAAAACTTTTTACTTTCTTTTCTCTTACTAACTTCTTAAATATAAAGTTAGATTGCAATCTTTATTTTTCACATTTTTCTATGAAGTAAAGTTGGCTTTCCCAGTCAGAAGAGTGAAGAGACATTAGGAAAATGCAAATTAAAAGTACATTGAGAATCTACTTCTCCCCATTCAGAATGACTTATTAAGAGAACAAACAATGAATGTTAGCAAGAATGTGGGTAGAGAGAAGCCCTGAAAAATGGGTTGTGAGAATGCAAATTAGCATAGCAATTGGAAGTCAGAATAGCAGTTTCTTGAGAATAGCCAAATGGGAGCCACCACTTGACCCAGCTTTGGGTCTTTTAGGTATATACTTCAAGGTCAAGGGAAATAATCCAGACTCAGAGAGATAAATATTCCATGTTTTCATACATTTTCAGAATTGAGTGCTGGGCATGGTAGCGTGTGCCTTTAATCCCATGAAAGGCAAAGCCAGACAGATCTCCCAGTTCGAGGACAGTCTGGTTTACATAGAGAGTTCCAGGACAAGGAGAAACCCTGTCTCAGAAAACAAAAGAAGACAAACAAACAAACAGCGAAAAACAATTAAAAAATTAGAATTTCGGTATAAATTTATATATACACATATCTATGTAACATGAAGGTAGGGGAGGAAATATCTGAAGGGAAGGGCGTGGGAGATACAAGTGACATAAAGGTCAGGGGTCAGGGGAGGTGGCCAGGAAAGGGGGGGCAGCGGGTAGGAGAGAGCCATGACTTCCCCACCACAACGGACTGAAACTTCTGAAATTGTGAGTGAAAAGAATCTCCTCCTCCCTTGGTTGTTTCTGGCAGACACCGAGGTTACCACAGAGCCAAAAGTTAACCAATACAGAGATGTGACTCACAACCCAATTGCTGGCTTTGGGATCTGTCTTTTAACTTTCGACAGTCTTTTTAAAACTATAAATAGCAATTTCAAATATGTCTAGATGTGGAATTGGGAAGTAAAGCATTCTTTACCTCTCCAAAAACAAATTAATATTTTACACTTAATAAAATTATTGTGGTGTATGTGTGTGTGTAGACATTCCATCATATACGTGTTGAGCTCAGAGCACAGACAACTAGGAGTCAGTTCTTGCCTTCTCTATGTAGGTTCTGGGGATCAGACTCAGGTCTTTAGGCTTAGCAGTGAGTGCCTTCACCCACTGAGCCATTTCACCAGCCCTGATTAATATATATATTGGTTCCCAAATCCAGTGCAACTTAAGAACCACCTCGGAGCTTCTGGCTAAGCAAAATGACAGACTAGATAGGTTCTCTCACGTGGAACAACTGAGTTCTTTATAAGGTAGATTTTTAAAAAAAATAAAACTCAATGAATGTTTGCTGTGGCATTTGAATGTGTGTTAATGCATTTGTTTTGTCTTAAACTATTTCTTAATTTAAAAAAAGAGAAGGTTGCTTGTGTACACAATGCGCTGCTTCCAGTATCTGAGAATCCATGTGTAAAACCACGTCACTGCCTTTCCAACTGTCGCCTCCTCTCCACTTCTGATAGTCATGGCTAGACTGGTGGTAACATCTGTCCCCAGGGCAATGCCTCCCTCCTCATCTACACTTACAGCTCCTGATGACTTCTCCTCCTTGTTGGTTTCCTTCACGAACCAGTTAGAATAGGCTAAACCCCAAGATTTTTTTTCTATATATTTTTTCTTTTTTTTAATTTTTCTTATACATTTTTTTTTGTTATCAATCACAGGTTAGGTACATTGCATCCCATGCGTAGCCCCCTCCCTCATTCCCTCCCACCCTCCCCAACCCTCCCTCATCTCCTCCCCGCCCCCTCCAAGTCCACCAACGGGGGAGGACCTCCTCCCCTTCCATCCAACCCCAGCTCATCCTGTCTCCTCAGGGCTGGCTGCAATGTCCTCCCCTGGGATCTAGCCAGTCTGTCACTCCCTGGCTTGTATGGGGGAGGGTCAAAGAGTCAGCCATCAAGTTCAAGACTGAAACAGTCCCTGTTTCCCTCACTAGGGTCTTTAGTCCTACACTGAGCTATCCTGGGTCCCATCTGCACAGGGTAAACCCCGAGATTTTAATCTAAGGGGTTTAAAATAGTAAAAACTGGATTCTCAATCCATGCAAAGCCTTGCTGTAGGCCACAGTACTTCCGTGGCCAGGCAGTCAGTCTGTGCCTGGAGAAGCTGCCTGGCTCTAGTATGTCAGTGTTAAGAGAGTGTGTGGAAGGCTCTCTGTGCTTCAGGGAAGCTTGGCCTTCCGTGTTCCCAGGAAGGAGAGGAGAAGCAGGTTTTGGCAAGCCCTAGTAATGCCCAACATGGCTGACTAGCAAAAGTGCAGTGCGAAAGCTCCGGCCATCCAGTGTGCTCTGCTGCACTAGAGGTTTTCAGATAACTAATATTACACTGGGTTTTGAGAACCAGTAAATGTCACAAATGCTGCTTTGACTCCTTGGAAACCCCAAGTGACTAATTTTTTATGAGCTGTTAGGAGGAAGGAGATAATACCCAGTGCTTTTATTTTTATTTTTTAACTTACGTTCTTTAAGTTTAATGCAATGGACTAGAGTTAGGTAGAGACAGCACACGGCAGTGCATACAGACACAAGGGAAGCTGTTTGAAAGAAACTCAGTCAGGTACACTGGAAAAGGTAACGATGCTAGGGAGATTGCATAAACACACTCACCACTAGTCCTCCGACGCAGCAGAGGCCCCTCAGATTCTTCTCTGAGAAATATCCCCAGGGATGTCGACACACAGTTATTAACTCTGCATGACTTAGGGTGTGAAACGTTAGCTCTTCTAAGCTCTGACTAAAATGATGGTTGTTTCTTACTTCCTTTATTGACTTTAAAGTGGCGCTCACACTTATTTATTGTGGGCTCACCCACATACTTGTCATAGAGCCCTTGTGGAGGTCAGGGGACAGCTGATGGGAGTCCGTTCTCTCCTTCCACTGTGCGAGTCCTGGGGATCAAACTTGGGTTGTTGGGATGAGCACAACTGCCCACTAGGCCACCTCACCAGCCCGAGAGTAAGAAGTCCAGGGCCTGGCGAAGTGTGCCATGGTTTCTGTCTCTGTTGAATGTGAGCAGCTGTTACCTGGGTAGCTGGAAGGAACAGGTTCAATAGGAAAGAATCTCATATGTCACAATGCTATTAAGGAAACAAATGTAGAATTACTAGTGTTTAAATCTATTTTCAGGATTTTAAATTATATGTTGCATAAAAACCTTGAACTTGAAGAGGCTTATTGAGCCTCTCTTCCTCTGAGCGGCTGCCAGTGGCTGACCGTTGGAATTAGTGTTATTACTGTTAATAATAATCATTAATAGGAAAGCCTGTTTTAAAATGCGATGCTTTTAAAAATAAAAATTAAAGATGACATAGTATATCATTTTTCCCCCTCAATAAAGTTTCAGGTTGTAAAATAACATAATTATTATTCCCTACAAAACACAACTTATTTTAACTGGGATTATTTCCTCTAGCCAAGATAGTTAAAGAAAATAGCTCTAAAAAAAAAAATCAAAATCTTTGGGAGAAGTGCTACCTAAACAGAAGGCTCTGATTATTATTCTAACACTTGCATCAATTAGTAACCAGCAAGAAAGAAAGCCTGCTTACCCATCATGCGCCTCAATATGAATCTTTGCATTCTCTAGAAAGTTCGTTTTATTTTTGAATGACTACTTAATTGAGCTCAAAAATTTAAAATACTTTTTCAGTGATAAATTTTGGCACAGAGTCCTACAAAGTTCTGAAACACTGACCAAGAAAAAGAAAAAGTCGTTTTTTCCCCCCTTTTAGCACTTAGCTGTGTGACAAAAATAGAATGGCTAGCTCAAGCGATGCCACGAAAATACCCAGCACTGGTTCTGTACCGTGTGCAATGGGCAGGACTTGCTCAGTCTCCCCAACAGTCATGCCAGGGAGCCATCTTGTTTAACTACAGGAGTTCAGAAGCTCCCCCCACCTCTCTCTGTGTGCGTGTGTTGATGGGGGTGGAAATCTGGGCATCATTCATGCTAGGTGGCCACACTTCCACAAACCACAGCCTCTGTAGTCCTTCTTGATCCCCGCAGCACTACCTGTCAGGAAGGGAGTCACTGAGCCATATTTTAGTTTCTGCTTCTGTTAAAAAGCCAGACCCTAAAGTCCAACTAACAATTTTTTAACAAAATAAGAAGCACAATTTGTAATTTCTTTCTTTCTTTTTTTTTAACTGGATTACTTTCCAGAAAAAAAAAACTTTATGTTTGTAGGTCTGGAAGAAACTTTCAAAATTATTTGCTAACTCTGATTTTGCAAAAGAAATAGAACAAATTTAGAGACTTTGGGTTGGACCCAGCAGGAGAACTGAGTGCAGTATTTTCTTCTAAAGATTTTTACTTTTGAAAACAAATTTATTTTTATTTAAAATTACTTACCTGTATGGGTGTTTTGCCTGGGTGTAAGTCTGTGTACCACGTGCTTATAGAGGCTGGATGAGGATGTTGGGTCCCTGAAACTGGAGTTAAAGGTGGTTATGGGCCTTCATCTAGGTGCTGGGAATCGAACCCAGGTCCCTTGAGAAAGCAGCAAGTGCTCTTAATCACTGAACCCTCTTCCCCCTCCGTCCCCAAAACCAACTTGTTATTGGGCTTCAATAATTTTGTTCCCTATCAGATAGTCTAATAAGAAACCAATCCTGCCTCGCGTGGTTTCTCGGGAAATCTTGCTAACTCCTTACTATCTCATTACAAAACTGTATTTTATGCCTTTACTTTCTTTTCTTACCTAACTCTTCTTCCCACCCTGTCTCTCCCTTGTTCTTCCTCCCTCCCTCTCTCCTCACTCTCTCTCTCTTTTTGTAGTTCTGGGAATGGAACTGAATGCTTCATGCATGCTACCCAACTGCTCTACCCCTAAGTTATAGGCCCTGTTCTCGTTTTACTTAAAAAAAAAAAAAGGTGTCTTTATTTATCATTATTACGTGTGTGCGCGCGCGCGCGCGCGTGTGTGTGCGTGTGTCACAGAGCAATGGTGGAGGTCAGGGTCAGTTCTTTCTTTCCACCATCACACTCAGGGTTCCAACCCAGATCACCAGGCCTCCTGGCAAGCACTTTTACCCACTGAGACATCTCACGCTTTGTTTTTACGCTATTTTGAGACAGGGTTTTGCTAAGTTATCCAGGCTGTGTTTGAACACCTTACGTAACCCAGGCTGGTCTTGAGTTTGTGATTCTTCTCTTGGCCTTCCTAGTATCTGGAACTACAGGTCGGTGCTTCCAGACCTGACTAGTTTCTTTCTCTTCTTCCTTTCTGTTGTATTTGGACCCTGCTTCCAGGAGAACTGCCCTGCCCCTCTTTAGTTTTGGGTGACGGCAGCCTGCTGCTGTTGCTAACTCCGTGATACTCTTCCGTGGTTTCTATCACCAGGAGATGCACTTCATTTCCAAGATATGTCTCTGGTTTTCCAACTGGATCTTGCATCTATTCCAAGTTTGACTCAAAAAACTGACACAGCTAAACGAAAACAAAACAAAACAAAACTAAAACCAAAAACCAAAAAAACAAAAACAAAAACAAAAAAACAGACTTAGGCCCAAGAACTCCCACTTGCCACACGGCTTCTCTTTTTTAAAATGGAGGCTTCTTTTTCTTACTCCAGCGATTTTTGAGGCTCCGTGGAGTCACGGAGGAGAACTCCTTGTAGTCAGAGGCATGCGTTTTAGCGCGTGTTCCTGTCAGCACAGAGTCACTGGGGCCCGCGCCTTGGGAATGCTTCTCCGCAAGCAGCATCTTCTGCCTCGGGGACCTGTGAACGCTGCTGCGGGCCTCTCGCTGATGTTGGCTGCGCTGGGAGTGTTCTGAAAAACCCCAAATTTCAGGAGTCTTCCAGTGGTTTCTGAGTGGTGTCTGGGTGAGAATTAAACCGTTTCATCAGCTGCTCCCAAAGCGTGGTCCTCAGACCAAAAGCCTCACTGTCCCTTGGTAGCATGGGAGAGGTGCATGCCTTGGGGCTCCAGGGCCACCGATCAGTGTCTCCCAGTGGATCTGAGCAAACAGCCTTTAACAACCACCCCAGGTGGGTCGGATGCCTCCCGAAGCTGGGGTGAGGCCACTAGCCAAATGGCCATTCTGCGCCTGAGAGGTGCGCTTGTTCCCCTCCCACCGTCTCTGCTCTTACTCAGCTGGCAAAGGGGAGCTGCGTTTATCACCACGGCCACAATTCCTCTCCGATACGCGCGTTAATACCCGTGTGTCGTTTTGGTTGCTACTTCTAGCAAGCCGTATGTGTGGGTAGAGCTGACGTGTGCAACGCATTGTTAGGAATTATGTCGGGAAGTGCAAGACGCCACAGCTTTGAAAGGACCGTCCCCATCCTCACAGCCCTGAGAGTCGAAGAAGGCCCAGATGATGTGGAAGCAATTCCAACACATCACATTGAATGTTATGGAGGAGTTCTTGCCCTGGCGTGTCTTCGAGGCGTAAGAACAGCAGTATGGCTGCTCTGTGGATACCATGGTCACAGACCTATTCGTGTAGTGTTGAAAAAGGCAAGTTGTGGATGAATAAGGCTATGGTGGGTGGCTTTAGCATCTTCCTGAAGGGGCGGGTCCCAAAGAGAGATGACTTGGCATCTCTAGGACCCATAGTGGGCCCGAAGCTAAGAATCATCCCTCAGGAAGTTTCTGCAATGGGCCTGCTTAGCTACCTCAAAAAATTGAAATTTGGAGAAAGGACCTTTGACTGTAAGTTGAAAGAAATCATTATGCTATTGTCTAGGGGCCATGTACTCACCGGAGCACTATTCACAGGATGTGGGACACGCGATCAGAGAAAGATGGCAGATTAGGGTGGGAAGTGCCGGCTCTCCCCACAAGAGGGAGCCTACATTCCTGGTTTATGTTTTCTGTTTCAGGCTACAATTTGTTATTTTCATCCAGCCACAGATTAAACACTAGTGACTTCTGTTTTTATCATTTCAGAGTTTATTTTATGGATTTTTGATGGTTCCGTGAAGTTCCAAAAAAATTACATCTTTTTCCTATGGGATTTTGGGATGCCAGGTTAAGATACTAGAAAAACATGGGCTGTGTTTCTGCTAACAGTATCCTTTTATGAGCCTGATGCTATTTGGATTATCTGCAAAAACATCTTCTTCATTAGTGCCTATGAACAAGATCTGTCAGTGAAATTGTCTCCAAAATATGCCTCTGCATATTTGAAAGGGTATTTACATAACACAGAAAACAAGTCGTTGATTCATTTAAAGCCATGAAACAATGGTGTGGTACGTTTTCTTATTACGGCACTTTGGAGACCTTGTGGGCAACAAGTTGGGGCCTGAGTAACTTGGCTCCTTTTCAGATGGCATTTGGGAGTAAGAAAGGGGCTGTCTGTCCCAGAGGAGGGCCTGTTTGGGGTGGGTGTGGGTGTGGGGTGGGTATGGGGGTAGGAGGGAGGGAGCTACAGGTAAGAGTGGGCGAAGCAAGTGGAAACTTCCCAAAACTGTGGCTTCTGGGTTTGGTGTAAAATTGCAAAATAAATAGTGAACCAGGCAGAGGAGAGCAAAGAAAAGGAGAAACTTTAATGACATTGGATTAAAGTATCAGAAGTCAGGCCCCGAGGCCGGGCTCTGCGATGCTTCAGGGTGCAGCACACACTAGCATGCAAAGCAGTTTCCTCCCCTGCCTTCTAGAAAATTCCCATTTTTTCCTACCAAACTCTCTCCCACACAACCCTTTCTTGCCAAATGAATATATTCTGGGCTGAGGGGGGTTAATTTCAGGTTAATTTTCCAATTCTGTATAGTTTTCCTGCAAAGATTAGAGGTATCAGGTTCTAGGAGGATGGCTCAGTTGGTGAGGACACAAGCATGAAGGTGCAAGCTCTGATTCTCAGTGTGCACAATGAAGTCCAGACAGGGCAGTGCACGTCTGAAATCCCAGTGTGGAGACTGGACGATTTCTGCAGTTCGCTGGCTAGCCAATCTGGCAGAACTGGCGAACTCTAGGTTCAATGAGTTCACTGTCTTGAAAAGTAAGGTGAAGAGGTTTAAGAAAATTACTTGGCATTGACTTTCGGCTTCTAAGTGCACACAGGAGCACATACGCATGCACACTTGTACATGTACATCACATGTACACACACAAAGAAAGGAAGATTAGAGATATTAGCATGTCCAAAACGAATGATTTTTGCCCTGCTTTGCTGCAAAAATCTGTTTTCTCATCAGAGGGACCAGAATTGAGGGATGGGAAAAGCACAACGGAACACTGTTCTAGGCTATCCTCTTATGTGAAGTGTAAGCATTTTCTGTAGGACACATGCTAAAATGCCCAGTCTTTAAATTAACATGACCCCATGTCCACATGACTGACCGTGTCACCCAACCTGGCTGCGAGAAGATGTGAGGGCCTGGTTTATTTATGTCTGTAGCTGTCATCAGCAGAGATCAGGAATGAGAGGGATGTGTGAAGTCCCAAGAGTTCCCAGGGTGCTCCACGTTGGGTCATTATCCCGGGGTAATTGGCGTTGAAAGGGTAGGACCTCTAACGAGCTGCTTCTGTCCCTTAATGGCTGGGAGCTTGGAAATTAGCACAGTGCCCGCTGTTCTACATGAGTGACCTGGCCTCTGAAGCTTCCTAGTCCCTTCAGGAAGGTTCTGTGACCACCTCATGGTCACTGCACTAATGGCAACAATTACAGAATGGCCCTTTCAGTGAGACCCGTGTGCATCAGTTAGGGACTAATCTCATTTGAGCAAAACGACAGGTCCGCCAATAATGTCCATTGAGTGACCAGCACGTCAGTGTGGTTGGCTGGATGTGGTTTGCACATCTTGTGGAAAGTGGAAAGATGCAGAGGGAGACGTGATGTCGTGCCTGCCTGCAGAAATGAAGTTTGGGACGGCAAGTGAATGAACGTCCAAGCAGGCAGCCCTGGACAGCCATGGTCCTCTCGGGCTTCTGGCTTGACATTTACAACCTACAAATACTTGAGGAAGAAAGACAAAGGGACAAAAAACAGGAGAGCACCGAAGAGCTCGGAATCCAGGGGAAGGTTGGTGAGTAAGGCTTTAAACACGGTTCTTGGGTCTGGAGGTATATCTCAGTGTTAGAGTGTTTGCCCAGCATACGCAATGCTCCAGATTCCATTCCCAGCACTAGAAAAATAAAACAAGACTGAAGATATCATGAGGAAGTGATGGGTAGGCCAAGGACCTTGATCTGTATGCATGTATTGAAATGTCATGCTGTATCCTCTGACTATACACAATTATTATGTCCTAATTTAAAACAAAAATAATTAAAAAATCAATAACTGGTTTGTTATCACAGGTCTCAACACACATGTGGCAACATGGGTGTGGTCAACCGTGCCTAGGAAACCCCCATGTTTTAAAGCCAAAGGAAGACTCCTGCCGACCCTTGCACAGTGGCTTGACTTTATGTCATGTGTTAGAATGACCAGTCCCGTTCACTCATGACAGCAGTGACTGTACCCCAGAAAGGTCTGACTGAGGAGACAGGAGAGGCAATGCATATGCAAAGACAGAGGGACTCCCTTAGGGGTGTACTACATATGGTGAGTCTCTGACAAAGAAGCCTCAGAAATCCTGCACCTTGACATTTCACTTGCCTCATCCTAGTCTTGACACTGAGAAGAATCTTGTACTATTTATCCATCAGAATTTGTTTCCTTAATGATGTGGTTAGATTATTTTTCACTGAATTTAACACACTACTGAATTTAGCATAATATGGACATGAAGACTGTCTTCTGTGTGAAAGACAGAGGTGGTGAATGAATTGGAAAGCATTCATTCGTATTTACCTGTGTCAGTGTGTGTTTTCTTCCTGTGCTGGATTGATCCAGGGGCCTTTTGCATGCCAAGCAAGTGTTCTTCTACTGCGTACCCAGGCGTGCAAAAGATTTCTAAGCATAAAACCACATAAGGAAACACAACTTAAGAGATTTAGGTGGATTTAAACATCAGCTAGGTCTTTGTTGTTTATGATTTTTAGTTTTGATAATTTCGTACTGTATATCATTTCCACTCCTCACTCTCCCCTCCTCAACTCTTCCTCTGTCCCCCTCCCAACTCACTTCCAAATTAATTATCTCTTCCTCTGTAATTATTATTGTCCCACTCACCTACTCAGATGACGCAGAGCTACCCCAATGTACATGTGTTTAGGGATGACTAGTTGGGATTGGACAGCCTATCAGGGGCCCGTCCCTGAGGAGGACAGACTCTCTCTCTCGGCCTCCATTGATTGCCTGCAGCTTGTCATCCAGGGGTGGGGACTCATGTGAGAACTTCCCCATCCGTGTTGGCATGTTGGCTGGTGTTGTCGTTACACAAGTGTGGCTTTAGCAATGGTGTTGTTGAGATTTCATCGGGGCAGCATTTCCACTGTATACAGAAGGCACTATATTGCCACAAGTGTCCTGGTCCTCTGGCCTTACAGTCTTTCTACTCCCTCTGTGATGCTCTCAGGGCCTTAGGTCTTGGAGTTACAAAACAGACGTACCAGCTGGAGCTGGGCCTCCATGGCCATTTATTCTTTTCATTTCAGCCATTGTGAACCTCTGTAAGTGCCTCTGTCCGCTGCCAAAAGAAGCTTCTTTGATGAGGGCAAACTAAGTCTTGCTCATCACGATAGGGCTTCTCTTTGAGAATGTTTGGTTTACTCAACTGGTTTGGAGTAGGAAGAAGAAATAAGAAAAGCTGTTGGGAATTGTACAATGGTTGGTGTTGGTTTATGGCCTTAGGAGTGTAAAGATTGAAGATGGAAGGTGAAGAATTGCACTCGCTCGGTGTCTTTGGTTTGTTTTGGGTTTTTCACAGTGCATGGGATCCAACCTAGGGCTTTGCATTTTCTAGGTCAGCATTCTGTCACTAAGCCACACCCCTACCCTACTGTCCCCAGTGTTAGAGAAAGCGTTTGCTGTCATCTGTCTCAGCTAAGGTATGCAGACACAGAAATTGCTTGTAAAATATAATTTCGCTAGAAAATGATCCCTTATTCGGTCAAAATGAGGAGCCAGTGCTGAATTCAGCTCACAAATGACCAATTTAATGTATATTATTAGTGCACGAAAATAATTGTAGGTGCAAAAGGGAGGCCCCCCTCTTCAGCAGCTGCCTTAGGTATGCTGGGCTAACAGTGCCCAGTCAAGTCGGGTCCTGTAACATTTGCCCTCTGCTTTGGCTGCCCTCGCTGCTGTGTGGGGCTTTAGAGGATAAGGGGAAAAATCAGCCCTGCCTTATTTCTAAGAAGAGCTATCTCCCAGCTGTGAGTTAGTCTTGTGGCTTACTTAGAGACAGCAAGCGGTTCATGAGGAGCCCATTTCAGGTGTCAAATGTAGGCTGTAATTTCCTGCTCATTCGCTATGTATATCTTAAGACCTGTTGCTTAATAGTTGGGAAATGCTTGTCCAGGGTGTTAAATTTTCTAGTGTATGAATATAACTAATTTTTTGTTTGTTTGTTTGTTTTCCAACTTGAATGAGAATTTGCTTAAGATGGTCGAGGATGCCTTTGGTGACAATCACGAGTAGATGCGGGAAACCAATTCTGTCCCTTTCGTGTGAGCTCTAGGCTAACAAGCAATTTATGGGGCTGCAGAGATGACTCAGCAGTGAAGCGCACTGGCTGCTTTTCCAGAGGACCCGGGTTTGGTTCTCAGCACCAATCCGGCAGCTCACAGTTGTGTGTAATTTAGTTCCAGGGCACTGACACCCTCTTCTGCACGCTGAGGACCAGGCATGCACATGATAAATCTACATGCATACCTTCAGGCAAAGCATTCATCCACAAAAGTATAAACTCAATAGTTTTAAAAGGAAGCAAACTGTTCACTTTGGGACCTCAAATAGAAAGCTTTCTTTTGGAAAAATGAGGGAAAGTTCAATGGATTTGGTAAAAATTTCTAACCCACCTCCACTCAGAAAATAGAACTGATCTGTAATTTAATGGCACCAGTGTGAAGTGATGCAGGGAGGTGTGGACCATGGTCCATTGGAAACTTCAGCATTTGAGTTGGATAGTGACTCTTGGCAGCCACCATCTGTGAGTTATTGCCAGTTATTGGGACAAACAAACAGCCAGCAGTTTCTATACCCCCACCAGGAGATATGAAAACCAGAGAGTATACATTTTTTAATTTAGTGCATTTTTGCTACTCAATAAATGTATAATAATAATAATAACCATCACATTTTTATTAGACACTGCACATTTATGAGCAAGCTTGGTGGTCTCTTTGGGCCCCTGCCAAGGTCTAATGGAACCCTTGTAGTTGTTCAGATTTCTTTCAGGTTTCTCTCATTTTTGCATAATTTAAAGAACAATGGCAAACTTACCGAGAATCCAGAGAAAATGGAAGAGGTGACGTTCAGCTTATCTGAAAGTCAATCTACTCTAGCATCGCCAAGCCAAGAACATTCTTCTAGACATCTCAGTGCTGTACAACAAAGTTGAGCAGAAGATAACTACTCACAAAGAAAAATAAAAACGTTAGCTTAGCCTTTAGTTCAAAAATTGGTTTCTGATCCAAGACTCAACAGTCATTGACCTATGAAGCCAAATAGTACGCTTACTCATCAATAATAGCCCAGCTGGGATTTGGCACAGAAACAGTGCCTAGCTTTTTAGAAACCAGAAATGAAATGTGGTTGAAGGCAGAATTATTGCCATAACATCAAGGCTCATGAATATAAAATGTCTTGAGAGTGAGAAAAATTTGGAAAGTAGCCACACAAATTGTTTTATAGAACTTGAAGTTTTTCTCCTTGTACTCCAGCAGAAAACCGTGAGGTGTAGTCATACATACCGATAACCATCAAAATTGTGATTCTCTTTCTCTTTTTGGCTTTCTACCACAGTTGGTACACTTATCAGGTAATCTGATTTGTGACATAAAAAATGTGAGATGAGGACAGTCATTCAGCCTATCAACAAATCCTCACTGAGCACTGAACAAGGACCAGCTAGCTCCCCTTCTTGAGGCTCGGGTGCATTAGTGAACAGGACAAAGCGCAGGCTTGGCAGCCTTACACTTGAGTTGTGTTGGAGAGCACATCCTGCTGAGTGTAAAGTTACAGGAGCTCTGCAGTCCAGTTAAGGCTGAAAGGTGAAGAAAATTAAAGCAAAATGAGGAAACCTGGGCTCCTCTGCTTTGGTAGACAGTTGAAATGAGACCCATTGGTGACACTCACACACTTGAAAGAGGGCTCACCCACTTGAGGAAAGTACAAAATAAGCCAAGCCGAATGTGAGTGGGAGGGTCCCAAACTTAAATAGGCGGCAGGGTGACAGTGGGAACTGGAACGCAATGTCGATGGAAGAAAAAGCATAGACTTGCCCGAAAATTGGCAGAGGGCTGTCTTCCACTGAGAACTGAAGATCAGGGTCAGTGCTTGAACCACTACACCTCTCATTGCTTAGGAAAAACACTTGACAAACGCCGCTTAAGGGAGGAAGGCTTTGTTATGGCTCAAGCTTAAAGGGTACTGCACACCAAGTCAGGGCAGCCATGGTAGCCGGTGGCCATGTGGTATCCACAGAGAGCAGTGGCCTCCGGTGATTGACTGCTTTCTCCTGTCTATGGTCAAGCACTTAAGATGGGTCTTCCCATCTCAATTAACCAAACCTAGAACATCCCTTACAGACATTCTCAGAAGATTGCTTTCTTCTTGATGCTCAATCCTGTCAAGTTGACAATCAATAGTCTTCATCAGTGTTCCTTATACATGAAATCTTGGGAGGAGGAAATAGTATTTTCATTATATATATATATATATATATATATACATATATATATATATATATATATATATATATATATAATGAGATATGAGATATCTTGGCAGTTGTGCCCAAGTATAAACATTAAATTCATCTATGTTATACACACACACACACATATCTTGCACAAATATCTTTTTTTGCACAAATATCTTAAAGGTAATTTAAAACTAGTATTTTAAATAATTTTATGCAGAAAATAGGGTTTCATGGTATAAGATTTTCTACCTGGGCATCATGTTGGGGTTAGAAAGTTCCAGATTTTGAGCACCTTGGATTTTAGATTTTAGGTTAGGGCTGCTTCCTGCTCCGTGTGAACGGAGTCTGAGTAGTCTGAAGGCTTGCATGTGTGGTAGTGGCTCGAGGGAGCGGTGTCGCAGTCCCAGCATGGGCCTGTGGACTGAGGGCAGGAAGACTGAGGATTGTCATATCTGAGTTCTGAGGCAGGAGACTAACACCAACTCACAGACTGGTAGTCAGGTAGAGGGACTTCTTTCTCTCTCAGATTTTTGTTCTGTTTGGGCCTTCCTTCAATAGATGAGGCCCATCCACATCAGAGAAGACCGTCTGTTTTCTTCTGATCACCAATTAAAATGTCAGTCTTATCCAGAAACACCCTTAAAACTCACGCAGGCAAAGTGTCTGACCAAATATCTGGGCCCTTCATGGCTCAGTCAAATCAATACATAAAATTAACCATCGTATTCATGGAGAGTATCTTTAAAACTTGAAGCAGCTGTAAATGTATTTTAAAAAGTAAATAGTAAATCACTGTCTTAGTGAGACACATGGAATATCGCACCTAGCTTTGGATATCTAGGAAACAAATACATTTATCTAACTTCTAGGTCCATGAAGGGACTTACACAGAAGTTTTTGTTGTCTGATGTTAATTGATTTGCCATCCATTCACGACTTGGATTCATGACTTGTAGGCGTGTTGCACATACACATGTGCGCACACACACGATGTATGTGTGTACCTAACAAAGTTTTCCAGATATAGAGCCAACGTGTTTTTCCAGAAGAGATGCTCTGGAATGTTTTAGGATCATTTTATTTCTTAAGTTAGGCAGGTGCTGAGAGGGGAACCGAGTTGTTGGAGACAAATCTGGTAAAAATAAAAGCACAGGTTCACACCAGGGCTTAGAGAGGCCATTCTACTCACTTGAATCAACACTTTCCACACTCACAGATTAGGCTGATACTTGCCATAAACTCTTAGGGCGAGCAAGCTGAGGGCAGTGATTGATTCTCAGGAATCATCGGGTCTTTCTGACTGAGCACTGACTAGGAAGCCCATCTGTGGAGTTGCCTTTCTTTCTGAACTGAGTATTATAGACACGTAAGAAAAGCCTTTTAATGCAAAATGATGTCATGGCCAGTCTTCGTTGTCAAGTTGACTGATTTAGAATCATCACGGAAGTAGATTTGTGTACGTGTGTTTGTGTGTGTGTATGTATGTATGTGTGTATGTTTATGAGGGTGCTTCCGGAAAGGTTCAGTTGAGCAGGAAAGACCCGAATGTTCCGTAGGGTGGATCCCAGAATGGATAAAGAGAAGGCTGAGCTGAACAACAGAGTACACTACTCTTTGCTTCCTGATTGTGCTCTCAATGTGGCCAGCTGCCCTGTGCTCCCGATGCACGCCTTCCCTGCCATGAAGGACGCATCCTCAGACTGCAAGTCCAAGCAAAGCCTTCCTTCCAGGTCAACAGCCAGGACAATGGCTAAAAGAAATGGCAATAGCCACAGCTCTTTGAAAAGTGTGACCATTTCTCAGCCCTAGACCGCTGAGCTCAATTGCAGGTTGTATTTTTGCCTCCTCTGTGTTCTGCTAGCCACAGCTGTGCAAAGAAGGATGCAGACTAGGGGAGGGACTGTGTCAAGTGAAGGGGTGTTCACTGTGGCCTTGTTTAGAACAGTGAAAAGCAGTCGGTAATTGATTGAGAAGAAAATTGAGAAAGTACATCATGTTTGTACTATGGGTAACGGAGTGGTCTTACAAAGAGTGAGGCATGGCATCCTGTACAGAGGAGAGTCTCAGGGTGGAGCTCTGTTCTGATCGATCTACCTATCTACCTACCTATCTAAAATATAATACAAATATTATATAATTATAAATATATTATATGGTATAAATATATAAATAGATGATAATATATTTATAGCTATATAATATACATAATGTAAATACATAATAATATAAAAATTCATGTAATATGGAAAATATATAAATATAAATACAAATATAAATACGTAGCTATATATATATATATTATTGATTCTTTGTGAATTTCACATCATGTACCCCAATCCCACTCATTTCCCCATCCCTCCATATCTGCCTTCCACCCTGGCAACCTTCCCCTACCACAAAGAAAACAACACAAAATTAATAAATGCATTAACTCTCCCCACCAACAAAAAACTTCTCATTATGGAAGTTATGGAGTGTCACAGTGTGTCACATTATATAGCCTTTTGCCCAGACAGCAAATATTCATTGCCACGAGTCTGGTTCGTGGCCCCTACCTTTTGCTGTGCAATCAACACTGGATCCTCGCCAAGACTCCTCTCAATATCCTATTGCTGCTTTGGATCTGCAGGACAGACCCTCTCACGGGCTTCAGCAGCCCATAGACGGGGGATAAGCTGGGGTGGGCCAACTAAAGCCCTGGATTTGGGCTTTAGTTGTTTCCCTTCCTAGAAATAATCTCATGCCTGCATGTCTCTTTGTCTTAGAAAAGGTCAAGACTGATGCCCAGAGACGGTGGAAACACTGCTTTTACTTCCTGTACTTCTGATTGTTGGAGTGTTGTACAATAAGCTTGTGTTGTGTGTGTGTGTGTGTATGTGTGTATTTATTAAAAAAACAAAAGGAGTTCCTTTTCCTCATAAAAACTGCTCTGGTTCAAGTAGCCAAGGATAAAATGGTAAATATAAATAAACAGGCATCGCAAACATTTGTTGTGGATAAATATTAAATGTGCTGCACAGGCTTCTGTTGTTGGAACACTTGGACTCCCGCCAGTTGTACCGTTTTGGAAGGCTGTGGGACCTTTAGGGAGCAGAGCCATGATGGAGGAAGAGGGTCACTGAAAACAGGCATTGAAGTTTTACAGGGTGGCACCGCTTCCTGTCGGCTCCTTGCTTCTGTTCTGCCAAGTCATGGGGAAGAGGCCCAGCTGTACATTCCTGTCACCATCTGCTTCTATGCCTTTCCTTCCATGATGACTTATAGCCCCTCAAAGTGTAAACTGAAATAAACTCTTCTCTGTTTGTGTTGCTTCTTGTCAGATATTCAGACAGGTCATACCGAGGAACGGGGCTACTGCTGTGCTAAACCCGGCTGTGTGGCTTATAGACCTTTGGACTCGTTTTGCCAGAGGCGTGCAGAAGAGTTGGTGCTGCAAGCTTGAACAGTGACATAAACAGAGTCTCGTGGGTCATTCTGGTGGGCATTTGGAAGATGATAATGCCGGGTGAAACATAGACAGTAGTCCCAGGAGGTTTTTTAGTAAGCACCAAGAACTCTTTTGGGAACTGTTATATTCTGGCAAAAAAAAGCCTGGTTTCATTTTGCCTGTGTCCTGAGGACTTGTTTGAGGGCAAAAAAAAAAAAATACTGGACTAATTTGTTTGGCAGAGGAGATTTCAGTCGAGGCTAGGATTAGTTCTGTGGCATGAGATTGCTTCCTGTTGTCATCCAATGAGAGACCTTAACAACTCGGGAAGAAACAGGTGGAAAGCATGCACCTTGGTGAGGAATAAAACATGAACGTATTTAAAAGCTGTGATTGTTAAGATTGACACCGTTGAAAAGAAACATCCTGTTCCAGTTGAAATGATAGAAAAGGTGCTGAGTGTCAGACCCCGCCCTTGAAAAGATTCAGCTTATAAAAGTGCACATTCACCAGAAGGGAAGAGAATGACCTGAGAATGTTACTGAGGGAGATCCCCTTTGGAAAACAAAACAAAACAAAATGCCCAGAGAAGTATTTCCTTAGGATCAACCTCAAAGGCATACCAGGCTCAGATGACATCTCAAGCTGTCGGGAGAACTTGTCAATATATACTGACTCTAGGGTTCTGGTTTTTCAGTCATGCAAGAGTGAATGGATCATGGAGGTTTGCACCAAAGTTCCAGAAAGATGTGGAGGGCAGGCAATGGGTGGCAAGATTGGATCTCCCCAAAACAGGTCTTCACAGGTCATTTCTTGAAGTATGGCAAAGTGAAGTTTAAGTTGTAATGTAATCCTGTGGATACTGGAAATGCCTGGGCCTCTAGGCACTTACTGAGTAAAGCTGCAGGCTGCAGAGTAGAGCTATCCGAAGGGAAAATCTACTTATGATGCAACTGGAAAAAGCTGTGGAATGGGACTATCCAAGGCTGGGAAGCCCAGACGATCCTATCATGTGCTTTAGATGCTGAACATGACACTATAGGAGTTGGTATTGGCCTGCTGGGATCTAGTCTTGCTTTGTCTCAGTGCTTCCTGGCTGTGCCTTCATTCTTCCCTTTTGGAATAGAAATGTTTACTCTGCAGCATTGTATACTATAAGCTTCTATCTGGGTTTTGAGTTTTTTATTTTTTTACATTATCAGGGACTCACGGATAAGAAATTGCCTTGATCTTCAGAAGAGTCTTTGCACTTTTGAACAGTGTTGGAACTGGTGAAAAACCATGGGGATTTTTTGCAGTTGGAACTAATACATCTTTTTCACTCCAAGGTGGCTGTGAACCTACAGGGATCAAGGATGGAGTGCTGGAGGTTGAGTGTGAAATGTTCTCTATAGATTGATGTGTGTAAACACTTGTTTCCTACAGCTCAGTGCTACTTTCTGCTTCTTGACTAAGTCTACAATGTGACCAGCGGCCTTGCACTTCTGTCACCCGATCTTCCTCACCATGGTGGAGTGTATCCACTCCTAAATAGTGAGCTTAAACAAATGCTTCCTTGAAGGCATCTTGTCATATCAGTAGAAAAGTAACCAGATATTTATTAAATATTTAGTACCTACAAAATTATTTGCTATTATGTATTGTTGGCTTACTAAAGAAAAGCATTCCACATTAAGGAACCAGACCTTCTTTAGTGGGGAAAAAAATCACATGTTCTGTGAGTGAAAGCTCTTCATTGCATTCAGCTTGTATTAGTCTTTGGGGAGTGTCTTAGTCAGTGTTCTATAGCTTCAAAGAGATACCATGACCATGAAAACGTTTATAAGGGAAGACAGTTAATTGGGGAGAGTAAATTACAGATCAGAGGTGTAGTCCATTATGGTCTTGGCTGGAAACAGGCAGTGTGCAGGCAGACGTGGTGCTGGAGAGGTAGCTGAGAGTTCTAAGTCTGGATCAGCAGACAGCAGGAAGTGACAGTGACACACTGGCCAGGATTGAGCTTCTGAGACCTCAAAGCCTACCCCCTAGTGATACACCTCTTCCAATAAGGCCACACCTACTGAGAGGGCCACTCCTTACGGGCCTATGAGGATTATTTCTATTCAAACCTCCACAGGGAGTGACAGTTTTCCCAAAGAGCTTCTCTGGGGTTATGTCCTGGATGAGGAGGCTTCAGTTCGTAAGGACTTTCTTCTACTTAGCATCAAAGTTCTTAATCTATATGACCTCATTGTCCTCTGGAGTTGGGCTTCCGGCCATGGGTTCCAAAGGTGATGAAGTAGCTGAGTGGACTTTAACCAATGGTCACCTGGGAAGGTGGGTTGGCCCTGCAAGAGTCTACACAGTAGCTTTGAGAACGGGGTCTGGTTACAAGATAACTCAAGCTTAGCCAAATGTACAACAACTTGGATTAAGAACAGAAGCTTGCTCAGACAGTGAAATAATGACAAATTTTTTACAACTATCACTTCAAACATCATCTGTGTTAGGAATCTTCAACTTCTAGTTCTTTATAAAATGTACACGCTGCTGTGAGCTGTAGTCACCCCAATCCACTGGAGAATGTGTAATTTAATTCTTTTGAGATTTAAAAAAATTTTTATTTTATGAGTTTTGCTTACATATATGTCTGCATACCATGTGTGTGCCTGGTACCCACAGAGGCCAGGAGAGGGTGTTGGGTTCCTCGGAACTGGAGTTACAGATGGTTGTTAACCACTAAGTGGGTGCTGGAAATTGAACCAGCGTCCTCTGGAAGAGCAACCACCGCAATCATGGAAAATGTTTTGTAGCTCTAGAATGCGCATTTAAATAAGGATTACAGGTGGGTGCTCAGGGAGGCTCCAGAACCTCTTGTCCATGGGTAAGTGGTTCAGCAGCAGCAGCAGCACATCTACCTGGTAGCTGGTTCTGGGAAGTTGTTTGTGGTAGGAAGGATGGTCCTTGATCAATTATTTTAGGTTGAAGAAGAATTCATTCACTTGACCCCGTAGACATGTGTTTTGGTAAACTAAGCAAAAACGACTGCACTGGTATTGATTCCCTGTAGCTGTTGTAATGCATTGTCTTTTCACAATCCATCCCAGGATGGTCTTGAGCTCCTGGTGTTTCTTTTGTCTCATACTCCCAAGTGCTGAGATTGTTCGTGGTTTCTTCTAAGAACTTTAACATATGTTCCAGGTGCTCCTCTTTTGTTGGAGCTTGTACTTGTCCCAGTCTCCAGAATAGAACAGAAACAGCTTCAAAATAAAAGCTCATATTCTGGAAATATTTAGTATTTCTATAGACTTCGTAGCAGGCCACACATTACACATGGTATATAAAATGTATGTGTGTGTATGTATGTATATAAATTATATAATGCCAAAATGTCATTATTATCAGAAAGCTAAGCTCTAATGAAGTGGCATTTGGGAATGTAAGTATTATTAGCATGTAGATGGATTGTAAAAGTGTAACTAAATTCTGAAAATTTTTTCCAAGACATTGATCAAATTAAAATTAATATTACATATTTTTGCTTGGTGATTAACTGAAAAATAGCAGTAAGACTTTGATCTAAAACATTGTATTTAAATCAGAGCAGAGAAAACAGTTATGGAAACATTGCCACTGGAGCCTTGTTTTTTTTTTTTCATTAATCATACTTTACATGTCTTATACTGTTATCTTTTTTTTACTGTTTATTTTGAAACCGTTTACACAAAGCAAGCCAACAGTCTGAGTAAAATCCTAGGTTGTCATTCTCCATCTTAATTTATTGTTTGAGAATCTCATACACATGTTTTGATCAGATCCAGCTCTAGTCCTTCCCTTCCAACTCTTCTTGTGTTCTCCACCACTTTTCCTTCCCAACTTCTTGCACTCTTCTTGCACTTCATGCGTGCTGCCAGCATGCTTACGGCTGTAGAGCTGTTCCCTGGAGCACGGGCAACCTACCAGGAGCTGTGTCTCTAGAGAAATTCCACTTCACTCCGCGAATAGCCATCAGCTTCCCAGTAGCCATCAAAGCAGCTCATCGGCTATGGATGGGGTATCATGAGCCCTTCCCCCACTCGGGATGGAAGCTCTGCTGGCTTCATCAATGCGCAGCTCTTGTGCTGTAGCATAGTGGGATGTACAATGGTGCTGTCACATCAGGGGGCACACTGATTTACAAAGGTCTTCTGCAAACCTTGGTTCTTGCTTTTTTTTTTTTTTTTAATCCTTCCCTTTGAGATAATCCCTGCATCTTGGGAGGAGATAGTTATGGAAATGAATGGTTATTTCTCGTTTGGAGGAAGGGGCAACTCCCTGACTGGGTTTAAGGTCTGCTCCACAAGATATGACTCATGCCCAGTACTGTTATTTCAGTCAAGAATCCATGGATGGGTAGCTAATAGGCTCTAGAGGAGAACCCACTTTTATTTCCTAATCAGGCATGATATCAAACTGACCTCTAAATACATATTTTTATGCTCAGAGGTTAGTATTGCTCCTGACTCACATCGGAGAAGGTCTTTTTGTAGTAGGGAGAGATTAATTTAGAGATTCACAACTGGTCAGAGTACAGGTGAATAAGACTGAAATGTTTAGCCCTAACAGGGGCAACTAAATTGGCATTTTTAACCAAAAGGGAAGGAAATTCTAGAAATAAGTCTGCAATCCCAAGCAACTGTATTATTATGTCAGTCTACATATAATCCTGAGTACAGCCAGGACCAAGCCCTCTCCCTGGAGTTCCATTTGATAGTGACAATAACGGCATCATCAGTCAGTCAGTCTTTCCTAAGCACTGGTGACTTTCAGTAAAAATAGCAGACATGGAACATAATTTTATTCACATAAGTTTGGACTTTTCTCCCTCTGTTTCTTTTAGTAGTTAACATGAAATCCTTGTTTGCTATTTAATTGCTCAGTATCTTATCTAAATGTTCTTTAATAACTTGAGACAAATCTAGATAATTGCCACATTTTCCCCAGAGGATATATTAATTTGGGATTGTGACTTTCACAAGTTAACTTTCCCTCCAGTGATGGAGCTCAAACCCATGGGCACATGCATGCCAGGCAAACACTCTGCCTCTGAGCTCTACCCAGCCCTGTTTAAGTTTTTGTTCTTAGGGTCTTTAGTTGTGATGGTCACCAAGGTTACTTCCAACCACCTGATTTGGCTTTATGGTTCTGGCAGGGAGGGGCCCGAGAGCTCTAGGTAGTTCCGAATTCTGGCATGAGGTGTGTTATAGTTGAAGGTTCTGAAAGAATTCATGCATATGATTCCAAAGCCTTTGCCAGAAACCTTCCAGTGACACCTACTGATCTTCCTCAATAAAAATAATAATTGACAATATGTTAGTGTATATCAGTCTATCATTCCTTATTTATTTAACATTTAAAAGAATCAAGGCAGGGCCATGCTACTCAGTCCTGGGTGACCTGGTGCTTGCCCTGTAGCCCAGGCAGGCTTTGAACTCTGCCTCTTAAGTGCTGGGCTTATGGGCATGTGCCACCATTTCTGAATTAAACATTAACTCCTAATTTTCTGGTATGTCCTAGTGTGCTCAGGGTGTGGTGCTTAATTTTATGTTCAATGTGACTGTTCTTTGAGGTGTTCAGATATTTATTCAAATATTATTCTGGCTATTTCTGAGAGAATGTTTTTGATGAAACTGACATGTAAATCTGCAGAGTAAAACAGACTGTTTTCCTGAATGTGAGTGAGCTTTATCCAATCAACTGAAGAGAATGAAAGGAAGCCTGTCTCACAGGATCCCATCATTGCCCTTTCTGATGACTCCTTACCATAGGTTCTTTTATTTAAAAGAATGATAATAAAAGGCTTACTTGAGGTATGAGCAAGTTTTCCTGCCTGGTAACCTTTGGAGTAGGACTCAGACGCTCCCTGGCCCTACAATTTCTTCTTACCTTCGCCCTGATCTGGAACCCTGGCTCTGCAGATTTTGGATTTATCAAACTCTGTGATTGTAGGCCTGATTCTTGTAGTAAATCTCTCCCTGTCTTCATAGTTTTACACACAGGCACACACATCTATCTATCTATCTATCTATCTATCTATCTATCTATCTATCTATCTATCTATCTATCTATCTATCTATCTAATCACTTATTGATTCTGTTCATGTGAATGATAAATAAGAACTCTCATAATGTTCATTGTATTTCCAGCCTTTCTTTTTGTTTTACTTTCTTCACAGACCTCTAGACTTTAAGAAAGAAGACTGAAATTTGTGACAGATCTCAAAGTAGCCTGATCTACACTAGAGTGTCGCAGGATCCGCACTGCTGACATTTTAGGGAGCCATGGCCCATCCTGTACACTGCAGAGTGTTTGGGCCTCATGATGCCCCAGTTGTTATGATCAAATGTGCCTTCTAGACAGTGGGTGAATTTTCCTGGGGGTAAAATGGCCCTGGTTAAGAACACCGGTAAACGGTCTATGGCACAAACGAGGTCAGTTATATTAATTAGGAGGAATCACAGATAAAATAACTTTCAACAAGAACTTGATCAATAAAATCAGGGATTGACAAAGGGCATCAATCACAGAATTTGGAATCCACAGAGTGAAAATTAAGGCTACTCTCCACACTTTACCTCCTCTCATTTGATCAATAGGATGCAAAGTTTGACTCTGTCACCATCTTTTCCAACATTGCTGTATTATGAATTCTATCTTTCTAAAACCAGGATTAAAGCAAAAGCCTGCTCAAACAAGGAGTACTGCATTCATTGAAGGTGGTTTCTCCTGACATAGGTTTATTTTTTTGTTTTTGTTTTTTTTGTTTTTTTTTTTAATGATAGAGCATTGAGTCAGCCTGACCTTGGAAAGGAAAAAAATAAAAAGAGTAAGTAAGCATGCCATATTTCCTGAGAGGCCTGTATTCAGTGTGGTCTGAGATGAAGTGAGACCTCAGGGACGTTCTTGGGTGTTTTCTGATCTTTTGCATTAGAGTCTTGCCATGTAGCCCTGACTGGCCTCCAATTCACCATACTCTTGCCTCAGCCTCCTGAGTACTGGGCTTAAAGGTGTATGCTACCTTTTCTGACTTTAGATAAGCCAGGAAACAGGAGAAAATAATAAAGAGACATACTGAGTGACCGTGAGCAGCTATTTGATGTGTCTCTCAGCAAAGTGACTACCTCAGTGACCCAATGAAACTCACGCTTAGGTGAATGAGATTAACATAGGTAACCAATTGGCTTTAAGTAAGGCAGATCATTCTAGGTCTGAGGCTCTTACTGTTCCTAATCTTTAATATAGTTGTTTATTCTTGTTGCTACTTCAAAACTATAATTTTGCTACCATTATGAATTGTATATAAATATCTGTATCCCAATGGTCTTAGGTGACTCCTGTGAAAGGGTCGTTCAACCTCCAAAAGGCTCTCAACCTACAGGTAGAGAACCACTATTCTAGATAATCTTTGGGCATCACCCAGTCAGTTGAAAGGTATTTTACTTAGTTTTCCTTCATGGACACAAAGTACCCAAGAAAAAGAGCTTCAAGTAACAGTTATTTATGCTTGACTCATGGCTTCAGAGTTTTTAGTTCATGACCACTGGGCTAACTTGTTTCTGAGTAGATGGTGAAGCAGAAATCGTGGCAGAGAGAAAGCTGATGAGTGAAGTTGTTTACCTCATGCCCAGGGAAAAGACAGGGCCAGAATCTTTAGAGCCTGATAGAGCATCCTCCAGTGTCTCACTTCTTCCAATGAGACTTCTCTGGTGTTTGGAGTAAGAATGTCCCTCACAGGCTCAGATATTTGAGCACGTGTTTCCTAGCTTGTGGTGCTGCTTGGGGAAGCTTAGGGAGTGTGGCCTTGCTGGAGGAGTTGCGTTACTGGAGTGGGCTTTGGGAGGTAAAAGCCGGGATAACTCTCAGTTCTCTCTGCTCACCACCCCAGGTGGAGGCTCAAGCTCTCGGCTGGCTCTTGTTGCCTCCAGCGCGTTGCCATGATTCCTCTCCACAATGAGCTCTCAACCTTCAGCTGAAAACCAACGCCCTTTTCCGTAAGTTGTCTTGGTCATGGTATTTTATTACAGCAAAATTACAGAAAAGTGACAGATACAACTTTGATCACCTGAATAGTGTCATCAGCTGCAAGCTTTTCATTTATAAATTGGTGTGTGTGTGTGTGTGTGTGTGTGTGGTGGGGTTGAGGTTTGAGTGGTAAATTCTGCATTCGAACTGTAGCAAAAGACTTTGGAAAGGGAATGGAAGTTTTTCCAAGGCAGGAGAAATTCCACTGTGGATGTCAGGAGAGGCGCCCGGCCCCAGTTGCCAACCTGCAGTCCCAGCCAGGATTCCAGCAAATCTCTCTCACTTGCCCTTCCCTTGCCCTCTCTCCCTGTCACCCTGGAGGAACCCCTGGTACAGTCACCCTAAATATTCAAAGGGACTTACAATGGGAGCGTTTCCACCATTGTATTGTCACAGGACATAATGAGGGCAGGACCCTCTCATTTATTTTGTTTCCTTCTGGAGGCTGGCACATGGGTTGCCATCAATGATGAGTTGAATAAAATCATTGTTTGTGATCATTACAAACAGCTCCAGGGAGTACGAAACAGTATCTTTCTGCTAGGAAGTGGGTAAGTTATTATGAAAAACGTTCACATTTAGCTTCAGAAAAACCATTATCGCCCTATTGAAAATTTAGAAGACAGGGGACGAAGGTATCAATAAATTCGTGGTCCTGGCATGAGCATTTTGATGTGCCCTTCAGGCCTCCCGAGCTGTGGGATTTGTGCAGTGTTGTTCGTGCCGTATTTAAACCGTTTCTCCACTCTCTTTCCTGTTATTATTTCATGTTCATAAATATTATTCCCTCCTTTTTCTATTGAAAATAGTTTACTGTTTTGTTAAAATTAGTGTATGCCTATTAATAAGTTGTATCTTCACAAAGTTCTCTTTTTTGGAAAAAAATGCGACTATACATTTATTCGCTATTTATCTTTTTTTTTTAATCCTGGAAACAACCCATTGTACAGGAGGGGAAAACAGTTTGGGAACTATTTCCTTTTTATTTATGCTCTTTCCGAGCTGGGGCTGGAGCTCAGGCCTGGAACACGGCTCTACCGCAGCCCAGGTTCCCACAGTCCTGAGGAGCTAGCTCAGTCTGCATAATGGAGGCGTTCTGGAAAACACGCTCTAGCTTGCTATCCTTTTTACTTACTTCCCTCCCTTCCGTCCATTAACTTCCTCTTCCTCCTTCTCTTCATCCTCCTCTTCCTCCCTCCTGTTTTTTTGAGGCAGAGTTTCAGCACGAAGCCTCGGCTGGCATCAAACTCTGTCCTTCGGCGTCTGTCCCCCAAATGTTGGAATGACAGGTGTGCACCACCACACCCGGATACAAGATCTTTCCTTTCTTGGTAAAAGGGACTTTGGAAGTCCACTCCATTCTATCTTGTTTTACAGAAGGGGAAAAAAAGGAGCAAAGGTTCCACACGTGCATCAACGTTGTCACTGTTTGCTTGCTTTGCTGTTGCGTTTCTGTTCAGCACAGTGAAGTGTGCCTTTTTTCTTTCTTCCTTAGGTACACCTCAATTGACATTTCACTCCTGTCTGTGTCTTTACATTTATTCCAAATGACAATAAATTTTGTTCAGGGAAAGGTCATGGATTTTGGAGGGCTTTGATTTGTCCACTGGCTACTGTACCATTTGAAATCCACATAAGAAAGTTCTTGAAATAAGCAGTCTTCAGTATACAGAAATGAGGGGTGACATTGGATTGCGACTGCACGTGTGTTCACTGAGCCACATGGAGCAGAAAGCCAAGCCCTACACAGGAGTCTCCAAAGACTGCTCCTGCTGTCCTGCTTCTCCTACCTACGTTCAACCTTTTCAAAGTTTCTGGCCTCCCAAGACAGCACCTCCAGCTGGGAAGCAAGTCCCTGTGTAAAGGGGACATTTCAGATCCAGACAAAAGTGTCATTAAGCTTTGGACCTCATTAATGACCTTGACATTCAGAGTTGGAGACAAATGAAGAAGACACTGTAAGACATTTTAGTGGGGCCTGACTGAAGATTGAACTTAAGCTGGGGAAAAGTGAGACTGGAGGAAACAGGAGGATATAAGTACTGGAAGAATGCTTTGGGAAGGGTAAAAACTATCGCCCCAATGAGTCACTACAATTTCAGAGTTACTCAGCACTGTTGTAGTAAGCACAGTTGTTAGTAAATCCTGCTTGGCATTTGCTGGGGTTGAAAAGCAGAGTAACTGCATTGCACAGACCGTGGGGTTTCCTGTTATGTTTTAAAAGTTATCAATGCACATCTTCTAGAAATCATTTGAGATAGGACCCGAATCTTGTAGTGCTTTCTGCGCCAATGCTTGCTGACGATGCAGAAAAGCAGTGTTCCAGTTTCATCTCCGTTGCTGTGATTACATACTCTGACAAAAGTAACTTAGGGGAGAAAGAGTTTATTTTAGCTCTTAGTTCCTGGTTACAGCCCATCAGAGCAGGGAAGCCAAGGCAGCAGGAACTGGAAGCAATCACACACACACATACACACACACACACACACACACAGGCATGCTTGAAAAGAGGGAGAGAGAGAGCATGAAGGCCAGTGCTCAGCTTTCTTTCTCTCTCTGTCTCTCTCTCTATCCAAACCCAGGGAATAGTATCTCCCACTTTTAGGCTGGATTTCCCATCTCCATTAATGTAATCAAGACAACCCTCGCAGGCTAATTTAGTGCAGACAATCCTTCATCAAGATTCTTTTCTAGGTATTTCTGGATTGTGTCAAACTGATAATTAAAGCCATCACTGGCAAGGAGGAGGGATGTGTTCAATATTACTATGACTAGGCCTGATGCAGGGATGTTGAGGGCAGGAGATGCTGGAGTTGGATATCTCCCTTTCCAATGTAGGTTGGCCAGGGTAAAAACAGTTTCCTCAGGGTCGGGAAAAATGGAGCTCTGAGTGTATTCCAAAATGGGTACTTTCTCCCCCAAGGCAAGTAGGAGGGATTCTTTTTCAGATCTTCACAGTGGGAACCTGAGAAAGCTTCTGGAAATAAACTCTGGGAAAGGTGTGTGTGTGGGTCCTCTGAGACTATGCCCCTCTGATTTTTTTTTAGCTTTCACACTTGTGCACACGGAAGCTTCAGGAATTATAATTTGAAGTAAGCACACTTACCCTGCTCTCTTCTGCCTTTTAGAAGCTGCAAGTCGATGTCTGCTCTCCAGCAGTTTGCCTCATGGCCTGAATTCTCTGAGTATTTAAGATGAGCTCTTGATTTTTCAGTCACTGCTTTTTTCTCTGTGGATGGGACTGATGACATCCAGGCCAGGCTCATATATCAGACCAGACACCAGGCCATGATCACTGTTATTATTATAACACTCCAGTCACCGTTACCACCATCGTCACCAGCATCATTACTATCGTTATTTTGGTCTTTTGGAAAAGGGTCTTATCTGGCCAGCTGTTCTTGAACTGGCCCTGAGCTCCTGATCCCTCCTACCTCCACCTCCCAAGTACTGGGATTCCAGTCACGTGCCACTATGCCAGGCAGAGGCATCCTAACCATAGACAGGAAAAACAGTCCTTCAACTTGACAGGCACCCTCTGTTTTATTTCACCGTCTATCTTTTGAGTTTGGCTTGCCCCTGTGCAGCTATATTTTGTATGTAGTTGGATTTTTCTTCATCATTTTTCAGGCATTTGACTTCTGCAATCTGGTTAGGAAGGCTTTTACCACTCAGAGTGTAAAGGAATGTCTCCATTGTCTCTTTTAGTACTTGTTGCAATTTAAATTCACACTTAAGTGTTTGCTCCTCTCTAAGCTCATTCCGAGTGTGAGGAAAAGCTCCCTCCCTCCCAGGTCCTCTTAGAACCAGTTACTCACTAGTTTATTTTCCTTATTAATTATCTTATATTAAATTCTAATGTGTTCTCGTATTTTTAAAATTTATAGACTATTGTTGCCCCATCCAGTTGTTTATATTGTAATGTGTTCTTTATTTACTGGGATTTTAAAATATTTGAAAATATTTTATGATAATTTTGTAATAAGTTAACCTCTAATTTTTTCTTGTTAAAAATTTGTCAATTGAGTTTTCTAGATTATCTTTAGCACCAATGTGGCTAATATAACAATTTGTAGGTACTTTTACTGTAATCATGCTAAGATTTTAGATTAATCTAGGAAGGATTGTATATTTTTAACATTGAGATTTTTTTTTCTGTTTAGAATTACCATGTTTTAAAATCTGTTCAAGTCTTTTGTGTCCATAAGATGATTCAAAAACATTTCTTCATATGCTTCTTGTACTTTAAAAATTTTTTTTTAAAGTTCCATTTCTGGGGATCTTCTCTCTCATATCCTTTCCCTCTTACTATAACTGGGTTTTATGTAACTCATCTAAGCGTGTTACACACACTCAGAACAGTAGGTCAAGTACCTATACTCAACATTTATTCCTGTATATTCACTTTGTAGAAACACACGCTTAATTTTTGATTGTGTTTGAGACACAGGATGGCTTTGAACTTGTCTAGCCTCAGCCTCTGGAGTGCTGGGATTACAGGTATGTACAAGCATATGCCTGTTACAGCGCATGGTATTGTTGTGCCACGCAGTTCTGAGGTACATGAACTTGATGTCACCATCCCGTAGCAATGGGGTGACAGGTGACTGACTTAGTCTCTGTAAGGCATGCTCTTGTCACTAGAAAAATGCAGCAAAACAGTGTTCACATCATAAAGCTAGTCCTGAGGGTAGAATGGATAAAGCACAAAAGTAGTTGGAGAGTCTGCAGCAATCTAGTGCTCTCGCTGCAATGGTGTCGCGCTCTGCAAATTCAGACTTTTCCATGAGGTCAGTCTGGGAACCCAGGCCATTTCCCTCTCACCCCATGCTGTTGGTAGAGTGAAGGGTTGTGGGTGGGGGTGGGAGAGAGGAGAAGATAGAAAATGAAGGCTTGTGGCCCCTTCATGCAGTCATTGTTACTGGAAGGGAAGGATTCTGTGCTGATTGTGTGTGTGTGTGTTTGTGTGTGTGCGCGTGCACGCGCGCGCATAGAACTAAATAACTTACAGGCCATGTTTACATACATGTATATAAACCAGGGAACACAGCAACTCATGGGGGCCCATGAAGAGGGTATCCTCTACCACAGTGAGAGTAGGTAGAATGTTGGATGCCATGCTACAGTTCTGTGGACTCAGGGTGTTCAGTCCTTGTTGCAGACCCCTTGACTTCTTATCATGTCTTCCAATCTGGGCCGCAGAAAAGACAGATTCAAACCTGATGGAAAACGCAGGTAAGAGGGGGGGAAAGTGACAAGCAAGAGGGATTCAGGCCGCTGGAGGAGAGAAGACGTTAGAGAACTTGGGGATTAGCACTGACTAGAATTTACTTACTGCCCCATGTGTAGAAATGCAGGGAGGGCTCTGTGAGGAAGGGTGTGAAGAGCGCAGCTGTCCTGGCTATTGTCTGTGCCTGCTTTATGTGCATTTTCTCTCATTCCTAACGTCAGTACCCAGGCAGGTGTAATTAAGCCAGCTGGTTATACCATGTGTATCTAGAAAGCAAAGCCACCATCTTGCAGTATTGGTTGAGGAGCACTGGTAAAACATCCTAGAAGTTGGAGAGCCTGAAGCAACCTTGAAGAGGTTAGCCGCGCGGGAGGAGTGGGTGACTGCCTGGAAGGCTGTGATAGGGTCAGGGAGATGGCAAGGTCATCGTTTCCATTACCAAGTGTAAGCAGCAGAGAGACCTGATGGGCAAGCAGAGGCAGGGAGTCAAGAAAGCATCTGGAAGCCCGAGTTAGGGATGCGGATGAAAGGGGGCCTAAACTAACTGCAGGGGAAATGAGGTGGGAAGAGCAGACTGCTGGTTCTACCTGCAAAAGTGCTGGGTCAGCTGCTTCACTCTCTCCTACTGCTGCATCACTTTTAAAGGGACAGGGTGCTTCAAGACCGAGAGGCGGAAATGGTCTTTGCTCATAGGCTAACGGGCTAAATTCAGACCGAAAGAACATGGTTGGAGACAGCTGGTGGGAAACGGCCCCAGTCCAGCCCTCAGTGGAAATGTCTGCGCCCTGTTCCTCATCCCTTTACAAAGCGCCTTCCTGTCTGCATTTCATTCTCTTGATCTCTTCTACCAGTTTTTTTTTTTGTTTTGTTTTGTTTTAAATCAACCTGGCATTTTGTACCTAAGGGGTCTAGCAGCACCCCTGCTCAACCCAGAGCTGCTGACAGCCTGCGGTGATCAACGCGAGCCACTCTGAGGGTTTATGAGAAGTGTCACTTCCTTCCCGCAGTCGGCGTTACAGCCTGCTCCCTGACACCGGGGACGAGGCTGCTGCAAAACGCCACACCGCAGGTTCTTCTGCAGTGCAAACTTGTGAGCCCCGGCGCACGACAGCGGTGTCCTGACTACGGGTGCCCCCGGACTGCGGCAAGGAGGTGTGGGTGTGGACAGAGGGGAGGGTCACCTGGCCCCACTCTTCTCCCCGGGGGCCCTGCGGGGCAGGGGAAGGTCGCTCCTGGGATGGGCACCTCCAACACCCGTGAAATCTGCAAATTCATTGCTGCCTTCGTCTTTGAGGGGTGAAACCCTCGGGTCAGAGTAGGGCCAGCCCCGAGGGCTTGGCCGCCATAGGCTGACTTCTCCCCTCCCCCTCCCCCCCCGCACCCCGAAAGAGCCTTTCGTCTGCTTCTCCAGCGCGGGGCTCCGGCTTTCGGACTTTGCTTCTCTCCCGCACGCCGTCCGCAGCTGCGCTCAAGTCTTAGCAACTTTCACCATCTTGACCCTAGAGTCCAAGACAATGTGAACAAAGAGGAGCATGGGGGAAGAGACGGGGCCTCCAGGCGGGCTGCGGGGACAGCGCTCGTGTCGGGCACCGGGGCGCCGGTGGGTGGCGGGGCGCGGACAGAGCCGCAGGCGGGCCTTGCCCCTGGCCGTCCCGGGCAGCGGCTTTCTTTGTCCCCGCCTGGGGCTGGGCTCGGAGGCCGCCGGTTGGGAGCGAAAGCCCTGGCCCGGGACCAGAGCCCCGGCTCCCCCGTGCACCGGCAGCAGCGGGCTGCCAGCGTCCGTGCTCCGCCGGCGGCCCCCGCCCCGCTCCCAGGCTGCGCCAAGAGCTTCGGGCAAAGTAGAGCTCGGGGTGGCCGAGGCTGCCCCGAGCAGCCTGGCCTGGGGGCGACGGGGAGCTCCGTGGAGCCTTCTTCCCGGAGGCGCGCGCTCAGGTCTGGGGCGTGAGTCGAACTCAAGGGCAGAGGCTGCGTTCAGGAGCCCCGGGTGCCCTCGGGTCCTGACCCCGCAGGACCAGAACAGCCCGAAGATGCGAGTCACACCGCCCCGAGAGTGTGTGTGCGTGTGTGTGTGTGTGTGTGTGTGTGTGTGTGTGTGTGTGTGTGTGAGAGAGAGAGAGAGAGAGAGAGAGAGAGAGAGAGAGAGAGAGAGAGAGAGAGAGAGAGAGAGAGAGAGAGAGAGAGAGAGAGAGAGAGAGAGAGAGAGAGAGAGAGACTCTCACACCCAACTGTCTCACCTGCAGTATAGTTTGCGCGTCTGTGAGTCTGACCGAGGAATGAAAGAGAAACTGCCCCGTCCAACCGAGCCACCCCTACGCCAGCCCTTCCCTCCAAGCCTATTTTTATAACGCGACGCAAGGTTACAGAGTCCGCTCGGAAGCCGCTCTCCCGCCTTCCCCTCCGACCCCGCGTCTCCAGCGAGCTAGATTCCAGGTGACCGGACGTCCTCCGGGGCTGCCGCTCCCCGCGCCCCCGGCGCGGCGTCTCCCGGCGGCGCTCCCGCCTCCTGGAGCCGGCCGCGCGCGGTGGTCCGCCCCGGGGAGCCCCGCGCTGCGCCCGCCCGCCCGCGCCCGGCCTGCGGCGGCCCGGCCCGGCCGTCGCGGCGGGCGCTAGGACCGGGCGGCGCGGGGCGGCCGCCGCGCTCCCTTAAACCCGGCCCAATGCCGCCGCCTGCGCCACTCTGCGCGCCGGCGGGGGCTGCGCAGGAGGAGCGCTCGGCGGCCACGGCGCGGCCCGCGCGGCGACACCTGTTCGCGGCAGCCCGCCGCACGCGAGCCCCGGGACGCGCTCCCCGCCGCCCGCCGGGCCTCCGCGGCCTTCGGGAGACCCGCTCCGGGCGCCGAAAGTTTTCCTCCTCCTTCTCCTTTTTGTTAGATTATCCTTATTATTATTATTATTTTTTTTTTGGAGGAGGGACCGGGAGGATAGATCTGTCGCCGCCGCCGACGTGAGGTTCCCCCCCACCCCGCCCCCCTTGAAGGATTCGTGCTGATGTCTGCAGAGTCGGTTAGAGAGTAAAGACGGCGCATGCCTTCCTGGAGTCGGGATCCGTAAATTCTGACGTAGCCCGAGCATCTTAAAAACCCCAGTGATATCGCCCAAGCACTTACGTTGCTATGGTCATTCCGGTCTCCGAGCGAATGGAGAAACTACGGCTCTGCCCCCTCCCCGCGGCCGGCTGCGGGGAGGACCTCGCCGCCTGCTGAGAGCCGGGGCTCCGTCCGCAGCGATGCCCAGCCGTGCCGACCCGTGTCAGCGTGTGAGTATGAAGCGGCTCCCCGGACCGGCGCTGGTTTGACCTTGAGCGCGTGCCAGAGAAGCGGCGGATCACTTTTATTTATGCATTGGATGGATTGAAGAAAAGAAGCCCTTTTCCCTCTCTCCCTGCAGCCGCAGCCGGGAGGGGAGTTGGAAATACCTCGCCTGGTGTCCTCCCGGTCGGAACCGTCATTATTGTTTATTCTTGTGCTTAAGAGCCGAGTCCTCTGATGGCTCCCCTAGGTGAAGTTGGGAGCTATTTCGGTGTGCAGGACGCGGTACCGTTCGGGAACGTGCCGGTGCTGCCGGTGGACAGCCCGGTGTTGCTAAGTGACCACCTGGGTCAGTCCGAAGCAGGGGGGCTGCCCCGGGGACCCGCGGTCACGGACTTGGATCATTTAAAGGGGATTCTCAGGCGGAGGCAGCTATACTGCAGGACTGGATTCCACTTAGAAATCTTCCCCAACGGCACTATCCAGGGAACCAGGAAAGACCACAGCCGATTCGGTAGGTATGCCTTTTAACCCCTCCGTGCCCACGCGGTGACACGTTCAGACTGCTAACCGCCGGGAAGGCGGTGGCTAGGCGGGGATGCTGGAAGGATATATTCTCATATTCATAGCCCCCCCCCCCCATCCCCTGAGTATCTCGCCAGCCCAGGAGGGAAAAAGCCTCCGGAATTGCAGATCTGCGGCTGCACTGGTGCAAGTCTACACTGGAAGGCCTCTCTCTCGCTAAGGGGTGGGGGATGAGTTAGGACTATAATCCAAATCCGAAGTTTTTTTTTTTTTTTAATCAGATAGCGAAAGATCAGGTTTAAGAAGTTTCCTTTTCATGGACCTATTTCCACGAGTTTAAAGCTTTCATCACTAGGAACTTTAAGATGCATCCCGTCTCCTGTAGGTAGCCGGTATCTTGCTCAGATTAAGTTTTCCTCCAGTAAGTGTTCTGCCTGGATTGTAAATTAAGCTACTTGTTTATTCCCGGTGCTAGTCTGAAAGCTCTGCAGGCGAAGGTATGCCGGCGCTGCTGTGGGGAACAGGGAAGTCCTGTTTAGATCCGAAGCATCTAGGGCAGAAGCTCCGGGGAGAGGGGAACGACCTGGGAAGGGGTCTGCAATCACCCCGGGGTGCGGGATCTTCCACCCATCGACTCTCGACCTCTGCTTTTTAATTTCCATAGTGCTGAGCCTCGTGTGGGCTTCCCAGTGGCTTTCTGGTGTGAGTGTTTGCGTGCGCTTGCAAAAGCTGCAGGCTCATTTTAAAGGGCTTTCCGAGGATTTCACGTTCTGAGCGGGGCACTTGTGACTCAGCATCGAGGGCTGCACACTCAGGTGGGGACTCTGCCCACTTTCCTGCTGCACACACGTGCCCCGCGGGCACCTTCAGCAGTGCAGTGCTAAGTCAGCGAGCACGGTGCCGCCTGGGCTTGGGGAGGGGACGGGGGTGTGGAATCTAGGTTTCCCCCTTACTT
The DNA here is from genome assembly GCA_028658305.1 of Pachyuromys duprasi. Taxonomy (NCBI): domain Eukaryota; kingdom Metazoa; phylum Chordata; class Mammalia; order Rodentia; family Muridae; genus Pachyuromys; species Pachyuromys duprasi. The sequence continues at coordinate 5,745,715 of CM053745.1, read as the reverse complement.
ACAAAAAAAAAAATCGACAGTTTGGGCGACCAGGCTGTTGGAAGGAGTTAACTCCAGAGTGAACCCACCTGACAACACTTAGGCCAGGTCGTAAAACCTAGTCCCGAGGTGATTTTTCTTCCTCATGCTTTCGTGCCAGATGTTGGACGCAGTCTCTAAGCTACACGTTTAGCTCCGTGCACTGTGGCTGCTGCGCGGAGGTGAGAAAGGTCCAGGCCTGGGTGGGGACAGCGCAGATTCTCCAGGCCCCGGGTCTCCCCCTTGGCTCACTACTGAGGCTCAAAGCCGAGCCCAGCCAATTTCCCAACCGGACGCGTGTGTGCCCTCGCCGCTTGAATGCAGAAGGTGCAACTCTTCGCTGCCACCCTTCCCTTGAAACCCAGCTGTCTCCCTCCACCCCAGAAGCAAAGGTCGCGCGGTGGTGGGTGGGGTGGGGGCAGGGACGACCAAACTTTACTGGAGTTCTTACGGAGCTCAAGTGTTGGCCACCTTTAGGGTCGCCCCGAGCCCGGCTCTCGGAGCAAGGGGCGCCGCGGGAGGCGGGGGGGGGGCGCGGGGACCGGGCGAGCCGGGGTGCGGGGCAGCCGCGCGGGGCCCGGGGCCGCGGGAGCCCGGTCCTCCCGCGCTCAGGGCTGGCAGGTGCGGGCTCAGCCCCGGCCCCGCGGCGCTCGCTCCGCGCGGTCCTAAGAACACTCGGGTTCCAGCTCCCTTTCCACCGAGCTCCAGTACGCCCTTCCGTGCAGCAGGGACCGCTGGGGTCCAGGGGCGGGAGGGCTGGGGCCGACGCCCTTCTGGCCGCGTGGAGGGCGTCCGGCGTTTGCTTTTCGCCCGCGTTCAGTCCCTTTGCTCTCTCTTTGTGTTGTGAGTGCGGGTCTGGCGGCGCTGACAGCCGCCGCCCGAGGAGGCGCGGTGGCGGTGGTGTGCGGTGTGGGAACCACGGGAGGCGCGCACCGCGGCCGGAGACTTGGTGGCGGGGACCGAGCACGGACTGGAGGTCGGAACTGAGCTTCGCGGTCTCGCGCAGGGTCCCCCCTCCCACCCTCCTGCTCTCTGAAGCGCGCAGCGGGGTTTGGGAGAGTCGTAGGGCTCCGCTGGGTCCGGGAGGTGGGTCGGGGGGGCCCCCGGCCCGGCGAGGCCACAGCCGCAGGGGAAGGGGTGGGGGTGGGGGTGACAAAGGGCCGCGCGGGCGGTGGCGGGGGGCGGCATGCTATTGTTAACCGCTAGCCCTGGGAAGGGATCCGGAGCTCGCCTCGCTGCGGCGGAAGGCCGGCTGGTCCGGAGCGCACGGCTGCAGGGGCGCTGCGGCCGGCCGAGGCCACCTTCATTGTGTGAAATTCCGGGTCTCAGCCCCGGGCGCCCCACGACTGGGCCCAGGACACCGGATAGCCCTTACGCCCCGGGCCCCTCCACGCACCTCCCCCCACGGCTTTCTTTCTCTCTTTTTAAAAAATGCAGTCACCTTTAAGATAGGACGTTTGCCACGCGCACTTGAGACATCAGATATTGGGATGTCTGTGCTGGGATGCAGGGGCGGGGAGCGCGCATTCGGGGGTCTGCGGACCAGGATTGCAGGTCCCGCCGCAGGATCCAGACTATCAAACAAAAAGCCCGTCTCCTCACCCCGCCTCGGTCCTAGAGGTTGGAGAAGGTGTAGCCAAGGAAGTGACATCTCTACTCTCTGGTTCCGCACAGTGTGTGTGCGTGTATGTGTGAGTGTGTGTGTGTGTGTGTGTGTGTGTGTGTGTGTGAGAGAGAGGGGCGGGGGTGTTGGTAGGAGGGAAGCGGAAGCCCCGGCCCATGCTGGGGACCCCGGGTGCAAGTGTAGCAGGTCGGCCGGGTGTCTGCCGCGGGGGGAAGGGCGCGCCTGGCCCTCGGCAGTGCCACTCACCCTGGTTTGGTTGGAGCTGAGTGGGCGGTTGTGCGCAGTGGGGGTGGGGAAGGAGGGTTATTTAAGTCTTTCATCCGGTTGCAGCGAGAAGCGGGCCCCCGGGGTGACAGCAGTGGCGCGGTCTCCCGATGCTGCTGCTGCGGCAGGTCCCAATATTAGCAACCTCTGCAGCGCAGTGCGTGCGCCGGGAGCCTCCGCGCCCTGCCTCCCCGGCCCCGCCCGCAGGCAGTTGCGGCGGCGCTAGGACCCCGCGGCGCGGGCCCGGGCGGGGCGGCGGGGCTGCGGGGCGCACCTGGCGTCCGCGCCGCCGCGGGCTCACCTTCCCACCCCGCCCCGCACCCCCGGCCTCCGCGCCTCCCGGCTCCTCCCGGGGGACTTCGTCTTCTCCCCGGCTTGCAGAGTAGCTGTAGGTGGGGTGGGTTTACACCTCGATTAAAGTAGAAGGTGCGTTTTCTACCTGAAAAGGGACGGCAGAAGGAAACGTGCGGGGCAAAGGCTTTCTGGCGCCGCCAGCCGCGGCAGGTGACGCCGGCGAGCTCAGCGGGGCAGGGCCGCGGCGGTGCAGGGGACGTGGGGGTGAGGGAATCCCTGCCCGGCCAGCGAGTTGAAGGTGGGACCTTAAGGGGTCCTTTGTTTTTCCTTGGGGATGACGGGAGGTGGGAGGAGGGGAGCGGGGGGTCGCGTCTCTGAGTGGTGGGCTGGGAAGCTAGTAATTTTCACTTGGAAGGGCTTTCTGGTCTTGCTAAGCTGTGAGGACAATGGGCAAAAATTAAGTAGGCAATGCAGAGTAAGGAAAAAGTGAAGCTGAAGCAGGCCCACCTCCTGGCGTGGGGGTGGTGACTCAAGAAGTCGTCAGAACCCTTGATGGACAGATACCCCTACTGGCGAGCCATTTGAGGGGCAGGACCTGCCCTGTTAAAGGAGTCCGTGTCAGGTGGTACTGGGTGGGAGAAAGATAATGGTGTGATTAAAAAGAAGAAAACGAAGTTAAAAGCTTTTTTTTCCAGAAAAAAAAATCAATTCTTTGCGCCTTGGCTTTTCAGTACTGTACAGGGGAAAGGCTTCCTAAGTAAGAGCTCCCTTCAGGCTTGCTGCAGAACACTTGGAGCCCAGTTTTGTGAAAGCTGGGGCAGGGATCCGTGAGGAGCCTCTGGAGCACCAGGTAGCCGTGGGGCATGGTCAGGAAGCTGCGGATTAGCGCTCACTCCACCTGCTTTCCAGACTGGGCATCAGGAGCACGGGCTGGCCCTCAACTGCCGATCCACCTGCCACACCTCCCAAGTGCTGGACTTACAGTCCTGCACCACCAAGTCCAGTTTAACCTCTGGCTTTCGACACCCTCAAGCCATGTTTCTTGTAAAATCTCTTTTCCCTCCCATTTTCTCTTGTTCCCACTTCCTCCTCAGTCTCCTCTTCCTCTTCCGGGGTTTCTTCTTCAACATAGTCAGGAAGGTCACTATGATGCCCAGGCTGGCCTGGAGACCATGGGCTCAAGCAGTTCTTCTGCCTGAGCTTCTGGAGTAGCTGGATCTCTTGGCTACCCCACTGTGCTGTCTTTGAGAACTGCATATATTTATACAACAGGTCCCCTAACTTCATAGCTGCTGCTTCCTCGTCCTCTTTCTCCTCCCGAGTCCACTTAGTCTAGCCCATGTATGCACATGGGTTCTCTGCTGGAGCATGGGCAACCTACCTGTAACCACACCCTCCGCGGAGACTGGTAGCTGTCAACTGCCTAAAGCTCATCAGCTAGAGGAGCCTTTCTCCCGTCTGTGCTGGAGTGCTGACTGGCTTGATCCTGTGCAAGCCTTGTCCAGGAAGCCACAGTTGTTCCACGGTTATGAATGCACCAGCCATGCCATGTCCAGAAGAGGGATTTAGCAACACTCCTTTCTATCTTCTGGTTTTTATAGTCTTTCTACCCTCTCTTCCTAGGGGCTCCCTGAGCCTTGGAGAGGGTGTTGGTGATACAAATATCCCGTTGAGGGCTGAGTACTCACAGTCACTTATCCTGAGCAACTTAACAAATTAGGATTCTCTGCAGTCACAGCTTCCCTTTGCAAAAAGAAGCTTTGGTTAGAAGCCAGACTTGAGAGGAACGTAGATCTTTTGAGTATACACGTAAATATTTAAAAGGCAACTCGACAACACGATTGTATAGCAAAATCACAACAACAGATGCTACCCTAGGGCCTGTGAGATTGCCAGTCACAGGCTTCTGACTAGGTTTACAGTATCAGGCGTAAATTCTTTGCTACGGCTCATGCCTCAACGCTAAGCAGAGAGCCATTGGTTACCCCTGTAACAGCTGTGCCGCTGTTGCACCAGTGGGCACATCTGACCTAGTAGGTCTGTATTGTGGCATACAGGGTAATATTGATATATTGTCTCCAGTGGTCTGCATAACACCCTTTATCACTGTGAAAACTAGCCAGCAGAGTGGAAGTTTCCTGGTTAGTTTGAGGTCGAGTTCTCTGTGTCCTGTAGTCTGACAATTATCATTTTTTGTTATGATGGTCATGGTTATGTTGTTTGATCTAAAGAGGGCACAGGTGAGGGTGCAATAGAACAGTCAACTGTCCCTTTTCCTATGGCTGGCTTTGGAGGTGAGGCACAGCATAAGTGGACTCTAGGAAGGTGGAGTAACTTGGGGTTAGTGACACTATTGGACAGAACTAGACACTCCAGTCACTAGTAGTCAGTGAGACGGGGAAGAGGGAGACATGACCTGGGACTATTCCGGAAGAAGTATGTGAGCAATGATCTTGGCTTCATCAGCTCCCACGAGGCCCTGAGTGGGTCCTAAGAGAAATGGGTGTCTGTGGTGGAAGAGAGTAGACAAATGTCCCCAGTCTGCTTGCCACCCTGTCACCACTGCCCACTGTGGCCTTTCTGAGCCAGTGTTGTCTAGGTTGTGTGTGCTAGGACAGATAGGTCAAAATGCTGGCTTTAGGTCAATCCATTCCCCTCCTTTTCCCCTTTCCTTCTTTTTCTCTCTGTTTCCTTCCCTTGATCTTGAACAGTCTCCTCCTGGGCTGCCCCTGATCTGGGATTGTCCGTGTTGGTTTCCCAGCTCTGCACAGGTAGACAGATTGTTGTAAGGAATGCTCTGTCCTCAGGGAAGACAGCTGGAGGCTTTTGCTTGTACAGCTCACTGTGGCTAAGGCGGTCCCCGTACCAAGAATGATACAGGCTCTGGTCTGGATGGGGTGGGCTCTCTGTTGTGTTGCCAGGTTTCCTTTCCACACTGGCGTTTTCTGGGTGTGGGAGAAGAGCTGTGACTCACACACTTGGATGTTCTGCTTGCCCTTGGGTCATGGGAGTGACCTCATAAAAATCTGGACTTTTTTTTTTGTTTGTTTGTTTTTGTTTTTTAGGTCCCTACTCTAAAGGAGGTTCAGGAATATAGATGATGGTTTGGGGTGATGAAATATTTCGCCTTGGGGTCATTGGGTCCTACTGCTTGCTGGAAGAGCTCTGCAGACTCATTTCAGATATTTTTTCATGATACTCTTCTGACTTGCTTTTCTGTAACTGAACAAACTACTGGCCTTTGGATACACCTGTTTTCTACACATCTGCCTTTCACTGTGTGAGCCACAGTGTTCCCACAGTTTCCTGTGTATTTGTTCTTCCTATTACAGTATCCCTTTCGCCCCAATTAGTAACTCTTTTACTCTGTCTGAAGATGTTAAATGGAATAGTCCAGAAATAATTTAAAAGTTTTAAATACTTTTCGTTACACTATTTGATACTGATTCTATTTTATTATTAGTTATTATTAACCCCTTGGGGGCTAATTTGTAAGTTAGATTCTGTCATGAGTATAGAGGTACAGGATAAAGTTGTATAAATAGAGTTTGGGGTGCCGTGGCTTCAGGCATGCGAGGAAATGTCTCTACAGATAATGAAAGCCTACCACTGAGCAGGAGGCAGGGCCTACACTATATATTTCTCTCATATTTTATATTTAATAAATGGCATAGTGCTTGGTTAGTGTAGTCCCCAATAATAGTTCATGGGCTGAAAAAGTGAATGTATATGCATTTTAGCTGTTTTATTAGTAAACAGAAAAACAAGATCAGTAACTAATACTGTCATTCCCATATTATGTAACAATAGCCTCAGAAGTTAAGTGTATGAGAATGGCAAGAAATTACAGATAAAAAAAGACAACCCAAAAAGCTAGAGCCAGCTGTGCAGTGCACATGATATTCAAGAAGACGGGCCTTATCAGTCTGATTGACTTGGACAATTGAAATTTCAGTGCCTCTCTTATACATTGGGTCTGAGGACATGTCAGTGCCTAGGATTGTCTAAAGACTGGAGAAAGAAGGCCTCTCATACGTAAGCATCCCGGCTGTTACCAGATCCTTATTGCGGTTGTCACTACTATTCTTGCTATTCTTCAGACCAGCCAGTCAGGGTCCTTTTGTGAAATCATATTCTCTGCTGGATCTGGGAGAGCTGTTGGTGGGTTATTAGTTCTCAGCACTGCCCCATGTGTAGAGGAAACAGATCATGTGGCCTCTCAGAGGGCACAAATGGCTTTTAGTTTTATGGTTAACCCTTTCCTCATTGACCTGGTAAATTAAATTGCACAGACTTCAGAGTGGGTGAAATGTTTCCTCTGTCTCATTTTACAGTGAAAGTAGAACGCAGTAAGTCCTTATGCTAATTTCGTGGTCTGTATGACCTTCCTTAGGGTGTACTTTTTTGATACCAAGAAGTGAGTCTTGTATAAGCGTCCCCTAATAAAGATAAATTGTTCTAATTTTGATTATTTTGAGTTAGAAGGGTTAGAAGTGTTATCACAAAATAAAATTACTGCATCAAAAAGGAAGTACAACTCCTGTGCAGTGAATCTTGAAGAAATATTGCCTCTTCAGTCTTTTCATTTGCTCTGTGAAGGAGAAGGCTGGTCACGCACTGGCCTGTGTCAGGTGGATGGGCCATGAAAATTACGGGCTAGTAGCTGAGATGTAATTTTGCTCTCTTATCACTCACAATCTCCTGTTCTGTTAGAGTAAGTTTCTGCATGTGAGCAGATGTTTTGTAAGCATAAGGAGGATCTTTGTAACATTTCGTGGGTCTACAGGAAGGAGTGATACTGTGTATGCAAGAATGAGTTACCACCTTGCAACTGGGTTTCCTTCTGACTTAATCCTTCACTTTATTAGATTTATGGAGTCAGAGTCTTCATTTGATGGCAGTCCAGTCTAGTCTGTGAGAGTCGGAAAATTAATTGTTTAAAAATCCATCTAAGTGCTTTTTCATTAGTCACAGGAGACTGACTTTAGCATACATATAATATATATATATATTTCACTTATACTGTTTCCATAAGCTTTTCCCCCTCCTTCTTTTATACTCTTAGATGTAAGTACACTTTCTCAATAATTGAATAATTTCAAAACAAGAGCTCATTATTTGGTATGCACTGATACAAGATCTACACAAAGTGTAGTACTTTAATTTATAACCAAAGTGGGCGCACGGCCAAGCACAGAGATGATTAGCAGCATCTGCGTTTCCTGCGGAATGATCATCTTAAAGCAACAGTAGGACTCAGGGAGACTGAAGCTGCTGTTGTGCGGTCACAAAATTCTGGATTGATGCCCAGCTTAGGTGTTGTTATTTTTAGTGAGGTGAGCAAGGTGGAAGAAGGAAGCAAAAGAGATCACTATATTGATTTGCTTAGGGGATAGAGCATTCTATGGTTTTTAAAATAGGAAGCATCTTTCTTTTCTTTCTTTCTTCTTTCTGAGCCAGTATTTCTCCCTTACTATTAAGCTATTTTAATTATAACTATATCGTTGAGGTTTAGACAAGAACAGAAAAAGAATCAGTACTCTGTTTAAGCAGAGATATTTAAAGTGTATGTTTGGTACTTTAGGTTTTCAAATGGCGCTCAGTAAGGTTATAGAATTGAGAGCTAGATAATTCTCTGCATAAGTTGGTGAACGCTTTAGTTAGCACCTTACACTATTATTTTTAGACACATAAGATTATTCTCTGAATAGAATTAAAAATGATTTGTGCATATATACATATACAAATTCACATACATGCATATATACAACATACGTATTGTGTGTGTGATATTTCTTCCAGTCCCAGAGGACAGGAAGTAAAAATTCAAAATACCCATATATAATTACCTAACTTCACATAAATAAAATAGAAATATGTCATTTTTCCCTTTGAGTATAGTCTTATCTCATTTAAATGTTACATTAGTTTTATCAGACTTATCATTTAGAATGTCTATGTAGTTAGAAATTCTGTTTTTTGTACTGTGTTAGTTATCATGTAAGTCATGTCCGCTATGGTAGTTTAGTGCCTGACTATGATAAGTAGAATTTAGCTGGAACATCAGGTGTTGTGGGAAGCTGGCTCTGCTTCCTCTCTGAAGCCCCTGGGAATGCTGGGGCTCTGGGGACATGATCTGGGCTCTAACTCTCCTCTGTCTGCTGTTTATCTCACAGGCATTCTGGAATTTATCAGTATAGCAGTGGGCCTGGTCAGCATCCGTGGCGTGGACAGTGGACTCTACCTCGGCATGAATGAGAAGGGGGAGCTGTATGGATCAGTAAGTAACAGCAGACACTTGGTTTATTCCCACAGCCCACCTTTGATTTGAGCTCTATTTTTGCTGGGTTGAATAAGAGTTAGAAGAGAAACTGAGTCTGAAAGGCAAATAGGATTTTTTTTTTTAAATTTCAGAAGCATGCTGTTTCATTATAATTCCGCATCTTCATCAGACCAAATTTGCCAAGAAAATTCTTTATTTACATGCCAAGCCACCTTCATTATCAAGTAAATAAAAATTCACAAGTGTGAAAATTCCGTCTTCTTGTATTGAATGGGAGTTATTTTTGAAATGAATTGAAATGATCTCCAAGCTTTGCCAAGCATTGTAATTAAAACTAGAAATAGGCCATGCAGTGAGAGTCTAAACCCTTTCTCTGAACAACACAAGATACTCATTATGCAGGAGAGATGGAGGTGGAAATTATTGTCAGATAGTCATGCATGTGAATGAAGATCCAGCAGCACTGTCATTATGAGTTTCTCTTTCCTTAGTCTCACTTTCCATCCTTACTAGCATGGAAGGTCCTTATGGTGATGGAGTATTTGTTGTAACCTGCCAGGGTTGGGAGTTCTGCCTGATCCTGGGGTGTAGTTGTGAGGGACACCAAGACCCTGGTTCTGCTCTGCAGGAAGCTGATTGGTTTTATCCCCTTGCATCTCTCTCCTTCTCCTAGCATGGGAGCACATCCCATTGTGTGGAACTCAGTAGGCGTTTAGTATTTATGCTAAACATATGAATATGGTGAGCGGATTATTAGTTACTGTGTGGAACTAAGAGAGTTCAACAGGAAAGTTTTGAGCAAAGTAACTTTAAGGTTTTCATTGTAATTATCCATGGTCAGGTGATCATTTAATCCAAGTTACTTGAACTATAGAAATGTGGGTTAGTGCTTACAAAGGGTTGAAATTTAGAGGAAGCTCAGACTGGGAAACATTCTGAAGTCCTCAGCTGATATAAGTGAAAGATACACTTAAAAAAAAATCATCCATATCCTACTTCTGTTTCTAGACATTTAAAAAAACTTTTTAAAAAATAAAAATGTTTTGTCTGCATGTATGTATATACACCACGTGTATGCAGTGCCTTCAGAGGTCAGAGGAGGGAGTTGGGTCCCCTGGACCTGGAGTTACAGATGGTTGTGGACATCCTTGTGGGTGCTGGAAACAGGGCAAGCAAGTGCCCTTAACTGCTGAACCAGCTCTCTAGCCCCACCGCCTGTTCTAAAAATATGTGTACACACACCTAGTACAAAGTTCTATCCCCAAGTTATAAATGACAGAGTTATATCCTGTGTAATTTAAATATATTACACATTTAAAAGTTTTTAAAATTAATTTTTTGGTGTATAAAAGAATGTCTCATTATTTTTTACATGTGTTAAACTTTGCTTATATTTCCCCTTTATTGCTCTTCCTGTTTTTCCTCTTCCTTTTTACTTCCTTTCTTTCCTCTGTAAGTTCTCCTGTTTTCATGTCATATACATACATGTGTATAATAAATACTGTTAAATATACATTCTCTGTGTAAGAGGAAGCATTTTTTACATTATCTCCTTTCTAGCTTCATGACATATCACTCACTCACATACACACTCACACCCGCACACATGTATGTACATGAACACACAGATACACTCATGTACACACACACACTCCATATTCTGCATACGAGAGAAATGTGATCTTTGTCTAAGTTTGGCTTATTTAGTTTAACATGATTTTTAGGCCCATCTATTTTCTTACAAACAACAAAATCGATTCTTCTTTCCAGCTCTTAAAACCCCACTGGGAATGTGTGCCACAGTGTCTTTGTCCATGCATGTCCTGATGGAGCTGGTTCCATGTCTTGGCTGCTGATAACACACACAATTTTTAATGTTAGAGGATGTGATTTTTCTACTTTGGAATAATTTCTACTATAGGGTAATTGGTTTAGATATTTGAATACCTTTTAGAAGTGCTTCCTGAGAAAGAGGAGAAATCATTTAAAAGTGTTTGTTAGGACTGAGCACATCCTCACCCCCTGAGGCAGGCAAGGCAGCCCTGCCGGGGGAAGTGATCCAAAAGCAGGCAAGAGAGTTCATGTTAGAGATAGGGGCCCCTCCACTAGCCAGGTGACATGTGTCTTGATGTGCTGGGGAGGGTTGTTAAAGGGGGGGGGCTCCCCTTTTCTGGGGTGAAAGGGAGAGGGGAAGGGGGAAGGAGAAGGAGGGGAAGTGGAGGACTGGGAGGAGAGGAGAGAGGGGGCACCCTTGGGATGTAAAGTACATAAATTGAAATAAAAATATTGAAAAAAATGTTTGTTGGGGTATAGAATTTAATTTAGCTTTTGAAATCCAGGCGTTGGCCTATGTAAAATTATGAATTTTCTAAATGAATTTGCGGGTACTTTCAAGTGCAAAGATAAATACATAAGGTGTAGATATAAAAAGTATTAAAATAAAAATTTATATAAAGATGTTCTCTATTTGATATGCTCTTATCTTTTCCATTTTAGACATGTAAGTGGATTTAATTAAGTCAATCCCAGTTGAATACAATACAATGCATTCTTTAAAATATAGAACAGAAATTCTTAAGTGGGTTGAAGGCACTACAGATTTAATTATCCCTTTATTGTTATTAATTTATTTGGAGACAGGGCCTCATTCTGTAGCCCAGGATTGCCTTGAATGCATGGCAACCCTTCTGCAGTATCCTCCTTGGCGCTGAGATGATAGCATGAGGTACCACACCTGGCAGGGACCAGGTCACCCCAGTGCTCCCCAACAACTCTGAGTACAAAATTCCTCCCTAAAACGGTGTTTTCCCCCAGTGAGTATTCATCTCAGGATATGGATTTTAAATTATTTTAGGTTTTATAGAGAATATAGTTCGTATACACTGTAACATAAAAAATATACATCAAAATAAGTGTTTCTGCAGAGTGCAGTGCTTGAGTTAACTCATCCCTGGCCTGCACCATTTGTTCCAAGGAGTGCCTTGCATGCCCCTCTGGCATGTTCTCCCCAGCTGACCCATGACTGGACTGTCAGGTGCTGTGGCTAGCGTGAGTCACACTCTGAGGAGGTTTACTGGCTGACAAGGAGAGCACATCTAACTCCATGTTGAGCAGCATCGTCTGCAGGATTTTGCACTGGCTTGAACTTTTCTCCCATCTGCATGCTTTCAGTGGCTTCTGGAACTCCCCTCCCCATATGGTGGTTGCCCCCTTGCCCCATACACCCCAGTGCTGGGGTTCCAGTACCTGGAACAGGGTGGAAAATAGACTGAAGGTTGGTCCTAAAAATGCCAGGGACAATGCTGTGGGAGTCTGAGCCCAAACTGTATAGCTCTGTCCATCCCAGTTGCCTCCTCTAGGGCTTCCTGAGCACATACAGTATGCAGTAGGAAGCAGATTTGTTAGATGTGGCCCTACATGTCTATAATTCCTATACTCAGAAGTATGAGGCAGGAGGATTGCTGTAAGTTGGAAGCCAGCCTGGGCTACATAGACGGGTTGTGTTGCTTGAGTTGTGAACTCTTAGCTGTTCCTGACAAATACTTTTGGCCCACCATCATGGACTCTAACCCTTCAGAGCTGTAAGCCCGATTAAACACGTTCTTTTATTAAAAATAAACAAACACCCAAAACATACAACCAAAAAACCAAACCAAACCCCAAGCTCTAGCTGGGTGTGATGGCACAGGCCTTTAATTGCAGCACTCAGCTTGTGAGTTTGAGGCTGCCTGTCCACAGTTCTAGGTTAGCCAGGGCTACACAGTGTCTCAGAAAACAACGACAAGATCCCCAACCAGAAATTAAACAAAATAACAGACTTCCCTACAGCCACAGTCAGCTGACAGTCCCAGTTATGAATTCCAGTGAGGGAGAGCAAGGGACTCAGTGTCTGTCTTCAGGTCAGGTGTCTTCAGGATGGGGATCCCTCTTAGGACAGAGCGCTATCAGAGACATACTTGTATGTTGTGATCTCTGTGTGGAAACGTGTTTTCAGAGTGCCCCTGCCTCAGCACCTCCCAGCATCAACCCCGACTCCACAGTGATGTCAGAATTACCTTCCACACCCAGATCATTCCTCTGAGGTCTCTCTAGCACCTTTGTGGAAGCCCTTGCTGCCCTTGCCCATGTAGCTTCCAGCCCTTCTCACTGCGTGCTTTGCCTGGGTCTGTCTTTCTGCTCTCATCTATTGCATCAGTTTCTTCATGGCATTCGAATCTATTCACCGTTCCCCAAGTGTGTCAGGAAGTCTGACTTGTGCATAGGGGCATGTTAAAGCTTCTCTGGGGGTACCTTTCTCTCCTTCTCTCCTTGACAAAATAGCCCTCTCTAATTAAGGTCCGATGGAAAATTACCTTTTCTGCGGAGCCTTCCTCACAGCCCCAGCTGTGGTTCTGCTTATTCCAGTCAGCATGTCTTGTTTTCCTGGGAGCCTCCTATTATTATTATTTTTAATAATTTAATCATCACGCAGGCAAGAGTACAATTTGTAGGGATAGTCCAGTGTGTTTCCCGTAGTAGATCCGAAGGGCCTGGCCACTTCACATTTTACTTCCTAATGTTACCTAGTGCATATCAATGGCCCTTGCGGTGGGCAGTGCCCAGTAAAGGCTTCCCAGGGTGAAATGAATAGCGCATTGATTTCTATCTCAACTACAAGTTGGGCAGGAACAGACCTCCATGTATCTCTGCTGTATGGTCAATGCGCACTCAGGATTCTAGTTGTAGGAGGAACCTTCCTCTCCTTCCTGTGCCTAATTGGACTGTGCCTGTGCTGTCCCTGGTGTGTATAGCCCAAAGGGATGCCGCTGAGGCTACAGCAGAGATGGCGGCAGAGGCGTGGCCAGGCTCCCATTCTGCCTCTGCTCCTGGGCGTGTACCTGTTTGCCTCTTTTCTAAGATGAAGAGTATAACGTTGCCACTTTGGCTGAGGTTTGCACTCTAGAATCCTGGCGTTTGTGTTTCTCGGTCTTTGCTGTGTCTCCACTGGGCAGAGCTGGGAGGAAGGCTCCCTGGGCAGCCGGGTTTTCCCTGTGCTCTGAACCTCATAAGGGAGATTTGCAGGGTGAGGGTGAGAGCCCTGCTTCTTTGGGGCTCTTTCATGGTTTCCATCAGGTTTTGTGGTTATTCTGACCCCTGTAGCCATGGGAATGAGGAGTGACCAAAATAGCTTATTTAGAGTGCCAGGAGATTGAAGGAAGGAAAGAAAAGAAACACGTGATGATGCCACTAAGCACCCTCACCCCTGTGATATGACACACAGCTCAGCATACTGAAATGAAGATTTGTTAGAAAAGCTTTGAAAAGATGAGTGTCATCATGAAAGAAGGTAAACAGGTTTGGGGAAATGGGAGTCGCTTTTTAAACAAACTACTGTGACATGTAGTGATACACTTTTGTATTTGGGGGTTAATTACTCTCTCCCCCTCCTCGGTTTTGAATTTACCCTAGGGCTAGATTAAAGGAGACAGAGCGAATGGGAAAATGGAAAGGATGCTATTATGATAATGTAGAAACCTGAAAAACTGCATTGTTAATGAGTCACAATTTAATTAAAAGGAGAATTTAAATACTTCTCACTGTGGTCTGAGTATTTATGTGTGTCCTTTTCATCGATGTCTTTCATAGACATCTGTGGCCACTCAGTGTCTGCCCCTGTGATAAAGCGCACAGCCATGGAACTGCTCTCGGAATCAGGCAAGAGAAACACCTTTGTAAATAGTTTGATGCAATGCGAGTCTTGCTGTGACTGAAGAATGCTCAGATGTCATGGAGCCAGAGAGGGGGGTTTAAACAACCACTTGGGAAATGTGTATTGTAGCGTTTAAAGTGGATTTTGAGGGATGGCTAGGAGTCTTAACAAAGGGTAGAAAGACAGGTTAGGGCATAGAACACTTGAGCTACATAAAGATTAGAAAATTCTGTCTGGTTGAGAGAACATTAGATTACATGCATGTGCTTGCATGTGCCTCATATGACTGGACAACTAGGAGTATTAGTTTGCATTTGTCACTTTTGTTCATCTCGAAGAGACTCAGATAGTTATTGTTAGGGCCTTAATCCAAATTATCTAATAAGTGCTCTAAAACACCAAGAAAAACTGACTACAACAACCTTCTACTTAAAGAGAATGCTGTGAAAAAAATGAGTCTGCTTCGAGAAACCTAGAGCCATCTGATCTCATTTAGAAAAAGGTAGCAGCCACTAAAATACTGATGTAGGGACCTAGAGTGTGGGGTGTGCAGCTGTGAGCCAGGGACAGCACCAGACCGAGAAAGGCTGGCGTTTCTGGTTTATATCTGGCCTCACATTTCATTCTTATTGGTCTTTTACTAGATGAAGATTTTGAGGCCAGAGTAGAGTCTCTCTCTATAAGCATTCTGCTCCCCAGAGGCTCAGCCATACACAGTGTGTGCAGTTGGCATGTGGTAAATGTTCACTGACCCAGTTTCTCAGCCTGCTTCAGCCTCATACACAGAGCCCAGTATGCTGTAGTGTTAGGCAGTCATGGTGCTACGTGCTATGGGGCTGTGCATGTATAATGTCCAGGTTTTCCATGGCAGCCATCTCTGTCAAGTACCAAATGAAAACAAGAGACTCTCCCCAGAACTTGCAGGTGCATTGAGGACTCAGGCCGAGCTCTTGCAGCTCAGGCCAGCACCTTGGGGCATCCTACTGCATCCTGACACAGGCTTGTTCAGACAGGGCTTAGCTAGTGTCTCTGGTTGTATTGCTAGGGATACAGTTGGACCCTGGTTTCTTTGAATCTATATAATCTGTAACCAAGGTACAGTGGGTTTCAATTGTTCCAATGAACACAAATGTTTTTTTTAATTGAATACATTCCTGGGGCAGAGGGCTTGTTGATCCTGAATGGAGACATACGGGCCAGATAATTTCTTGCATGATGTTTCTATGTATTTGGGCCAGTGTAGGGAACCCTGCAGTCACATCTGTCCCAGAACTGAAGAATAATAGATCGATCTTTTTAAAAAGGAACAACAACAAACCAAAAAGCACCATGAAGTACATTGTTACATGTCAGGGATTCATTTCCAGGACACCCACAGATAATGGTACCTGTAGATCCTTAAGTGTGCTTGTATACAGTAACAGAACACCTGCATTGAACTTGTACACATGCTCCTACAGACTTCCAGTCATTTTCAGACAGCTCACTGTACAATGTACACAAGCACAATGGTCCATAATATCTAATGCAGCACAATTTTCTATAGGAATAATTTTCATATTTTGTTTAGTGAACAATGGCAAGAAAAAAAGGTCTGTACATATTTGAAACAGATACAGGCTTGACAAAATTGATCTGTGGTTGCTGACTATAGGTGAGGAACTCGCAGGTACTGAGGGATGACTATATCTTAGATCCTTAGAAACCCATATTGACTTTATTTTTACTGTGTGTACATACAACCATGAAACTAGGCACGAATCCCTTATGCTTGTACTTCTTTGACAACTAAAATCCAAGGTATCTTTCTGTCAAAGTAGACCTTCAGGAACAATAGAATGCAAACTGGTGTGGCTGGTGTAATGTATGAACGGCATCACTTTAGTGCTATGAGTCCTTGTCAGCCCTGGCTCAGCCTTGTTTATGGTCAGCTGGACTGCTGTTTCATGGTTCTGAAGATGGGAGATCCCCTGCTCCTATTTGAATTATGTTGAGACCCAGTGATGTTTCCTTGTGTTCACTTGTTGGATGTCTACTATGCTGGACCAAGCAGGTCCTTTTCTTTCCCTGTTTGTCCTGGCATGGCAAGCAACGCCACTGAGCACTGAAAGTCATTTTGGGCTCAAATACAGTTCTCCATCCCTTTCCTGGGGGATTGGTTATAGGGCCCTCCTTGTATAACAGAACCCTTGGATGTTCAGGTCCTTTATATAAAAGGACATAGTATTTGCACAGGAACTACATACATCACAATTTTAAGCCATCTTGAGATGACTTGTGATAAATACTACTCTGTAAATAATATGGAAATAATTGTACTATTATTGTTAAAAATGTCTGTATGTGGTCAGTACACAGAGCTTTCTTCCTGCATGTTTTTGTTCTGTGGTTGTGTAAATGCACAGATGCGGGACGCACAGGCATGGAAAAAGGACTGTTTGTGTTCATGGATGGCTATGAGGTTAGCTCAAGGTTCCTGAGTATTCTCTGCACTCTCTGTTCCTCTACTTTTTCCCTGAAATGACAAGGAAATGGCCCTTCTAGAGCTTGTCTCTTGAGGTCTTTCCATGCCTGTGTGGCTTCAGATACAGAAGGCTGGCCAGAGGAAAGGTCAGGACATGTGAGCCTGTGCTCTCTATCCTGACGCTTGCTTGACTGGGGCAGCAGGACATCCTTGCGTGTTCGTGGAGCAGTACAGCTTAGCAAATGGCAAGGTATCCCTGGAGCTATGGATTCGCTTTTCTCATGATTTGCCCCAAATTCCTTTGATGGGAGATGTTCATACATGTTCCATTCAGAATCTCGAAAGAATGCAGTTCCCAGGAAGGAAATGAAGAGGTTCATTCATTGAATGGTCAACAAATATCAGGCATGCTCTGGGGATGGGTGGCTTTTAGCCGAAGGCTTGAGTGAGGAAGCATTATCTTACAACTCATAAGCGTGTGGTCACTTCTCGAAAGATTTAGTAATAATTCTAGCTGATCAAGGGCATTGCGTTGGAAGATCATCTTAGTTCATAGTGCTGTTATTTCAGAGACAAGGAGTAAGGTTTTAATGGATTGCCGATGTAAGATCACACAAGATAGCAAGTGACAGACGGGACAAATCACACATGGACATGTTAGGAATGGCCATTCAGAGGGGTGTAGTCTAATTTGTGCAATAGTTGCTAGATAAATACAACTTCCAGCACCCCAAAATGGGCTATACCTGCCTGTAATCCCAGTACTTAGGAGGAGGCTAACCAGAGTTAAAGGTTGGCTTGGGCTAAATGAGACCCTGTCTCAAAAATATGACCATTTGTTTTTGTGAATAAATACTATTCTATCTAGAGTTAGCCACATGGTAGAGAAACAGTCTCATACTCTTCCACAGACACAGATGGGATTCTGAAGGGATGTGTTTCCAGCGCCTAGTTTTCATTTCATGAAATTTATGTTTGTTTTGTGACCAGACTTCTGGCCTTTAGGTACTGAGAAATTTTCTTTTGATCTTGTAATTTTGGCATTTAGTTTTGGTTAGGGTGGTGTTATTGAGCAGGGCAGGGTAGCAAGTTGGACTGAGGGACTCTTAGGACATGCCAGGTTGCTGCTGAGTCAGTGCACCTGACCTGGAGGTTTCTCGTGTGTTGAAAAGGTTTCAGTTTGTTTGTTTTATCCCTGTTTGTGGTGCTGGGGGCCGAATGAGGCTTCACCCACCCATGTTAGGCGAGTGCTCTGTCACCAAGCCAACCCCAGCTGGGGACAAATTTAATCATGAGCTGCTTCTGAAAGGTTGGAGGGCAATGGCTCTGGATCTAGAGAATAGGCTAAGGAATGGTGGCTTTTCTCCAGGCTCGGGAGCCTTCCAGGGACACGTGCCCTTCTATCCTGACCTGACACTACCTGTTCTGTATTGGTCCCACCCTCAAAGTTCCTCTGCTCCATGTCCTGTCAGAGGCTAGCTGGGGGAGGCTTGATAAAGTCTACACTGCCTAAGTGGAAGATCCGGGAAGTCAGTTGCTCAGTTACTTTAGTGTCCCAAGTTAAGGATGATATCTAGAACAAAGTCTTGAATGTAGTTAATACCCAATTAAATATTAGGTGAGTATATTTCCAGTGGGGCTTCATATCTCTTTCTTTTTTTTCTTTTTGTTTATAGCAGTCTTATTTATAATTTTTCCATACTTGGAAGCAATTAAGATGTACTTCAGTGGATAAATGTCTAAGTAAGCTTTGGTATAGCCTAAGAATGTTTTGGTACATCTTTATAATGCAATATTATTCAGCAGTAAAAATAGATGATCTTTTAAGCTATGAAAAGAAATTCAGGAAACTTAGACATGTATTACTGAACATTTTTTTCCCTCCTTCCTATTATTTCCCTTTCCTTACCTTCCTGTACAGCCTTCCTTTCTTCCTAGTCTTTAGTTTCTAAGTAGCTATTTGGAACTAAAAGAGTTGACACAGTGGTTTGGGGTTCCTGACTGTTTGCATGCAAGAGTTCTTTCTGAACAGAAAGTGTTAGGGAACTTTATATTGATTGCATTTGTAAGTGATTTTTGAAAGGACACATTTGATGATAACCCCTAGGACTTAAGTGTGAACTGTTTTTTGAGCAGTTCCTGTATACATTTGAAACACACAGTGGGTCCACATGCTGGCTGCTTCATTCCTGTGCTTTACTGGCTAATGTTTACTTCCCGCAGTCCTGAGTCTTGGTGTGTGCAGGGAAAGCCCAGTTAGTGTGTGAATTGGGGTGTGCAACTAGATGATAACAGGACAGGGACAGAAGAAACACAGGCCCGTGGCCTTCATATTCTTCTGCTTCTCCAGCCTGACTCTCCTTCCATCCCTTCTCCATCCCTTGTCCTGTGTCCCACTCCACTCTCCTACAGCCAGCTACTCCTCTTCATCCCTTCTCTGCACTTGGCTCTGTCAGACCCAAACTACCCTTCAGCTGGAGCCTGTTTCTTCCATTGCTCTTGGAGCACAGGGCGTCCCTCTTAGTTTTTGATGCAATGGGATAGTGTGGATCCAAATTAGGGCTCAGTCTGTTACTCGTTTGCACGCTTAGTCAATACTCATTTTCCACTGCATTTTTAGGCCATACTTTCCATTCCTTCACATGCTCACTCACATATCACTCACTCACTCTCTCACTCACATGCTCTCTCTTCCGTTTACTCACACACATTCATATGCAAAGCTTGGCTCCACGTGTTTGGATACACTTTCTCACACTCACTCCTGGCTTTCTTTCAAAACTCCGTAAGCATTATTGATTGCCCATTACTGCAGATATATGCCAGCTACTTCAGAGGAACTTATGTAACTGCTAAATTTTGCTTATAAACCTCAAATATACATTTATCTCACATTCACACTTGTTTGTAGACAGGTACAGAGAAGAAGAAAAAGCAGAGGGTCTCCTACACACTCGGCCCCAGCTTAGGTCAAAGGTCAAGCCCTGCCTTCTTGTCTTGGGGCTCTCCCCCGGGCATCTGTTTAGTGCTGTGCATTTTTTATTCTGTGCCTTTTGTTGATGATTTTGCCTCATAAACTGTCTTTTAGCAAGTGCTGAAGGGCTGCCTAGTCCTAATAAAAGCCCTGGAGGGTGTGTGAGCAAGCTTGATTTTAGGAAGGCTTCCTTGAGGCTTGATTTGGTGATATTGCTGTGGGTCAGATGGTCATGAATTTGCAATGTATGTAAAGTAAGCGCCTTTAAACAGAAACACGCGTAGAATGTATTGATAGATTAACAAAAATGCTGTGTCTAGAAGCTCATGGGAACCTCATGGAAAACCCTGTGGTTTTCCCGGGAGCATTGGTTCGGCGTTCCAGGAGATCTTGCAGACGTTAACTCCTGTGAATAATGAGCACTGGCTGGGTGTACAAGTGTGTGGCCATGTTTGCATTTTGTCATATGGGTGACAGGAAGACCCTAAGGCTTTGCTCAGCAATGGGACAAGTAAACCAAGAGTTATATGGGCAGTGAGCTGGCTCAGCTGGTCAAGGTACTTGCTGCCAAGGCTTGCAGTCTGAATTTGATCCCTGGAGCCCACATGGTAGGGTAGAACTGATTCCCACAAGTTGCCCTACGACCTCCATGTCCATGCTGTGTTGCGCATGTGCCTGTCAGGCCCCAGCTCACAAAAGGACCAAACAAAACTACCATAAAAACAAAAAGAATTAGGATTCGGTATAGTAAGTGGCCTAATACAATTAGATGTAAAAACTCTTGAGGTTTTGCAGGAGGAAACTT
The DNA here is from genome assembly GCA_028658305.1 of Pachyuromys duprasi. Taxonomy (NCBI): domain Eukaryota; kingdom Metazoa; phylum Chordata; class Mammalia; order Rodentia; family Muridae; genus Pachyuromys; species Pachyuromys duprasi. The sequence continues at coordinate 5,725,300 of CM053745.1, read as the reverse complement.
AGCTGGAGGAGAGGATGTGGCAGAGGAGAGGGAGAAAAACAGGCAGCTCAGTTCCCAGCTGAGGCTGAGGGACTTGGCTGTCTTGCTTGGAAACAGTGGCTGCTAGCTGTGCCCTGATACATCTCCTCTCTGCTTATCTCAGCTGGTGCCGGAGGCCTCAGAGTTGACATTTGGAGGGTCCTCCCCTGTCAGCATCAGAGCTGCTGGAAGGATGCTGCCTCTGTGTGATCCTGTGGCCCATCTAAGGAGATGCCTTCGGGCCTCACAAAAAGCTAGCTCCATTAGAGCCAAGCGCAAGCAGCTGCCCTGGGGTGGCCTCTCAAGAGCTGGGCCACATGTCCCTGCTGTGCCTCCATGAGGAACCGCCTTGACGCTGTGAGGGAACATCATTTGTCAGCCTGTTGGCCTGGTGTGCCTTAGAGGCACTGTGACAACCCATTGAGAAAAAAGCCTGCCTTGTTGACACCCCTACTGCAGAGTACGGCTGTGGCATTCAGCGGGAGGAGGGCCACTCAGAGCTGTCGTCTTTTTACTTCCTGTAAATGCTTACAATCCAGTTGATTTCCTCCTAATAGGTTTTCTAAAAGCCATTCGTTGACATACCCACTGAGGTTTGCGTCTCCTTTATAAGGAAGTGATGAAAACTCAATGTAGTATCCAAAGAACTGAGTGGCCAAGGTCTTTCTAAGGATGCTCCTCCCCTGGTGGTACATAATGTGATTGGTTTGCACAGTGCCAGGAGACTGTGGCCTTCCTGGCTGCCATGTGGCATTGGCCTTCCTCATGTCACCCACGGCCACCTGAAGGAAGTTCTGGGCTTCTCTCCATTCCCCCACCCTCCTCCTGGTCTCCCTCTCTCTTCCTTCCTGTTCCCACTGTTCTTTCCATAGAACTTACAGTGTTTCAGAGTCTGTATCCTGGCTATGTTAAGTTGGCTTGTATCCTTCTTTCCACCTTTCCAACCGATTTCTGCTTGCTGTGCTTTATGGGAGATTCTGATTTGTGCTTTCATTACGAGGTTGAGAACATGGATGGTTAGCATGGAGTAATGGAAGCCTGCGGCTTGGGGTCTTAGTTCTGCTGCTCAACAGCAAATATGGCTCATGTTCTGTCATTCGTCTGTTCATTCACTCTTTGTCAGGTTCATGCAAGCACATAACACATTTGATCATACTAATCCCGTCGACCTCTCTTGTTCTCCTTCTACTCTGCTGAACCCCCAACAAGTCTCCTTCTTCCTCCCATACTTTACATGACCTCCTGGGTTTAATAGGGTTACTTGTATGAGCAGGGATGGGAGGTTGTTTCCTGGAGAGTGGCCTCTTCCTAGTGTTAGTCTTCGGGCTGGTGATGGTGGCTGTGTGTCACTGCTATGACTGTGGGAGGGGATGGTGCCTGGGATGCGGGCAGCTCAGCACTGGCTATGCCGCTGTTCAGTTCACACTTGCTCTCCTCTGCTCCTCATGCCAGTGGCCGTGTGATGCGTCTCACTGCCTGGGAGACACTGTAACTTGTGTTTCTTGCAGGTTGAATTCTGAAGTTAAGACTCATGACTTACCTGAATTACACTTTAAATATAATAACATTGCCATAATAAAATCCTTCATGTTTAAAGATTTTTTTAAAAAGCGATTTTTAAAGAATAATGTTAAATAGTTTATTAATGTGTGTGTATGCGTGCATGCACACCAGAGTTTGACGCCTGGTGTCTTCTTTTATTGGTTTCCATTTTAGTGTTTTAGACACGATCTCTCGTTGAGTATGGGCCTCATTGGTTTGGTAAGCCTCAGGGAATCCTCCTGTTTCTGCCTTTCCAGTGCTAGAATCATAGGCATGTGTCATGCCTGGCTTTTACATGAGTGCTGGGGATTGAACCCAGATTCTCATGTTTACCAACTGAGTCATCTCCCCTGCCCAATAGTTTATTCTCATATCTAGCTATTATTATTTTATCTACTTAAATAAAGAAATTCTTTTATTAGAAATTTCATTTACTTTGTAATTTTCTTTGCCATGGCTTTTAGTATTTACACATTGGTGAATTCACGAGGCTCTCATAGTACCCAGAATAACTACCAGAATCATTTTTTTAAGGTGGGGAGGGATTTTAAAATACTTTAAAATTTAATTATTTATTTGCCTTTTTTTTTTTTTTGCTTGAGACAGGTTAGCTTCAAACACATGACAAGCTTCCTGACTCTCAAGTGCTGGAATTATAGGCATGAGCTACTTTGCTCAGCACAGAATATTTAAAAAGGACCCTATAGACTCCCAGCAGTGGGGCGGGGTGACTCTGACTCTTTTTCCTGCTCCTGGGACCTGTTTCCTCCTGGATTGATAATGAGGGTGCGTGCCTAGTCTTATTGCAACTTGATATGCCATGTTCACTTGATGTCCTCTGGGGGGTCTGCTCTTTTCTGAAGGGAAACAGAGGAGGAGTGGATCTGGGGGAGAAGGGAGATGGTGGTGGGGAACTGGGAAAAGTAGAGGGAGGGGAAACTGTAGTTGCAATGTGTCGTATGAGAGAAGAATAAAAAGAAGAAGGAAGAAGAAGGAAGAAGAAGGAAGAAGGAGGAGGAGAAGAAATTAGGCTGAGCAAGCCATGAGGAGCAACCAGGGACCAACAGTCCTCCATAGTCTCTGCATCAATTCCTGTCTCCAGGTTCCTGCCCTACCTGGTTTCAATGATGAACTGTGATTTGGTAGTGTAAGGGAATAACCACTCCCTCCAAACAAAACAAAACAAACAAAAAATCTTTTAGAAACAAAACCTCAGTAAATGTTTGGAGTCATGGTAGTCCCAGTTAGATCTGGAAGTAAGCTTAGTTACACTGTAGAAGACAGAGGGGTCCCATGAGAATTAGACACAGTCCCGTAGGGGTGGAGAAGAGAACAGCTATATATATGTCAAAAAGCAAGGCTGGGTAGAAGGCTGAGGTTCCAGAGGAATCTGGACTGTCTGAGCACTGTGGGCACCAGCAGTTGGGGATCCAAGGAGCAGGGTGAGTACCAGGGACAGGCTCCCTTTTCTTCTAGCCTGAGGAGGATTCTCCATGTGTATGAGTGGGATGGTGGTACCAGAGGTGCCCAAGATCCAGTTAGAGGTGCTGGAGAAATTTAAGAGTCTCATGGAGATACTGCAGAGTGGCCAGGGTCCCTGGCATTATCAGATCTCTTTGGTAGTGTCTTTTCTTTGCCTTGCCTTACCATACATCTACATATTGCTAATCTTTTACTCTCTCATGGGTTTAAGTTCTCTTAGGCAGTTTATGTTGCAGGGAGATTCACTGTACAGGAAGACAGCTCCTTTTGGAGCCGTGTTCCTTGAGGCCAGTGTGGGGAAGAAGACAGAAAATTCAAGGAAAGTCCCAGCAGTAAAAGGTGCTTATCCTCCAAGTGGCTTCCAGGGAAAAATCTGGGGTTCATCTTATGATGAAGCGACTGCCTCCTTTTCTGCCCTTGGCTCATCTCTGAAGTAACAGCCCTGTCCTCCAGACTGCTTGCAGCCAGCACTTCTGGGTTGCTGCCCATCTCCCTCCAATGAGAGCCTGAAGTGGTGCATTTTATTTGGTTTATCTGTCTATTTTCTAGCCCCTTGGAAGTTTCCCTTCATTTCCTATTCAATATGTCCTTTCAGTGTTATCATGAATAGCATCCTGATGTTCCTAAGACTCAGTCATTAGAGTCTTAGACTCAGGGAGCATTTCCAGGGCTGAGGTCCATGGGTAGAACTCATACCTAGCATTCTGGGAGGTACTGGCTTCCATCTCTGGTACTGGGTTGGGTGGGGATGATAGAAAAAGGGCTTTAGAAATTTCTTTGTACAATGCCCCTATTTTACAGAGAAATAAATTGAAGCCTCATTGGTCAGCAACAGGAGAGTGTGTTTCTAGAAGGCGCATGCCCCTACTGGGGAAATTCCGTGTAGTTTTCGGTTCTTCAGAATTTCTCTTTGGGCTTACATTGTCATTAGATCCATTGATCTTTCAAGCCCTTTCCTTTTATTTCTGCAAACTGTGTGCTGACTTTAAACTGCTTTGTTTATCTTGGAAAGCCTCTTCATTTTTCATTTTTTTTGAGTCTACCTCCCAGCAAAATATCTGATGATTATCACAGAAACCAAGTAGTTGTTGGATTCATCTGTCTTTGTCTGGTGTCCTCCTTGAATCTTTCTTTCTTTTACTTACCTCTCAGCCTCTTAGCTTTGTTTTTCTTCATTGTCTGTCAGCCTGGCCCTTCAAGGGCATCTGTCCTCAGTTCTCACCAGAGGACATTTCATTGATGTATTTATAGCTTTTACGTATCTTTTGTGTGTGTTTTAAGTGGTCATTGAATGATGTCATTACTCATACCAGGTGTAGTCTGCAGTGAAAAATGTGTCCTATGATTTGTTTTTCAACTTAGTGTTCTAAGATCTTAAAGGAAATTTGATCAACTTTTTCTATAGGTGTGTTTATAGAAGAATTAGATTCATGTCAGCTGTGCATTAGCACAAGTCTAAATGTTCCCTAAAGCAAAAAGCAAACTTTCTAAATTTGTATTCTATTCTGTGCAGAGCAAGGTCCCCCCCCCCCACCCTGTGGGAATACCTCTTTGAAAACGTACAGAAAGTTTATGAGCTGTGTGATTTGCTCAAACAAAGATTCACTTCTGTAAGCAGCTCCTAAGGAGCAATCTCACTCGTCCTACTTGGCAGAGCAGATCTGTCCTTGGCAGCTTATTTATTGCCACATGGCGGACGGGCACGACACATGGAAGATGTGTGTGTGTGTGTGTGTGTGGTGTGTGTGCACGCGTTCAGTGTCTCTGTCTACCTGTGTCTGTGTGTACTTGTATCCAGATTCAGACTAGGTCCTTAACTGCTTCCTAAATCCTGAAGTAACTTGAGAAGATGTTTTTGTTTTTGTTTCTTAAAATTATGGTTTTAAACATTTTTATAAATTATATTTTGGTCATATTCTTTCTCTTCCTCCAAGTCTTCCTGGATCCTGCAGACCTCCATACCTCTTTCTCTCTCTACTCCTCCCAGAAAAACAAAACAAAGCAAAACAAAACCCCACAAAACAAAAAACAGCAAACCATAGCAAAAAAAGAAAGATAAAAGAAAAAAAAAAGCTGAACCAAACCAAACCAAACCGAACCAAACCAAACAAACAAAAAACACTCAAAAATCATGGAGTCTGTTTTGTGTTGGAAAACTACTCATAGGCACAGGGCTTATCCTGGAGTGTAGTTTATATCCCATCCCCCTCCCTCCCCCCCTGTTTTGCTCCTTTGGAGGAAACTGCTTCCCTCTCCCAGGTCCCTCCCCGAGCAGGTCCCAGTTGCAAATAGCTTCTTGGTCAAGGGTGGAACTCCGTGCTTGCTTCTCTGGAAAGTTTTACTCTGGAAAGTACAAGCGTTTGTTTCCTTTTCTCTTTCTTGTAGAGAGTACAATAGTTATTAATAGTTATTTCATATATGCATCTTATAGAATTCAAATGCATGTTAACATTTAAAGTTATATTTAAACTTATTACTTAATTAAACGTTTTGAGATGGGAATATCACTGTGCTGTCTAGGCTGGCCTAGAACTCCTGGGCACAAGCCGTGCTTTCACCTCAGTTTCCCACGCAGCTATCATTATAGGTGTAAAGCCGCCATCCTTGGCTTAAATTTATGATTTAATCAGTGCGCAAGAACGTAAAAATTCTACATATTTAAGGGGAACCAGGAATACATTGTGTACTATCTTTTTTTCCCCCTGTTTTTGAGGTTAAACCTGGGGCTTGTTCCCTGCTGAGTAGGCTCTTTACTGCAGGGCTTTCTCTCCAGACTGCTGTACCACACTTAAATCAGGCTCGATGCATCGTTGCATTGTCGCAAGCAGGTGTGATGCCAGCCTTCTGTGGGAGCGCCATGCTCTTCCCCTCTTGCTGTTTGCAGTGTTCAGGGTATCCTGACCCTCTACCTCCTGACTGCATGCAGCCTTCCTCCCACCTCTCTGTGACATTTACACATTGGTCAGCCGTTTCCTCTTCTTCCTTTCCTCTTCTTCCTTTCCTCTTCTTCCTTTCCTCATCTATTCCTGATATAGTTTCACAAGGCAAATAAAAATTTGCCTATTTATATTGACCTGGATGCAACCAGCTCCACTGTTCCCAGAATTCTAGAGGTAACAGAGATGGTTCAGAATATGAAATCCAGGCAAGTCCATTCAGAATGGTGGGGAATTTAAAGAGGTTTTGAAGCCAAGCGTGGTAGTGCACACCTGTAATCCCAGCACTCAGGGAGGCAGAGGCAGGTGGATCACTGTAAGTTTGAGGTCAGCCTGGTCTACAAAGCAAGTCCCAGCCAGCCAAGGCGACATGGAGAAACCCTGTCTTGTTAAAGAACAACAAAAAGAAAAAAAAAAGAAAAAAAGAGGTTTTGAGAAGCAGGGCTTAAGGTGAGGAGCATGTTGTGAGCACGGGGTGGGTGGATCTGAATAGGAGCATCTAACATGAGAGAAGGTACCCTCCCACTCTTCTTTCTGTGATGTTGGGGACTTCTCCCAGGAGAGAACAGTTAAAAGACCTGGCTTCTTATTAATGGTCTTTTAGTCATTATATTTAATCACCCTGGTCCTTGCAACAGCTCCCATTAAGACTTTACTGCTGTATTATTAATGAGAGAGAGTCATTGTGGTTAAGGGAGGTTTAACTACCTCGACTGTAACAAACAGTAGATATGAGAATGAATGACTCCGGCAAAGTCATTAACTCCGGAAATGTTCAGGAGCTTTGCAATTAGGTCCTTGTCATGCGCTTCTCTGCTCTGGCGTTTATATCCTAGCAGCCAGCTGTTTAAGCGACCATGGTGTTGAGTAAATGCAGTCATTTACATAGCATGGTTAAGGCTCTGCTGTACACTCATGTGGAAGCCATGTTTTAAAACAGCACGATACAAGCCGGTATATTTGCATCAAGAACTATTATTCTGTTTCATATACTGTAGCATCTTTAATTTATTTTTCTTCTTCTAAAAGAGGGCATAGATTCAAATTGAGCATTCTAGAGCCTGTGTGGATTACCTATTTTCACATTGTCTTAATATTTTAAATTAGTGTCTAGATACATCTGTGTCTTAAAGTGTGCTTTGGATTTTCTGGGCTGTACTGTAATTTTCACTATATTATCTCATACTTTGCTTTAAACAGGAATGGTAAGAGTTTTGAAGTTTTAATTTCAGTTTTTCCCATTGCTCAGAATTTGATGACATGAAATGAAAAGAGGTTTCCATAGCTGCTAACATTCACCAGATTTTGTTCCAAAGCATGGACTTTAGTAGACTTTTGAATTAAATCCACATTCTCCACCCAAGTCTAGTGATAAAATCCAATAGTTCAAAGATAGGTATGCCATAAACAGCTATAGTTAAATAATCTAAAAAAAATTTAAAACATGGAAATACAATAAACCAAGAATTGATCACTTTATAGTGGAATACTCTATAAACTGTCTGCATTGGGAACATGTGGTGAGCTTTAGAACATCTGTGTTCTATAATTCTAAAAAGTGTGCAGTTTATTTGAAGGCCTACACTCCCCTTCTGCACATATGTAAAAAGACAGGTTAATGCAATTTTCCCAAAGAGTTCCAATTTGCATTTGTCTATCTATTCTTAATTAAATATAATTTGGAATAGAAATACATAACTTAAAATGTTTGCCCCAGCAAACATTCATCACTTAAAACTGAAGTGTGCTCACAAAGAAATGGACTGTAAATGTTGCTAGTCTGTCTAAAACAAAGATCACACACTGACATAATCCCCGCTAAAAGGGAGAAATCATCTGTGATATGTACCTGGCACAGGGAAGATTTTTATTTTCAGTGACAATCTTAATTTTGGCCGGAAGCTGATTAGCAGGGTGGTTTAGCTGGTGTGACTGCAGAAGTCGGGGTGCACCTTTGGTTGTATAGTTCAGTGTTGGCATCGCCTCCCTCACTGAACTAGGGTGAAGGAGCCCTCTGCTGCATGGCAGCACTGAGTTGACCCCTGGGAATGATGTCTGAGGTTAGACTGTTTTGAAGTTGAACAAACACCATATTTTCTGGGTTGCCTAGAAGGTTGTGTGTGTATAAACAGTGCTAAACTGCCTGGGAGGGAGAAAGCCACACCGTTTGAGCTGTGCAAACGGGTAGCACTGCCTCTTAGCTTTATCTTATATTTTTAAGTAATTTTTCATTGTTTTAAAAATGTGCAATGAGTCTCCTGGACATGCAGAAATTTGTTCATCCTCTCTGCCTCACTTTTTCCTCCTCCTCCTCCAAAACTGACAGTGTGTGAGTAACATTGCGCATTGTGGAAGGGGCAAAAGGGAGCTCCGGAGACTGATGCTCTGTGCTCCACTCCTGCACTCAGCCCCCTGCCGCCAGCTCTTGTCAGCTCACATCCTTGGTGCACCAGGCTAAGGAACCTGAGGCTATCACTGAGCAGTGAGAAGCACAAAGATCCAGGTCCGCACAGAGCAGTGGCTTGAGCAGGGTTTCTGGAAGTGTCTTGCAGCCAAGTCTTCACCATGGGAGTGACTAGAGGCTGTGGTCCAGGTGAGGGTGTATCACCTTACCTTCGGGCTTACCGCCCACACGTGTTAGCTGGAAAACGGCACAGGCCACATTCCACCTGTTCCCCTTCTGAGAGGCTCCAATGCCACGTAACCTCAGGGATGCCGCTGTTCACTGAGGGCTTCCTGGACCTTAGCCCTGTTCTCTGATGGCATCTTTGTTATCACGCTGTCTCGGGTCCTTACTGTAGACTGAGCATTTGTGATAAGCACTGGAAATTCTTGGGGCCAAAAGTTTTTGGAGTATTTGCAGAGTTGTGACGAGTTGAACATTGCTAATGGAAAAAAAAAAACAACACCCTGACATACAAAGTTTACTGAATGCTGACACTATGTCCCCCAAATTCGGACCCTAGAAGCATTTTGGACTTTCAGTTTAGGTCTGCCTGACCTGGCCTGACTGTTGAGACTTGGGGAAGGACATGAGTGGCTGTCAATGTATCGTCAGTGAGGGAGGGGCACTGCCGAGGCGTGAGACAAGCTTCTTCCAGGGTGTGAGTCGGCTCTCAGCGGCTGATGTTCCAGTGGTTCGTCTCCAGTATAAGGAAGGCCTCCATGTGGCCAGTATGCCCGCAGGCAGGGGGAGCAGGGACTGCTCCTGAATCTTGGCTCCCAACACGGAGAAATCATTCTATATTCTTTTAAATTAAAAATTATTTCATGATATTTGTCCAGAGATATAATTTTCAGTGGAGAGAAAGACCCTTCATCTGAATCCATGCTTCTCGTCTTCCCACCCTGTGCTCCCTGCAGCGGAAGGCTGAGGATCCAGTCCTGTTTTTTTATTTCATTTCATCAATGAAAAAAATGTTTAGACATTTTCCTTAATTTGTTTTTAGCTGGGAATTAACTTGCTTGTGAGGAGATGGTTATAAAGATGGAAGTGAACTCTAAGATGTTGACTGATGTCTTGAACACACTCCTTTGTTGCTTCTCTCAAGGACTTTCACAGAGATGTGTGGGAAATAATGAGGCTCAGGCTGTCTCCTCAGCCCAGGGCTGGCTGCATTTGTCTAGAAGTCCCTTCTGGATTCACAGGCGTAGAGTGGAAGATTGCTCTTCGCTGTGCACTCTCGAGAGGCTGAGCTTCCTTGGGCAGACCAGTGGGAGCAGGCCGCGTGTGGGTGGTGCTGTGGATGAGGCTTTTGCTGTCCTTTTGTCCCTGTGAGCCCAGGATGAATGGGCTGACCCTTTTCTTCTACGTTCTCTTGTTTCCACTTATATAACACACCCCAGGGCTCAGGGGGGTGCTCGCTCAGTGGTAGAGCACTTGCATACCTATGTGAAAGGCCCAAAGTTTGATTCCAAACATCACACAACCCAAACAAACAAAACAGAACAAAACAACACCAGCATCCTTGCTGATGCCACTGTGAGGAAGCTGGTAGGAGCTTTTCAAGGATGTTTTAGGCCTCCTGGTAAAGAAAGGAGGGGGCAGTAAGGTGGCTCAGGGCTTAAAGGCGCTTGCTACCAAGACTGACCACCTGAGTTCAGTCTCCAGGACCCATGTGGTGGAAGGTGAGAATGCAAATTATTTTCTGACCTCTACGCATGGACTGTGGCTCCCCCTTCAAGAAATGCAAATGAAAAAAACAAAAAGAGAGGAGGCAAAGTATGCCATATGTTGAACTGTTGGTTCATTTTGTAAAATTCTATTCTTTTTGACTTTGCCCTCCTGACTTTCTATCCATGGGAGGACATCCATCCAGCTGGTTTTTCTGAACTTAGTGTACTAATTCATACACTCCACATATGAGTGTAAAAAGGCATCAGCATTTTGGTGACATGTAAAGGGTGCTGTGTACCCTCAAGTTCTGAGTGCCGAGAACAGAAGAATATTAAACGCCGTTATCTCTTTCAACAGCAGTTGCCCCTCAGTATCTGTGGGGTTGAGCTCTAGGATCCCCTTCACATGCCCACACTCAGGTCTCTTCTCTAAAACACCACAGTACCACATAGAAACTACACATAGTTTCATGAAGATCGTCTCTGCATAGCTCACAACCCTGAAAGCAGTGAAGGTACTCTAGAAACGTCTGTTGTACCATGTTTGGTCCTCACACACCTGATACTCCAAATAACTTCAGTCTGCCATTGGTTGGATATGTGGCCACAGAGTCTGGGGCCCTGGTTTAGAATTTATTTTACTTATTCAAGGTGCCAAGTGGACAAGAGCAAAGCAATGATTTTTAAAAGTCACCTTTTTCCTATTTGTAATGATGGAAACAACAACAACAACAAGAAATGCACCTAAAACTTAAGCCTGTAGAAGAACAATTTATTCCTGCCCATCTGTGTCTCTCCTCAGCGTTGGACTTGGCCTCCCATTTGGCCTTGTGTTTTAGAGCTGGTTTTGAAGACATCTTTGTGATGACAATTTTGTTCAAGGAATATTCACAAGGTACCTTGAGTCCATGAGGTGACTGTGGTTGTATGCTTTCATGAAGGCTTGCTCTTCGGCCTCTTGCCAATTTTCTTCTTGCCTGTGCATCTGTTGATTTAGTGAGAGTAGCAGCTAGCTAATTCCAGGTACCAGCGCATGGCCACAGGGGGAGTCTGAGGGCCATCACTGATGCTCTTCGCAATGGTGGTATTGCTTCTGGGGAGAGCATAGCTAGGGCTGCAGCACTTTCCCTCATTTCACCAACTTTCCCATTTGGTCGGCAACCATCAGGGGCCCAGCACAAAGGATGTAAGAGCACTATTAGTGTTTGCCTTTAAAATAACTAACTAGGAAGGGATTGATTTTAAAGGCTTCAACTGAGTGGTGGTGAAGACCAGAGGCAGATGGTCCTCTTTCCTCTGCTCACCGGCAGCGGCCTCAGTGCACGCACTCCAGCTCAGGGTGTGTTTGCGGCCAGGGGGTGTGATAGGAATGTTATTTCTGCCCATGTGACATGATCTCCGCATTGTGCAGTGCCCAAGGGACTGTGCTTTTCATGGGGCCCAGGGAGAGAGGAAGGAGAAGATATTTAAGAAGACAGAGATTTTCTTACAGTGGGGATATAAAACTGAGACTAGAACGTCTCCTGGCATCTCTGTGCTCTGGGCGTGGCTTATGGAATAAGGGGGTACTTCTCCAATTTAATTCAAGAACCAGGGGGCCAGAGGGTTTGTTTTCACTCTACTGTGTTTGGAAATATTCTGCCAGTCAAGACAGAGAGCATCATGAGCATCCATCCTGACTTAAACCTTGATGGGATATCTGATGTACAGATAGAATGCTTTCAGTGCTTTCCACAGTTGACCAGGATTTTGATTTTATAATTATGAGTGCTGAGGACATTGCTTTGCATAAATATATCTACAAAAATGTCAGAAATATGTCTAGATCATTTTAGAAATTGTTGAGAATTATATTCTAACCTCAACCCAAGATGTGTTTTTTTAAAAAGTAAAACTCGAGTCAGAAACTCAGGTTTTTATGGAACTCAAATAAATAATTTTTAAAATCAAACATTCTAACATAATAAAATCCAAAGATTTTCTAATTTGAAAAACTTACATGTTAAAGTGGAAAATATTAAAGTCTTCGTTTCTCATAATGAAATGGTTTTGTTTTTACGAGAGCAGAAAAGTTTTTATGTATGGTGAAAACATGACAATTCATTGGACTTAACAATGTCCAGTCAGAGCCAAGCTGCTTCAGGCAATGCCGGTTGGCTCTGTGCAGCTGCGAGCATGAGCAGTACAGAACACGCACGATGCATTGTTCAGAATACGGCTGCAGCAGCGAGGCCCTGTGATGCAACATGGGAGTGTGCTTGCTGCCAGAAGCACCTCAGAGTAATTTTGAATCTGAGTTTGAATTAGTTTTGGTTGCTGCACACAGTTGTCAGTTCTCTTTGTGACCCCACATTCAGTTGCATGATCCCGTATGGGAGCACACCCCACAGTTTAAGAAGCTGTGTCTTCAGTGATACCATGCAGCCATTACTGCAGTATTTACTCTGTGTTAGGTATCCAGTCTGCACGCAGGAGGATGTGGTGGGTTCATGCACGCATACCGCTTTTATATAAGGGGGACTGGAACATCCACAGATTTTGGACATCTTGAAGCCAATCCTTTGAGTCTAGGTGCCATGGATATCCTAAAATGTGTACTGAGAATGGTCTGCTTTAGAAATCTCCCAGGGATTGATTGGTTGTTTCCAAGACAGGGTTTCTCTGTGTAGTCCTGGTTGTCCAGGAACTGACTCAATAGACCAGGCTGGACTTGAACTCAGAAATCCTTTTGCATATGCCTACTGAGTGCTAGGGTTAAAGGCCTGCACTCCCACTGCCTGGGAGATTTCTTTAAATCTCCCAGGGATTTAAAAAAATATAGTCATTTTGTGAACTTTGAGATCAGACTTTTAAAGGGTAGAAGCTCACATAGCCCGCAGGTTGAAGACGTGCCTCAGGTGAGCGCGTGTGCACTGCAGCTTGAGTGTAAAGGCTTGAGAGTGTAATCCATGCAGCAGGATGCTTCAAGATGCCATTCACTGCCGACACTGCCAAAGTCACTGGATATAGCAAGTACCTTATAAACATCCATCAACAGTGAGATGCTTCTTATAACCTCTGCTCTGGCACACCCCTCCTGGGGAGGTCCCCACCCAAATGCTGTGTTGAAAGTGAGAATGGCCCAGCGAGCCAGTTGTCCCTTGAATACGGTGACTGACATGAGGCAGACACTCCTGGAAAGTGTCTGGACACCGTGAGCCGATTTAGTGTTTTTGTGGTAAATTTTATATTCATCAAGGTGCTGCCTTTCTCTTGACTTCATCGGTGACATTTCTACTTTGAATTGCTAGATTGTGTGTGGGGGGACCCTAATGAATATTGTCTAAAAGAAAAGTCAGTATTTTGATTTTCCCCATTCCCCAAATTGTTTAGAATCTTGTGCTTTAGCCATCTTGAATAAAAAATTCAAATGTCCTTAACTTGATAGAGTTAAAAACAGTTTTTGCAAAATGAATTAAAGCAGTTAAAAATGGATTTTTTCACTTTTGATGGTAAATAAGTACATAAAATTCATTTCATAGTGAAAATATAAAATTTAGTGTGAAGCTTCACAGCTTCCATTCTGACAGTAAATGCAACTGTATTCAAGTTCATTGAGCCATGTAGTTTTTGATTAGTGTTAATTTCCATTGTGCCTTTTTTTTTACTTGCAACTTTTTTTCTAAATAATGAAGTTTAAAATAAAAAAATGATTTTATTATTAGGCTTATATGCTTCAAACATCCTTGATTTGGAAGTCTGAACTCTGAAATGTCCCCACATTTAAACCCTTTTCAGCACTAACATGATGTCACAAGTGGAAAATTCCATATTATGAGAATTTAATGAAAACATATGATGCAAGATTACCTCCGGGCTATTTGTAGAAGGTATATTTGAAACATAAGTGGATTTTGTGCTTAGATATGGGTCCCATATCCTAGATACCTCATTATGCATATACAGATATCCCCAAATTTGAAAAAAGTAGTTTAAAACTATTCTGATCTAAAGCGTTTTGAGTAATGGGGACTCAGCTTGTGTGTAACAATGGGAATATTGCTTTTTAACGAGGCAGCTACATTTTGCAACGTATTTATTTCCTTTCTTCTTTTTTTGACAGGAAAAATTAACACAAGAGTGTGTCTTCAGAGAACAGTTTGAAGAGAACTGGTACAACACTTACTCCTCCAACCTGTATAAGCACGTGGACACCGGAAGGAGATACTATGTTGCATTAAATAAGGATGGGACTCCAAGAGAAGGGACCAGGACTAAACGGCACCAGAAATTTACACATTTTTTACCTAGACCAGTGGACCCTGACAAAGTACCTGAACTATATAAGGATATTCTAAGCCAAAGTTGACAAAGACAGTGTCTTCACTTGAGCCCTTAAAACATAACCACTCTAAATGCTTTCATGCGGTGGGTTCTTATTGATTAGCAGTGCCCTCACCTCAGCTCCACTGTTGCCAAACTTTGTCGCATGCATATGAATGATGGAGGCTTGGATAGGGACTTGCTGATTTGCTCTGCACTTACTGGCTGGTCCTCCTGGAGGGCTGCCTGGGGCCGCTTGCTTGATTTATTGTGAAAGCAGGGGAGAGAGGCTGCGTGAGAGGGTGCGAGTGCGTGAGTGGGTGAGGAGGGGGACAGCAGCGCGCCACGAGGACAACGGCCTGATGCATGCTGGGAAATAGACACGCTTTTACATTTTTGATCAGTTGAACTTCATCCTATATCAGCACAGCTGCCATACTTCAACTCATCAGGATTTTTGGCTGGTGGCCTGCTCAAGGGAACACTGCCTTTCCACAGGCGTGGAGGGTGCAGTCTCTTAAAAGACTATCAGTTCATTCTCGCTGGTATCATAGCCCAGTGAACATAAAGCAAAGACCTCTTAGTTTAAAAGAAATAAAAAAAGAAAGAAAAAAGAAAAGAAAAAAAGAAAAAAAACAAGAAAAAAGAAAAAAGAGACAAAGGTTAAATTTATTTATAGAAATTCCAAAGGCAACATTTTATTTATTTTATATATTTATTTATTATATAGAGTTTATTTTTAATGAAATATGTACAGGCCAGATAGGCATTTTGGAAGCTTTAGGCTCTGTAGGCATTAAATGGCAAAGTCTGCTATGAACCTGTGGTAACTTCAAGTAGGTATACGAGAAATTCTAATGGCCCTAATGTACTAAAGGCGACAATCTATTTTGTGCCCATATTATTATTGTAAACTTCTGCACATCGCTCATGACACTGAGTATTCACTCTTCAGACTGCTTGTTTCATAGCTTACCCCAGAGGATTAAAGATAAACTGGGTCTTAACCCTTCATTTCGTGTCTGTAATTTTCCTCTCTCGTAACTCAGTCTCTCAGTGTAACCGGGCGGTTGGAACATATGAGGGTTGGTGTATGTCTTACTTGTTTTAATCTATTGCAGAGTGTACCAAAGCTAAGCAATGACTGTGCTTTTTAATTCAGCCCACTTCCATGACAACATCAAACATGGCACTGATTTAAAATTCCTAAGGGAGAGGAAAAAGTTTACGTAGCTCTTCTTTCTCCTCCTCCTTTTCCTCCTTCTTCTCTTCTTCTCCTCCTCCTTCTCTTATTTTTCTTCTTCTTTTTTTGAGGCAAAAACCAGATGAACAGGATCATTCTTGTAAACTTTTTATTTGTGTCTTGGCTATCAAATATGGATTTATACAAGGACCCTAGGGCTCATTATAACATCTTTTATGGAGATTGCATTTGGTGTGAACTGTCATAATTACATGGGGCTAGTACCCTTCAAGTAAAACTTGCAAAATGAAACCAATAAATCTTTATCAGTCATGACATTAGAGGGGTACTGTGCTCATTGGCTGTGCTTTCTTTTCTGATTCGGTCTTCAAGAGTGCTCAGAGAACAGGTTACTGTACAGAACACTGTTCACAAAATCTTTATAACATTTGATGCTGAAAAGCTCAAGAATGCATATTTATTTGATAGTACAAATTCTCCCATTGGGCAAGGGAGATCATTTATTTCTTACTATATACTAAGGTGAAAAGAGCCAAATTCTTGAAGCAATATTTTGGAAACATTATCACTTTCTAGCCAGTTAACATTGGGAAATTAAAAGTGACAGTTGAAAATGTATTTGAATTTATAGGGCTAACTTTAAGATGCAGTATTCTGGTCTTGTTTTGCTCGGATGCACATTCTCGATGGGAAATGAAAGCATGTCACTGGCAAGCTAAAGCTGTTGTGAGCCTGACCTCCTGTTGTGAGCAAATCCACACAGCCCTCTATGGTCCAAGCTGGAGCGCGCATGGTGGTGTGCCCTGCTGAGGAGCATTAGGGAAGGGCTGAAGCCTTGTATTTGGAATTGAAAGATGTCTCAGAGAGAGGAACCAGACTCTCTGTGAAATAATTGGAAGGATAAAGATCAGAATGTCTTCTTTTCCCCATTCAGTTTCTAAACAGGCGCTGTGTTGTGAGCAGTGTTCTTATTTGTTATTAAACACTTTGCTGCTAAGATGTATACATATTTCGACTTCTGTTTTTCCAGAAGGATATATTTTATTTTATCTTATTTTTCCTGAAAAACACTCAACATTGGACTACAGGAAAGAATTTAGGTTCATAGAATGTCATAGCTATAATATCTGAAGAAGTATAGCCAAAAATAATCATTAAATATTAGGGGTTCCAGAAAATCATCCCAGAAGAATGAAAAAGAATTGTGCAAAAACTAAAAGTTTCCATACATTCCCAGCAAATGCTACTTTAATATCTACCTTTGGACTTTGTTTTGGTACTTTTTTGTTTAAAACAACAACAAAATGTCTGCTTTTGGTAACCAGTACAATAAACTGTAATGGTCTGTAAATAAATAAATATTGATGTATGCAATTTATGTAAATAGGAATTCTGGGAGAAAAGAAGGCTCAGGGTCTCTGTGTGTCACCCTGAGAAGCAGATGGATCATTCTCAGCCCTTGGGTTCGCATCAGGTTCAGTTCCTGCTATAAGAGGCGCAAAGCCTGTTGGATGGCAGCCCCAAGCCACTGTGGGCGGGGCTATTCCAGCTCACAGACAGATGCTCAGATAGCCAAACCACTCTCTTGCTGGTGCCAACACTGGCATCATGGTCAAAGACTTAGCCAGGGTGGACTGAACCACCTTCCCATCTGTCATGCAAATGTCCCCAAGCAGTGTTGAAGGACATGCCAGGTCAGTGTTGGAAACTGCCCTGCCAGGTCCTGTTTTATTCAGTTGGTGGTATTTTTCACTATTTCCTCTTATTAACACCACAATATTGTGTTATTTACTTGATAATCTGTAATTGTATGAAAAAACATACAGGACTATGTACTTTGTGTAAATACATAATTACAGACTTTGGAAAACTGGTAGTTTTTACTTGATGTCCATTTTGGAGGTACTACAGATTCTCTGCCTATGTGAACCAGCGAGATTTAAAAACCAGTCTCTTTGCTTTTACATCTTGCCCATGCAGTGAAAATGAACTGAAGGGCTGGGGAGTGTGGAGGGTGGGGGAGGGTCAAACACATTCACTTTCCCCCCCTACTGTGAGCATTCAGTGAAACAGCCAGGAATCTTCTGGGATGAAGATTTATGAACTTGAAGCAAGCACGGGCAGCATGTTTGCACGTTTTTTTGTGGATGGATTAATGGACAATGGTGATTGTCCGAGGTCAGATTCTGTTTGCTGCATCACTTGACCTTGAAATGTGCCAAATTTAGATGCACAGTCTGTGGTCACGTGCACGAAAGAGCAATGAAGTGGTGGAGGTGGTGGGCTGAATTCAAAGGATGTGTGAGCCACCAAGGCCCCTTCAGTATGTGTGTGCCTGTGTGGTCTACACATCTGCAGAAGCTGACATTTTATTCCTGAAAGTGGAACGGGGAAGAATTACAATGGTACACGATCTCTGCCTTCTTCAGGACACAACCCGAAATCCAGGGATTCAGGCTTGTTGGACACCGACCACGGAAAGTTTGCTTAAAGGTGTCTGAACAGAATCTCAAAACCGAGTTTTATACATCTTCCACTTAAACAAACAAACAAACAACAGATCAAAACAAAACAGCAAACCTAGAATGCTTCTGTGCTTGTCCTTAGGTCTTTAGAAAAGTGTTTGATGATGCAACCTAATCCCATTAGAAAAGAAACTAGAGGAAAAAAAGAGAAAAGATTCTGCCGTATTTTTCTCTGGGAAGAACGTGGCAGTGAGCGTCCTAACGAGTTATCATCCACTGTCATGGCTGTCAGGTTTCCAGACAGCTGCGCCACTCTCGGGTCACACAAGTGTTGGTGAGGCTTCTCGGCTATTTTGGTTAGTAGTGAGGACATTCTAAGAATTCTCTTTGTTCTCCGGCTATGTCTCAGCTTGTATTGTGGAAAGAATTATTAAGATTTAACTCAGATTAGGAATACTTACAGGCTTATTGAATGTCTGCAAAGCCAGTGGTAAACTGCAGTTGGGGTTGCCCTTTGTCCTCTGTGCTCCCCTGAAATCCTTTGAAATATGTTTGCAGTTATGGTCAGTTCCCATTGCTGCCTGTGGACTTAGGCAGGAAAATCCAGACAGCGGGAGCTGAGGAGTTAAAACAATAGGTCAACCTCATGAGAACTCAAGGGCTGGTTTTGCTCGTCACACAGGAAAGGGCAAGCTTTATTGGTAATGTTTGTGGCTTAACTTGGAGAGACCTATGTTTTTGAACATTTATGCAGGCTTTTTCATAGCCATTTTTTTCTGGGATGTTGCAAAGCATTCTGTAGGCTCCACCTTGCCACTGCCTCTGGCTTTTAGCCCAGACATATGCACAGGGCTGCAAGCGACAGCTTTGTGTGATTTCTGCTGCTTACTACTAGGGGCTTTTCCTAGTCTGCGAGACCGGTAGTACAGCTCTTCCAGAGGCAAGCAGTTCTCCAAATGTTCCTGTATTCTGCAGCTGACAAACCCTCCCTCTATTATTTCCCTTCCATTTTTTCCCCCTCACTCTCTTCTCTCCACCCTGTGGAGTGTGCTCCAGTGAGAAAGTTGCTGGTGACACCCACGGAGGCTAATTGAGAAGACGCCACGCTGCAGCACTTGTTCTGAATCCTGGGATGAGGAAGTCGGGACTGTGGACTGTGAAGTGCACATGACCCAAGACTAAAGGCTCCTGGGAAGGTCAGGTCAAAGGTGAAATATGAGAGTTGAGCAAGGGTTACGGAAGAGGTAGCTGTATGTTCACTTGTGAACTGTTACAAAGGCACCCATGTGTTGGGAATATGGGCTGAGTGCTGGGTGCATCTTTTCCTGATAGAACAGTGGCTGAGCTGGAGAGGCTCAGAGGTTTCATCCACGTTGTGGAGGACCCTGGTATCCTGAGGATGAAGAGAGAGATGGTCTTGCAATCTGACCACCTCCGCCTGGACTTATGTGGCCCTCAGTCTCACTGTTAACTTGTTACTCCCAGTTTCTATCCAGACAAAGGTAGTTTCTTCAACTATACTGAATACTGCTCAGTTAAAATTTCCTGTCACATTGATTTAATATCAATTTGCAATACAACAACAGAAACTTAAAACAAAAGAGGTGAAAACATAGCGCAATCCTTCAGTTACTCAGTCATTCTTTAAGTAACTATTGAGTAATAGCTGCATGACATAATGCAGTACCGGGGATGAAATAGTAAAAATAGGCTGGGTGTTATGGCTGGATTGTACCTGGGATTCCACTGCCCCTGAGGCCAATGGAGGAGGATTTCTGTGAGTTAGAGGTCAGACTGGGCTGCTTAGTAAATTCTAGGATAGTCTTAGCTGTATCACCAGACCTTATCTCAACCTCCAAACTAAAAACCAAACCCACAGAATACCTATTTAAAACAAAAGGAAACAAGGCAGTAAACAAACACAAAGCCAAAAACCTTAAGGGCTAGTGAGATGGCTCAGTGGGTGAAGTTATTTGCCACTAAGCCTGACGCCCTGAGTTTGATCCCTGGGACCCACTTGATGGAAAGAGAGAACCACCTTCCACCAGTTATCATCTGACCTGCATATGTGGCATGTGCATGATCCTACACACACACACACACACACACACACACACACACACGGAGAGGGAGAGGAAGAGGGAGAGGGAGAGGGAGAGAATTAAAATCCCAAGGGCTGAAGAATTGGCTACTGGTTAAGGGCACTTGCTTTGCTTCCACTTCTGCTTCAAGATCAGACATATGGTGCCAACTTAGGGCATTGTTACATTGGGATGCCTACATGATGAGACAGTCACGACATCAGTAATTTTCTGAAGCTCATGCTTCTTCAACGATGTTTTTAATTTACAATGACACATGGCAACTCAGGAGCAGCCCATTCAAGCCCTGCTGCTTTAACCAGGACATTTGAGGAGGCTGTCCTCAAATGAAATGATCTAGACTGTTGAATAGATTTTTTTCCCCTAGAAATGAGTTCCTTTAGAAATCCGCAGACCACCTGTTCCCTACTCTTCCTCTCTTGGGAGACCCAAAGGGAGATGCATGCATAGAGTCTCACTAGAACATAACTGCTAATACCAGAGACATAAAGCTGCGTTTTGGTTCTAGGAGCAAAATCACACAGTTTGTCTGTCTTCACCAGGATTACAAATCTGTAGTTGATCCGTTTCTTGTTTTCTCTAATTTTCTTCTAAAGTTGAAGGTGTACCATGGATTTCCACTCTCTTGGGGGCTCTCATCCCTGTATCCCCTTATGAAAAGACAAACATGTTGAGGTATCTATTACAGAATAAGCAGAATGAGTATAGTGTGATAGTTTCTGCTGAGGAAATGAGAGTTAATTGAATTATGGCACTAGCCAAGGAAGAAAAAAAACTTTTGTGTCTTCATGATGGAGCTTTGTTGGGTGAGTTTGGTGTATGTAGAAATACTCATGAAAGCATGCACCAAGCCAGCATCTGAAGAACCATCCAAAGATGGATGAGGGCTGTGGTGACCCATTGGTAAGTGGACACACAATTAGAAGCCAGACACTGCTGATGATTTGCTTCAAAGACACAACTTTACATTTTGTGTAATGTGCCTAAAGAAACCCTTCCTGTTTCTTTCTCTGGACATATTTCCCACACAAGCAGGCTGAATTCTGCTGATTTTATCTCAGTATCTTTTTCCAACTGCAGATGTAAAGTGCTTATCCTTGCCATGATAGATTTGTAGAAGATTATATCTGCAATGCTACCTGTTAAAGTACATGGACAAATGTGCCTTTAGGTACAGTCTAATCCATTTATTCCACATCTAGATTTCCCCAAACAGACTTCAGTGTTTGAGCCTACTTTATATTCTATGTGGTTCTAAATGTGTTTCAAGTGGGTCACTGCCTTAAAATGACCAACATGGATTTCATTTTTTTGTTGTTTGTATCCTAAGAAGCTGGTTTCAACAGACTATATATACATGGGGCGATGAGATGGCTCCCTGTGTAAGGCTGTTTGCTCCACAAGCCTGGTGACCTGAGAACCCGTGCATCTTAGTTACTTCTTTATTGCTGTGATAAATCACCATGACTGAGTTGACTTGGAAGGTGCCTAACTGGGTGGTTAGCATCCCTGATGACAGAGCAAGGGCTCTGGCAGTAGAACAGCTGAGAACTCACAGGCTGGTCTGCAGTAGGAGGTGAAGAGAGCACACTGAGAATAGCGGAAGTCTTTTCAAAGCTCGAATCTCATCTTCAGGGACCCACTTTCTCCAACAAGACCACACCTTCCAATCCTTTCCAAACAGTTCCATAAATTAGGGATGAAGCATTCAAGCCATGAACCTATGGGGATCATTCTCATTCCATACCACCATATCAAGTAAAGGTAGAAAGGGTACGAGACTTATATATGGACAACGGCACACCCACTCCCTTCATCCCTCTCTCTCCCCCCTACATCGCTTATACGCATTAATAATAATAAACAAATAAGTTGCAAACAACATTTTATTGCAGTCTGGATAATAAAAATAACTTTTTGTTGTTATGGATTACATTTGACACATTACATGAAAACTCATCAATTACTGAGCCTTAATTTTTAGATTATTACCCAACATGTATAGTATATTCAATGTATGGCTTATAGTCAAATAAAAAAAAATCAAGTAAAGAGAAATTTTTGTTAAAATTTATTATTTTGTTCAGCAAGAAACACATACATACTCACACACACTCTCACACATGTATACACACACACTCACACTCACTTTATACTCCATGATTATGAAAGTAGAAAAAGTTATCACATTTATTTTCAATGCACTGTAAATACACACTCATGCATTCGGCTTGTGCCGACATCCTATGGAAGTGTCGTGAAGTAACCGTCATGAGTTCGTCCTGTCTCTTTTATGCTAAATACAACTTCCCTCCTGGGCAGAGGCCTGGCCTGGAATAAGGTTTAAAGTCTAGCCATCCCATTAAGACTACTGTTTTGAATGATGTCTTTCTCCGTTTGGGACTCTTCTGTGGGTTGCCACTAAGCTGAGTGTGTGCGGTGCCCCCAGATGAGTCATGCCTTGGTTTGACTTTGAGTTGTAACATTTCTCTGAAGGAAACATACATGGAGTCTACACGGCACTCTTTACCTTTTTGGTATTTGTAATCATTAGCTCTATATTTTTAGTTCAGAACAGCAGTTAAGTTTCAGAATTCCTGTGTGACTGTTTTTATCCCAGAAACTTGTGACAGCTTGTCATGAGGCTGTCTTATTCAGGAGCCACACCCAGTGGCTGTAGGCATACTCAACTATATTAGGGAACATGGGACAAATGTCTGGCAATTTATAAATATGTTTGATTAGTTACTACTCTCTAGAAAGGGTGTGTGTGATGATTAGTGTATGAATATTATAAAAGTGTCTGAAGGTTGAGACAGAGCTGCTATCCAGGAATAGTTCTGTTCCTACCAGACAGGCTGGAAAACTTCAAAAACTGCAGAGCGCAAGGTGGAGGGGAGGCCCTGCCTCAGCTGTGGGGAGTCATCAGCCCTAGACGAAGCCCTGTTGCAGTTTCACGTAAGATATTTTTAAAGCAATACTAAAAAAGATCAAACTATTTTGAAGTCACTTATATTCATCTTCAAACAAAGCTCAGTAATATTTATAGAAATAAAACACACAGCACCCAGGAGGTTCACAAAAAACATGCGGTCCGGTGTCCACTAAAAAGTCACCAGCCATTCAAAGAGATAAGAAAATACAGCCACAACGAGCAGACACAAACATCAGAAGGCAATCCAATCCAACGCACAGCTGCAAAGACGTCAAAATATGCAGGGAAAAAAGAGCACAAAACAGGAACAACTCTACTTCACATTTCCAAAATATCAGAGATACAAAAAATACAGGGAAAGATGCAAATTAGATTTCCAGAGATGTAAACCACTGTGTGTGTGTGTTTGTGTGTGTGATGTTAGAAGGGACTACCACCAATTTAGATATAGCAAAAGAAAGTAGAAGGTTCTTAAAATTCTAACAATAAACTATGCAAAATGAAAGACATAAAGAAAAGTAATTTTTTAAAAAGCAATTTTTATTTTTTAATATTAATCACAGTTTATTTACTTTGTATCTCAGCCGTAGCCCCTTTCCTCATTCCCTTCCAACCCCACCCTCCCTCCATCATCTCCTCCCTGCCCCTTTCCAAGTCCACTGATAGGGGAGGTCCTCCTCCCCTTCCATCTGACTCTAGCTTATCAGGTCTCTTCAGGACTGGCTACAATGTCCTTCTCTGTGGCCTGGTAAGGCTGCTCCTCCCTCGGGGTGTTTGTCGGGGAGGTCAAAGAGCCAGCATGAGTTCATGTCAGAGACAGTCCCTCTTCTCCTTACTAGGGTACCCACTTGGATACTGGGCTGCTGTGGGCTACATCTGAGCAGGGGTTCTAGGTTACATCCACACATGGTCCTTGGTTGGAGTATCAGTCTCAGAAAAGACCCCTGTGCCCAGATCTATTTGGTCTTTGTGGAGCTCCTGTCCTTTCCAGATCTTACTTACTCCCCCTTCTTTCATATGATTCCCTGCTCTCTGCCCTAGGTTTGGTTATGAGTCTCCGCATCTGGTTTGATACACTGCTAGGTATAGTCTTTCAGAGGCCCTCTGTGGTAGGCTCCTGTCCTGTTACTTCTTTTCTTTCATCCAATGTCCATCCCATCTGTCTTTCTAAGTGAAGATTGATCATTTTACGCTGGGTCCTCTTTTTTGTTTATCTTCATTAGGTGTACAGATTTTAGTATGTTTATCCTATCTTATAGGTCTAGTACCCAGTTATAAGTGAGTATATACCGTGTGTGTCTTTCTGCTTCTGGGATACCTCACTCAGGATGAGCTTTTCTAGATCTCACCAATTGCTTGCAAATTTCATGATTTCCTCCTTTTTAATTGCTGAGTAGTATTCCATTGTGTAAAAGTACCATAATTTCTGCATCCATTCCTCTATTGGGGAACATCTGGGTTGTTTCCAGCTCCTGGCTATTACAAATAAAGCTGCTACAAACATGGTTGAGCAAATGTTCTTGTGTACTTGAGCATCTTTTGGATATATGCTTAGGAGTGGTATAGCTGGATCTTGAGGAAGCGTTATTCCCAATTATCTGAGAAAGCGCCAGATTGACTTCCAAAGTGGTTGTATAAGTTTACATTCCCACCAGTAATGGAGGAGGGGTCCCCTTTCTCCACATCCTCTCCAGCATGTGTTGTCACTTGAGTTTTTGATCTTAGCCATTCTGATGGGTGTAAGGTAAAATCTCAGGGTCGTTCTGTATCTCTCTGATGGCTAAGGACATTGAACATCTCTTTAAGTGTTTCTCTGCCATTCTATATTCCTCTATGGAGAATTCTTTGTTTAGCTCTGTACCCCATTTTTTAATTGGATTGCTTGATTTATCGCCTTTTAATTTCTTTAGTTCTTTATATATTCTGGATATCAGCCCTCTGTCAGATATAGGGTTGGTGAAGATCCTTTCCCAGTCCGTAGGCTGTTGTTTTTTTCTGACAACAGTGTCTTTTGCTTTACAGAAGCTTTTCAGTTTCATGAGGTCCCATTTATTGATTGTTGATCTTAGAGCCTGTGCTGTCGGTGTTCTGTTCAGGAAGTTGTCTCCTGTGTCAATGAGTTCTAGGCTCTTCCCCACTTTTTCTTCTAACAGGTTTAGTGTATCTGGTTTTATGTTGCGGTCTTTGATCCACTTGGACTTTAGTTTTGTGTAGGGTGATAAATATGGATCTATTTTCATTTTTCTGCATATAGACGTCCAGTTGAACCAGCACCATTTTTTGAAGATGCTGTCTCTTTTCATTGACTGGTTTTGGCTTCTTTGTCAAAAATCAAGTATTCACAGGTGTTTGGGTTTATTTCTGGATCTTCTATTCGGTTCCGTTGATCCACTATTCTCTTTCTATGGCAGTACCATGAAGTTTTTATTACTATTGTTTTGCAGTACAGCTTGAGATCAGGGATGGAGATACCTCCAGATGATCTGTTGTTGGGCAGAACTGTTTTGGAATTTCTGGGTTTTTTGTTTCTCCATATGAAGACAAGATTTTTTTCTATCAAGGTCTGTAAAGAATTATGTTGGTATTTTGATGGGAATTGCATTGAATCTGTAGATTGCTTTTGGCAGAATGGCCATTTTCACTATGTTAATCCTACCGATCCATGAGCACAGGAGATCTTTCCATCTTCTGATATTTTCTTCAATTTCTTTCTTCAGAAACTTGAAGTTTTTTTTTGAAACAGGTATTTCACCTGCTTGGTTAGAGTCACACCAAGGTACTTCATGTTATTAGTGGCTATTGTGAAGGGCGTTGTTTCCCTGATTTCTTTCTCAGCCCAAGAAAAGCAATTTCTATTGAACTGAACAGAACTCAACAAGTGATATCAGCTTCAAGTGGCTTAATGTATATATCATTTGAGCCCACAGGAACAGAAAAAAGAGATGGGGAGAGAGAAACACACACACACACACACACACACACGAGAGAGAGAGAGATAGGAAGAGGGAGAGAAAGAGAGAAAGGGAAGGAGGGTGAGAGAGAAAAAGAGAGAGAGGGAGAGAGAGAGGGGAGAGAGAAGAGAGGGAGGAAGAGAGAGGGAGAACGGGAGAGAGAAAGAGAGAGGGGGAGAAAGAATAATTGAGAATGTAGTGTTCAAAGCATTTTTACACAGACACCTGGGAAGCTGCAGCAGGAAGCTCATGTGCAAAGCCAGGCTAGGCTGCATGGCAAGATCTTGTTTCAAAATAAAATTTGAAGTTTGATCACAACTATAAACATACTAAAATGCACAATGAACCTCAAATATATGGAGCACTAAAAATTTACAACAAAGCATAAAATAATCAGAAGGTTGGAAACCAACTAAGAGAAAACATTTAAAAGCATCCAGCCAGTGTCAGAGTGACAGCAGACATCTACCTGGGACAATGCATGGTGGAGGGTGATGGAGGAGGGACCAAGAATTAGGATTATACTCCCAGCAAAGCAGTATTAAAAAAAACAAATATGGAGACAATTTTTAACTTCAAAAATCTGAATTTATCATCATTTGACTTAACTTTGCAAGAAATGTTATAGTTGTAATTGTTAATACTAAAATTGTCAAAAAAAATTTTTAAATCCCTCAGGTATAAAAAAAACAACACCATATGGAATACTCATTTATTTAAAGGAATGAAAGGCAGAAAGAATATTAGCTACAAGGGTAAATAAGATTTTCATAAGATTTTTTTCTCTAGATAATTCTTTCAACTGCTAATTGGCTGTTTAAACACAAATAATAAGAATGAAATGTGTGGCTTATTGTACATTCAAAACCAAGATATAGAGCCACAACAGCCCAGAGCAAGAAGGGAGAACTAGACACACACATGTTCTTGTAAGGTTCTGATAGGGTAGGTGGAGTGGTAAAGCACAGCCAATACAAGGTGTGTGGTATCACCCTGACCCAGTGGCTAAGACAGCAAAGCAGAGTCATAATATGACCATACACTTATTTCTATCCACACAAACAATCATTTCAAATATAAACGGTGGACAGTGTCAGATTGGATCTACAAACACGATCTTCAGCCACATGCTGTCTACAAGAATAAACACGCTAACAGTTTCAGAGTAAAAAAGATGAAAAACATGTTAACACCAGCAAAAGCATGTAGCATGTAGCTATATTAACACAAAACATGGCTGATTACACAGTGGAAAACATTTCCAGGGGTAAATAAGGTGACTTTGTAATGATAAATGATAAATGGTCTTGTTCAGCAATACTTAACAGAGCTTTCATGTATGTGAGCTGATTGTGATAAAATTTAAGATTCTGTAACCTTTCAGTAATTGCTAGAACAAGAAGCATAACAAGTCATTAAAAATATGGAGGCTTGCAGAGCACTGTCAGAAATGTCACCCACCAAACATTTCCAGAGCATCCCATCAAGCGAAGGCAAAGCATTTGCCAACATGTTGTGAGCCATAGCACACCTTTCAATAAATTTAAATTGGTTCAGGTCTTGACAACAGAGTTCAATTATCAGAAAGGTCGATGGGTAATTACCATATACTAGTTAGGAAAACAAGAAAGAAGACACATGTTACAAATACAAAATAAAGCCAGAGGTGACATGTAAGATGTAAGACCAGGAATATTCAAGGCAGTTGGTGCCAATGTATCATGTTTAACACATTCAACAAACTGGATAAATGGGGAATTCTTCAAAACCCACAAACTACCAAATACTAAAGTCCATTCAAAGAGAAACATGTAACATAAATAGCTGTAATTTTATTACAGAATTATATTTTAATTAAAATAGTCCCCCAAACTCTTCTAAGTTTAGAAGGCAACCTTGGTAAGATTTGCTAAACGTTTAAGGAAAAGACATGGTTGGCTAGAGAGCTGGCTGGGTGGTTCAGAGCACTGTCTGCTCTTGCAGAGGGCTGGCTTGCATTCCTCACACCCACACAACCGCTGTAGCTCCAGGTCCAGGAGTTCTGGCACCATTTTCTGGCCTCCTCAGGCACCAGACATGCACATGGTGTACACATACAAATTTAGGCCTAACTGTTCATACAGATAAAATAAAATGGAAGTAAAACATTAAAAAATAAAAACAAATCTTATTTTAAGATAAACTCAGGAAAATGAAGAGGATGCTTTTTAAATTAAACGAGACACTGTAAAATTTGAAAACCACACCCTTCTCTGAGAGTAGGGGGGAAGTGGAGAGGAGTGTGAGGGGGGGGGGGATCGGGAGGAGAGGAGGGCTGGGACCAGGCTGTCAAGTGATTAAATAAACACATACATACATAAAAATAAAAACAAAAAATCCCCAAACCATATTCCACCATAATTTACATTCATGGAACCAAACATTCTATACATAATTTAAGCAAGTTACATTCAACAATATTTATAAAGGAGAAAATATATTCATATGGGGTTTATCTTCAAATGGGGGTTATATTAAGAATTTACAATTGACTTAATAAAAAAAATCAATGTAACTTGCTTTGTTACAAACAAATACCATGTTGTCATCACAATAAAAGGCAAAAACCATTTGAAACAATCCAAATCATTTCTGATAAAACTCCCACAAATTAGGAACAGAAAGAGTCATCCATAACCTGATGAAGGGCATTCCTGAGTAGACTATGGCAATGCCATGCTTAGGAAATACTGAGAACTCCAGCCCAAATCTCAGGAACAAGAGAAAATAGCCTTCCTCACCACTTCTGTTTAACAGGAGACACCCCCTATCCAGTCCAATGGGGTAGGGGCACCGACAAAGGCAACTTTGCAGAAAGTACGAAGAAGAGTTATCTTAGCAGATAGCTGCAGAAAACATGGTCAAACCTCCAGAGAAGCTATTATAATTAAAAAGTGATGAGGGGCTTAGGAGAAGAAGAGGGAGGGGGGATGGGATTGGGAGGAGGTGGGAGAGGGGTCTACAGCTGGGATACAAAGTGAATAAACTGCAATTAATAAGAATAAAGTAAAACTTTAAAAAGTGAGTTCATCAAGGTTGCAGCGTGCAAAAGCAATGTGCAAAAATGGTGAGTTAATAAGATGCACTTCCACATCTTATTATTGCATATTGACATAGAATATCACTTAGTAAGATGAAAAATGCGAAGCGTTTAGGGACAGAACTGAGAAAAGATTCAAGACCAATGCACTGCATGCACATACCACACTCACAGACTATAATATTAACTTCCCACAAACCGAGAGCTGAGGCAACCTCAGGCAAATGCTTATAAGCATGTTTCAGCCCCACCCCGTCTCATCCCACCCCACCCTCTCAGCTCCCACCTCATACCACCCCATCTCATGCCCTCCTCTTCCACTCACCCCACTTCATCCCATCCCATGCCCTCCTCTCCTAGCCCATCTCAATTTGCAGAGCTTAAAAAGACTGATTCTGAGGCAGCATGATGGCTCAGTAGGCAAAGGCTTGCCAGCTAGCCTAAGAAGCTGAGACGGATCCCCGAGGGTGATTGAAAGAGCTGACTCCAGAAAGCTGTCCTCTGACCTCCACAGGAATGTGGCAGCGTGGGTGGATCCCTCCCCGCAAAGTAAAAATAAATAAAAAATTCTGATTCTTGAATTCATATGAAAATGCAGGTGATCTAGAATTGCCAAATGCCAAGACAAAACTCAATCAAACAAAAACTAATCTCATCTACCAAGGTCCCTGGAGAGGAACAAAGTTGGAGAAGTTACAGAGTCGTAGGAAGTGTGGGTTCTGATAAAGGCTTATATGCAGAGTGTGTGCAAAGATCTCTGAACTCAAGGAAACAACTTGGTTAAAACCTGGCATCCAAGGCACCAAAAATGCGTTCAGCCCTCACCAGGGAACACAGGCTTGATTTAAGCCACAGTCAGAAAAACAGCTAAAACGTCAAACCTTGACTGTATGAAGTGTGTGGATCATGAATTGGAACACTCATACAAAGCTGGTGGGAATATACAACACACAAGTTCTTCAGAAGACATCTGACAGTCTTAAGACACCATAGTGATTCAGCTACAACATTCTTGCATATGAATCCAAAGCCCACACGTTACAAAGACGTGAAGTTATTTGTAAAAGGCAGAAGCTCCAAGAACCGAGTGTACACTCCATGCAAAAGAGTAAGGTACCTCAGTATACCTGCACAGTGGGACATTGCTGGGCAAAGGCAATGCTTTAGAGTCTAAAGTTTAGACAGTTGTGTTGAAGAAAGATACGAGACAAAAAGTGGACACTGTCTGTTGTGGAAGCCAATACAGAGTTCTCAAAAGATTAGTAGTTTCCTGGGGTAAGCAGGGAGGACATGAGAAAGGGTCACCCAAGGGGAGATGGAAGCTTGCTAGTGACACATGTATTTGAGTTTTGATTTATTGAGTCTTGTGCGTAAATATCTTGTGCATGTACATCAAGTTACATACCCATGTGCAGTTTATTGAGTGCCAGTTTATGCCCTGACAACAAATCAGAAAATACGGTATTAAATAGTTAAAAGAAAAACAAAACCAACTATCTGGAGCCATCATGTGGATAAGACAACGGATGTTCATGGGATCCGGAGTGTCAGGGGATCCAAATACAAATGACCTCCATTTTCTAATGACTGCGGCCTAATGTTTTCTGTCAAGGAATCGTCCCTGAGGTTTGCTAAGTGGGAGTACAAAGGTGGAGTCAGAGAAGGGATGCAACATTAGGATGCACTCCTCCCTACAGTTTACCTCTGTAGACCAGAGAGGTCTTCCAGGAGATGAGGGTGAACAGGGACAAGGAAGAGTCTTTTGAGACAGCCTATCTCCCAGATTCCTGTGAATAGTCTGGTCTAAACGGGAACGTCCTCCGTAAGTTCATGCTTGAACACCTGTTCTACACACACAGAGTCTTAGACCTTTCAGAGGTGGCGACTCACTGGCGGAAGTGAGTCAGTAGGTGTGGGTTTTAGAGCTTGGCCTCACTTTCTGTCCCAAGGCTGCTTCCTGTTCTCCTAAAATAGATCAAGGTGAGAGATTCCCAGTTCCAGGCATCGCGAGCTCCCGTTCACGCTGCACTGTTATCCGTTCAAAATGTGAGGCAAAATAAACCCTTCATTCCTGGAGTTGTCAGGTATTTATTTGGTCATGGCAACAAGAAAACTAACACAGCCCTTTCATGGGGTAAGGTGGTTTGGTGTATGACAAGGGTAACAGATGTGTGGAAGTAGGAGAAAATCAAGCAAGAAAAGAAACCACCCATGAAACATGAAGTAGGGCATCTCTCTGAAATGCTTTGTAATAGTTCCGTATTTTTAGTTCAGTTCAGCAGTTAAGTTTCAAAATGCCCGGTTAGCTGTTTTTATCTCAGAAACACGTGACAGTCAGGAGGCTAAATTGGGAACCACACCCCGTGGTTCTGAGCATACTCACGGAACTATATTAAGGGCCATGTAACACAAATTATAAACCGTTCAATTAGTTACTTAGGCAGTAAGCATATGAAGCAAATGCAAGAATCCAGACACTTACTGTGAAGTTGCTGAGTGAGGAGAGGGGAAAATTAGTGGGAAAGGTGACACAGTGATTTGGTAGCCACCTTTAGGACGGGGGAGGTTTTTGTATTCAAGATATAACTTAAAAGTTGAAAACACTATCCAAACACAGTAGAGCGGTCAGATGGAAACCTCGCTCTACAAGTGGGAGCAAAGACCTTATCTGAAAGATGGTGAACGGATCGTGCTGTTTTGTGCCAGCAGTTTATAGTGTGTTGGAGCTACTTGGAATGATCTGAGCTCATCACAATAAGAATCGCTTGTGTTGATGCCAATCCACGTCTGGGCAGAGAATACCCACTTGCCTTTGGGATGCTGACCGGTGGAGATCCATGCGGCACCAAGGTTTAAGGATAGTGCACGCAACAAAATGTCACCCATGCCCATTTGCTAGGCATCCTCTCTCTACCCAGTGCTTTGGCACAGTGTCTTAAAAGCAGGTGTGTAATCAGGTCACCTAGATTTGAATCTCAGCTACTCCATTTCTTCTAATTTTGAGGCTGGGGATGAAATTACCTCCCTCAATATCTTATCTTGCTATCTTCTCGCCTTATTTCTGTAGGGGTTGCTTTTCGGATCAGGTAAATGAAGATGTGTGGAGCATTTTGAATAGCACCTGGCCTGTCACTTCTACACATCAGATGGCTGTTTGTCTTACACGCCTGACATCTGAGTCCTCAAAGTGACATGAGAAGGAGCGTGATTTTCTCAGTTCTGTAGATAATAAACTAGCTAGTTCACGCTACAGCTGGCTTGACTTGGTTTCCCGAGCTGGCCCTAGCTTTTCTCATTGACGAGGTATTACAGAATTGGAGACGTGCTACCTACTAAGTTTCCCCCAATGGGTAAGTGCCATCTGGCATTTTACCTGGATCACAGTGGGTTTCTGGGTGCACACCCGATTGCCCTGATAGTTGGATATAGAACACACGGTGTGCTTTGCAAGCTGCATCCTTTCTCAGGGTGGGCACAATGCTGTTTGCCTTCATCCTATTCCAGAGAGGAGATGCAATGGCCCAGTCTTAGCCTCCTTTCCTTTCCTTCTCTGGAGACAGAGACAACTTGCTCTGTTGAGCAGGATGGCTGGCCTCAAATTCAGAGATCCTCCTGTCTCTGGCTCTCTAGTGTTGTGATCAAAGGCTTGCAATACTACACATAGTTCTTTCTCTCTTAATTGAAAAAAAAATTAAAAAGAGAAGTGACTCAATTTAGTTCACTATACACTGAAATGAGAGACAGACCCCTTTGAAGCCTGACTGTCCGATCTGTGCTGGTTTGTTCCAATAACATGTCCTCCTCTCCCTTCTACTCACAATTTAAAATCTCCTCCATTCCCCTTCTTATTTATTTTTTATTCCTTCCTCTGTACAGAGAAGGTTTGCTCAAGTAGATGCTTTGGGACTCCTGAGCACGCTCCCACCTGTTAAAATTTATCACTGGACTCCCCCAGGGAAGACCACAGGCTGTCTGTTAAGAAACAGCCTTTCCCTTATTCATCTGTTAGGTAGCAAGGCCCTGGAGCACAAACGGCTTTTGAGACTCTTCATTGCTCATGTAGCTAAGCCCAGTGTCCAAAGGGCTGCAGCAACAACAGAGACAGAAGAAGGAAGATCCTTATATGCGCATTTGAGGGAGCCCCACATGTGGCAGAGCGTCCAGCCCTGGGCTCACAGGAGAGAGAAATAAGCAATGACATAGACATAGTGAATTTGGAAGTAGGGGGCTAAGTGTGATTTCCAGGGTCTTAGGGTGGAGTGATGGGGAAGATGTTGTGAAAGGATCCAAAATTTCAGTTACAAAGAGGAATGAGTTGAAGAGATCTCTTAGAAGGTGACTGTAGTTGCCAATGCATTGTATACTTTAACACTGCAGGTGAGGAGAAGCTAGTGTTCTTGTCACAAACCAACCAAGGCCATGGGAATGTTAATGAGCTTGGCATACATAGTTCAAAATAACCTGATTTATAGTGCATACATATAGTGTATACTTTTTATTTGTCAATTAAGAAGTACGGGGGCAGGGGAAATAGCTCAGTGGGTAAAAGCAGTTGCTGCACAAGGGGGAGGACTGAGTTCAAATCCCCAGCACACAAGTAGAAGCTGGACTTACGTCCACAGTCTCTGTGACCCTAGTTCTCCTCCTGAGAGCTGGGAGGTAGAGGCAGGAGACTCCTCAGTGGCTCAAGGGTCAGCTGGCACATACTGCAGAGAGACAATGGAGAGAGCCTGTGTCAGACAAGAAGGCACAACACCAGAGGTCTTCCAACCACCACGCGTGCACGGTCACAAGCCCACACCCCCATTCACATACACAGATGCTGTCTGTCTCTCAGATACACACCACACCCATACAAACAGGTAAATAAGTGAATACATCGGCTGCAAGTACGTAATATTGAGACTGTACTATTGAGTTCTTTTTATTTCATCTTAGCCCTTTTCCTATTTGAGAGGGGCCAGTAGGTTCTACAACCTAGATTACATGACTTCCCACCACACTGCTTAAAGATGTGTGAGTTTGAGTGTAATCACACATAACAGAGCAGCTTTAGGTGGGCTTGTGCTGATAAGTTTTTTGTCAACTCGACACAAGCTCAGATTATGTGGGCAGAGGGAACCCCAGTTGAGAAAATGCCTCCACCGGATTCCCTTGTAGACAGGTCTGCAAAGCATCTTCTTAATTAATGATTGATGTGGGAGGGCCGAACGTTCTCCAGGGCTCAGCTTCGGTTCCTGCCCTGAGCTCCCGCCCCAGCTTCCCTCGATGAGGGGCTGTGATGTAGAGTGTAAATCAGACTCTTTCCTTCCAAGTTGGTTTCAGTTAGCGTTTTATCACAGCAGGCTCTTTCACAAGAGGGGTTTTTTTTTTCTGCTTTGTTATTTGTTTGCTTCTGGTGTTGGGGCTTAAATATAGGACCTTTCATATTCTAAGAACATGCCTTACTATTGAGTTACATCTCTACATATTTGCCTGCTTTAAATGAGTGACAAAAATCTAAAGACAGCGTCAAAATGTAGACTTCGAGCAGGGTTGCCGGTCCAGGATCACTGGGTAGTAAAATTTTGCTTAATGAAACATGATTCTAGGGGGCAGAAGATGTAGCTCAGTTGGAGTTCACATACTGAGCATGTAGCCAGGCCTGGCTTTGATCTCCAGCAGTGTATAAACGGAGCACTTGCCATTGCTAGTACCTGAGAGCTGGAGGAAGGAGGGACTAAGATGTGGAGTCAGCCTAGGAAACCTGACTCAGTAAAGCAAACTAAGCCCAATAGTAACAAAAGAAATGACTTGCTGTCATTGGTAAAGCTGCATGTTTCCCTGGAGCTAGTTGGTTACAGATTCTTTGCTGGTATACTGTTCCTCTGCCTTCCCCTTCTGTTTGAGACTTGGTGGCCATGTCTACATTTTGGAAATGATCTTTCCAATTACTTTAGAGATTATCCAGAGAGTGAAAACACCGAGTATCAAAACCAAAACAAACAAAAAACCAACCCCCCAACCCCAACAATCAAAACCCCCCAAACAAACAAACAAACAACAACAAAACCAACACAACACAAAACAAAACAAAACAAAACAAAAAAACCCAAACCAAGCCCTGGGAGGGAAGAGGGGTAGGGAGGATGCATCATTAAGTCTTTCTATTCCTAAGGAAGGAAGGGCCAGATTAGATCACATGACTTCTCACCATACCATTTAAAGATGTACAAGTTCACATATTCACAACAAACAAACAAACAACTTCCAAACTTAAAAAGCCAACAGCGCAGTCTTGGTCTTCCAGAATGGTGCTGGAGTTGTTGTTATGCTGCTTCTCTGACTTGTCTTATTAAAGGAGGGCAAGAATGAGTGTTTAGAGGAGAAGCATTCTTATTCTAACTTGGCTTTCTGGGACTACCCAGATTTGCATCTGACCAGGCATAGAGCAGGTAGGAAGATGTATCCTGGGGTCTTAGAGTAAGTACCCAAAGCAACTCCAGGAGAGTGAGGTTTGCTTGGCTTACAGAGGTCCACCATTGGGAAAGACAAGGCAGGAACCCAAGGCAGGAACTGCAGTGGAGTCTGTGAAGGAATGCTGCTTATTGATTTTGCTTTTGTATGCCCCAGGACTTTCCCAAGGATGGCACTACCCACAGTGATGTACTCTTTCACATCACTCATCAATCAAGAAAATGACTCCAGAGGCTTACCTGTGGGTCAGTCCTAGGGAGGCATTTTCTCAATTGAGATTTGCTCTTCTCAGATGACTCTAGCTTGTGTCAACTAGACAAAAAACTAGCTAGCCCAGCAGTGGAAACAAGAGCCTCTTTGTCTTTTGTCACTTGCCTCTGTGGTTTGTGGCTGACTTCTAGGGATGTGCTGAAGAGCTTGGATGGGTTTTCCTGTTTCTTTCCTTGCCTAGTGGAAGGACATTGTGAATTACCTGTCTTTTCCATCCCTCCCTCTTCTTCTGCCCAGGACCCAGCTATGAAATTTTAATTATCACCATTCTTGCCAAGCACTTCCTGGGAGCTGCTGTGTAACTTACAGTCTTTCCTGGATAGCTTGATCTAGAAGTTTCACTGATGCTTTCAGCTGGCGCCCTTGATGCTGAGCTGACACTCCAGTCTCTGAACCTGCTCTCCTGCTGGGAGCATCATCCAAATGGTTGCAGCACCATCCATTCCAGGATTCAAGAGAAAACCAGCAAATCCTTGTCCCTCATTGCCTCCAGCTTCCTGTCTCCCCAGTCACTGAGTTGTACTGATTTGTCCCCAGATTATTTTTTGAACTATTTCTTCCTCCCTTTTCCTTCTGCCACACCACACTGTTGAGTCGCCTTCTGATTAGTACCGGATTCCCTATCTTAAGCCATGGTCTCCCATCCATCCTTCCTGGAGCCACCAGGGCAGCATGGGGCTGCAAGGAGCCTGCTATGTTTGGAATGTTCTAGGTTCTAGTAGGGTGACCTGGCATGGATACTGTATGGTAAGTAATGTCCCTAGCTGGGTCTGAGGCAATGTCTCACGGTTCCTCATCTAATTGTTTCTGTTCAGAAAATTGGTGACCGTGAGTAGATAAAGACAGTCTGTTCACCCTTCTGAGGAACACATCTGAACTGGGCATAAGCCTGAGGTTCAGATGGAGTCTGATTTTCTTTCCAAATGAGTTAGGAATCAGCTTTCCCATTTTGGATGTTTCTTTTCTTTTTTCGTGTGTGCATGTGTTTGTGTTTCTAATTGTGCACCTCTGGTTAAGCTTCATACTTGCCTTTAGGAGCCTTTAGGTTTAAATTTGATTTTATTTTTTGTGGTACCAGTGATGGAACCTGGGACCTTACACACGCTAGGTAAGTGCTCCGCCCCCAAATTTTATCCTAGAACTCAATTTTTTTTTTCTGACAGAATCTCACTAAATTGCCCAAACTGGCCTCAACCTCACTCTGGAGTGAGACCTTGAATTTAAGAGCTTCCTACTTTGTCCAGTAGAGTAGCTGGAGTAACAGGCCTGTGCCGGCAGACTTGGCTGGTCTTCAGAAATGGTCCCTGGGCTTGCAAACTCTTATTTGACTTCCCAGTGGCCACAGCCTGTGCATCTTCTTCAGCTGTCATTTGCCTGTCTCCCTGTACCCTTTGGAGAGCCGGTGGTTCCCTACATGTCTTCTGATGTTTCTTCTCTTTATAAGTGAGACCACACCATAGCTGTCCTTCTGTGTCATTTAGTTTAGCATCATGACCCACAGAACCATCCATGTGGCTATAGGCGGTAGGACTCCTTTTTAAGAAAAGGCCACCCGTGTGCCATTGAATTGAATATATATATTCAAAAATATGAAGACATATATATCTTTATCCATTAAGTGCTGAGCACTTTTCATGGAAGAATGGAAACAATAGAAATATGTTAGTGTGCTGTAAGCTGGGCAAAGTGTAGGCACAGTCATCAATTGGCTAGCATCTCATCAAACTCCAAGTCCCATTATGATCCTTCTAACATCTAACTGTATGTCCTAATCTAGAGCAGTGTTTCTGCTAGATCTTTGGTGCTTTAAGATGGTCAGAATAGGGCTGGAGAGGTGGTGCAATGGATAAAGAGCCTGCTACATAAATGTGAGGACCTGAGTTCAGATCTTTAGCAATCACGGAGAAAGCCCATGCTTGCTGGAAATTCGCTGGTGGGGTGGAGACAGGTTTCTACATGTATACTCATGTACATGAGCACACAATACATATATGCATATACCACATACCATAACATACAACACACACACAATCAAGTGGGGTATCTAGTGGTTAAGAGGATGTGCTGCTTTTTCAGAGGACCTGTGATTCCAGCTGCAGGGGATTCAACACCCCCTTTCTATCTCCATAGGTACTGCACTCTCGTGCACATAGCCCCTCCCCACACAACTAAAATTAAAATAAATCTTAAAGAAATAACGCTCAATACGACACACCATCCCTTATAACAGCCACCCAGTTCCGTTCTAGTATGTTGAAAGTGGCCATTGGCTCAGTCGCTCTCTCAGCCTACACCCACAGGATCATGTATGTACATGGGCGCTACATCGGGGCTGGACTCAGCAGCTCGAAAACGGATGCATTTCCACTCACCCACACTTGGAACCTGGTTCAGAAGGATGAGCAGGAAAGGCTTCTAGAAGTTAGGGTGATACATGTGTAGAGACTAGATAGAAAGACACATGGGCTAGAAAAATGGGATCATCACGCTGAGTCGGAACATGGCGACCTGCTGATGGCATGACTCCCCCTGTCTCCTTCTTCTTCCCCATCTCTTGGTTGTGCCTCCTTGGCCTGTGCTGGGTAACTCTTCCTGGCTGTTTGCACACCCACTGTTTATAGGCTGCTGGGATTCTCTTGCAGCTTGTCAACAGACAGCCCCCAGACGTGCCGCACACAGTTAGCTATTTAATCTTTCCTAGTAAATCAAGTTTCCCATCCCCTCATCACTTTTATTACTCTTCTCCAAACTCCCTTCAGCCTTTTCTAAATCTTTATGGTATTGAAGTGCCCAGAATTTAATGTAATTTTCCAGGTGGGGTTTGAGAAAGGCTGTTAAAACGAACCTCACCTCTGCGCTCTGCTGATGAAGCCACTGGGAACGCGGCCCAGAGCTACATTAGCTGATCTGCTGCTGTATCAGCCTTCCTAACTCATATCTAACTCTCCTCTCATCATCACTGTGCCAGCTTTCACACAGCCTCCGTGTTTTTTCCCCATAGAGAGTAATGGGCATAGTTTTTTTTTCTCTTAATATTGGGCTTTCCTCATCATTCAACTTTGAGTCAGCATTTAGCATCAAGAATGAGAAAGGAAAAAAAATTAAGGACAGATAACCAACAGAAGAAAGCTACTCAATTACTCACCTTTCTCTCACTGTAACAAATATCTGAGGCAATCAATTTAAAGACAAGAAAGGTTGTGGGTTTTTTTTTTTTTTTTTTTGGCTCACAATTTAAGATGTTTCAGTCCATGATTGGTAGGTTCTACTGGCTTTGGGATGCCCATTACCACTGGAAAAAAATGTGACAGGCTAGCAACCAAGCCTTCAACACAACACATGGCCTTTAGGAAGCCAGAAGCTAAACTATAAGAATAAGAAGTACTATAATCAGTAATGGTTACTGTGTGTCGTGCACTGGGCCCTGTGTCGAGACTTCTGTAAATAGCTCTATTTCATAGAAAGTCACGGGACACAGTGAGGTAAGTTAGGTAAGAACCATCAGGCAAGGAGCTGGAAGTCACTCAGCTGGAGGTAGCGCAGCTGGGTCTGAATCCAAGTTATCTTGGCTGTGGAACCTTCGCATCATAGAGGAGTGGGCGTCAAGGAGCACAGGGATGAAGTTCCATTTCAGTGTCGGCTCAGGTGAATCATGGGCTTCATTTCTACATCCTGAGATGATGTGCTCCTCACAGGACCATTGGATCCTTGAAGCCGAGAGCGAAGTGCCAGGTGCCGTGGGTGATGCTCAGTGATGTCAGCACCGTCCCATCCCTGAACGTCAGGACCAGCAAAGGCCTTTCAGAATTTTTCCAGACTAGAACAAGGATGCAAAGCTCAGCCAGACACATTCCTACTGAGCAGAGATAGGCTCCAAACACTCTCAACCTGAGGAGCTGAGTGCTCAATGGCCCTGCTGGTGGGGTCTCAACTGATGGATGCTCGTCAGCTCCAGCTGCAGAACTACTTGGTGACATCCTGCTGCTGTGTGTCCTTTTCTTTTTAACGTCAGTGTTCAGGCAGAGTAATTCAGCTTCGTTACCCTTGATGTTTAAGTCACTTGGCGAGTGCAGTTTGATGGGAGATTCAAATATTAGTTAGATTATAGACACGGCCTCTTCGGAGAATTAATATTAATGCTTTGAAACTATTACTATACTGGACAAACATTGTGGGGCCCCCCTCTTTCTGCCCTGAAGTTCTTTATGGCTTATTTTGTATAGCAGCATGATAGAATGTGAAAGATACTGTTGAAATTGTACAGGACCCAGACCCAGGCATGGACACCTCTTAGTTTTGTAAAATTGTGCAATCTCTTTAATCTATTTGATTCCATTTTTTATCCTTAAATGAGCGTTTCTGCCAGGGCATTGTCAGAATATGTAAATGAGTATATCACCTACACAGTGCTTGACATCCAAGTAGCTGATTCACAAATTCAATTAAGAATTTTTAGAAGATTTATTTATGAGTTTATGCATTCAACATGTGTGCAGGTACCTACAGAGGCCAGTTAGATCCCTTGGATCTGGGGTGGCTGGCTGCCTGATGTGGTTGTTAGAGACTGAACCCAGGTCCCCTGTGAGAGCAGTAAGTGCTCTCTGCTGCTGACACATTTCTCGAGCCTCTTAAACTTAAACAGTACTATGTGTGTATGTATGTATGTGTGCGTGTGGGCGGACACGCCACAGCTCATGTTGTGGAGGTCGGAGAACAACTTGCGGGGAATCAGTTCTCTCCTTTCAGCACGTGGGTCCCTTGGATTGAACTCGGGTCTTCATGTTTGGAGTAGTGCTTTTGCTCACAGTGCCCTCAGATTTGAGATTTTAATGTATCGCTACCTCTTATTTTCCTTTGCAACTCCTATAGTAAACACTCTGCCAAGCAGCCCACACGTCAGCAAACACTCCTAAGTTATCTGCTGTGTCCTGAGAGGACTGTGTGGTGCCGCCCCTCACACTCTCACTGCTATCACCATCGCTACTGTTGCTGCCCTCACCATCGCCACCGCCTTCCCTGCCATCACTATCATTCGCACTTACTGGGCATGCACTGTGCATCAAGCACCATGCCAAGCGCTTTACACACTTGCTACTGTTCTTCACGACAATCCTGTAAAGTAGGTAAAGTTCTTACCTCACCATTGAGAATGAGCCTGAGGATGCTTAGGGAGGTTAAATAGCTGACCCAACGTCATCAGGATATCAAAGGTTAAACAACAACAACAAAATATGAACCACAATCCTGCTTATTATGGTCTGCTGGGAAGCAAAACAAAAGCATACACAAACCCAGGAACCTTTAAAAAATACATATATGTTAGGCTGGGAATCTGCAGACACTCCGAACAAGGACTGATGATGGGCAGGGAAGCAGTGTGTGTGTGTGTGTGTGTGTGTGTGTGTGTGTGTATGTATGTATGTATGTATGTGTGTGTTTAGATTTCTTACATTTCTGTGGATTCAACACATTTCCAGGTTCCTGTGCTTTGCTGGTTGGTTTGATTTTGCCAATATGACAGGAGCCAGAGTCATCTGAGATGAAGGAACTTCAATGGAGAAAGTATTTCTGTCAGATTAACCTGTGGGCATTTACTTGCTTGTTGGTTGATTTTGCAAGGGCCCCGCCCACTGTACGTGGTGCCATGCCTGGGCAGGTGGTCATGGGTTTCATGAGAAAGCAAAGTGAAGGAGATGCTCAAGGTGATCTTGTGGCCTGGCAGCAGCAGGAGTCCAGGGTCCTTCTTCTCAGGACCCACTTTCTATTCGACATGACTCTTTGCTGGTGTTTTGACCCCTTTACCTATTAGGACTCCTTTGTCTTCTGCACAGATGTTCAAGACAGAAGACTCCATTGGTCTAGTTCTGTTTTGCTGTTTCTACTTAAGCATAGCTTTTAAGCCAGGCTGATGAGAAGCTGGCCAGCCTGGTGACTGCTGGCTGGGTTGGGAGTCTACTCTTGTCCAGTCCAGCCAGAGGATCTAGCTACGAGCAGCATGGTAACACATACAGAATGTGAGTCTTAGGACAGGTGTGTATACAGTGCCCAGGGTGGACGTGGGAGTCCATAAGAGTTTCCTTTGCAGGGAACTCCGAGTGTCATAGGGCATAATAGGCCTGTGGTAGGCAGTGAGGGAAGAAGATGCAGTGGAGTGACCTTAATGAACAGGAAGAGGAAAAAGCATATCCAGCGTGGGCTGAGATAAGGTTCTACTAGCAGATCCATGGAATGGTGAGAATGATATATCTAGACCTGTCCGTCCATCCACATACCCATCCACCCATCTACCCACCATCTGTCTGTCTGTCCTTCTACGTGAGGAAGAACTGTTTTACCAATAGCACTGGGAGATAGTAGAGAGCCAATATCGATACTGGAGTATTAACAGCCATGTAAGAAGCCATGTTGAACAGCCCTGTAAGAATTGCTATGGAGGGGGGTTAATCAGGTTGGCAGAGATGAGGCTAAAATGAGATTCTGTGTCAGTCACTTTCTGTCACTGTGACGAGATATCTGACTTAGACAGCTTATAGGAATGAAAATCTGATTTCAGGGGTTCAGGCCACGGTCAGCTGGCCTACTGTTTTTGTGGCGAGGCAGCACAGTATGGCAGGAAGTCATGGTGGAGTCACTTATCCATGGTAGCCAGGAATTAAGGCAACAGAAGGACTGTGGTCCTAGAGTTCCCCCAAGGGACACATGACAGGTGATCTTTCTTCCTCTCACTAGGTCCCATCTGCTAAGATTCAGCACGTGGGCCACTGGGGGACACCGGTCACCTGTCTAAGTCACGGCAGATTACTTTTAGGAATTGGTTACATCCATCTAGGTAAGTGACCAGCAAAACAGGGCACCTGTCACCTTAGTTTCTTGTCTTTAGACACCTTTAAAGGTATCAGCCCTTTCTCAGACTGAGGCACTTAGCGGGCTCATGTGACATTTTGTTTATTAGACACTCCAGTTTGAACAGCAACAAAAGACCCATTTGAATGAGTTCAAGGCTGACAATGAGCCACAAGTTGTTTTAAAAATAGTTAATATGTTTATTGTATTCATCTGCTTGCTAAGTTCCCCAACTAAACTCCCCAGGACTAGTGATCATGCTTCTTGCTGGATTTGTTACCTTTTCTAAGAATTGAACCCTCCATTGATGCAGAAATTACCTCAATTTCTTTTTAAAGATATAGTCTTGCTACATAGTTGGGGTTCACTATGTGGCCCACAGGCTGCCCTGAAACATGTGATCTTCCTGTCTCAGAATCCCAAGTGATGGACTTTTACATGTGTGCATCATCTTTTTATTCACTAATTTGTACAGGCTCTGGCATGCTGCTGCCTGACCACCCCAAATTAATTACCCAGCATTCCTCAGTCTCTACAGAAACCAGGTCATCTTGAGCTCCTAAGAGTGGCTGGTTATCTTTTCTTCAAGAAATCATTCAAGAGTCTCTTTAAGCTTCCTTACACATTTCAAAGTTTTGCTAAGTGATTAGCAAGCCATGAACAGTGGTTTAGAGAACTCTAGATGAATATGAATCATTTGGTTTTCTACTGGATTTTCTACACACTACCAAATTTCATAAAATCTGAGACATCACTAGTCGGAAGATAATTTACTGTGCTGTGGAATAAAATGTGGATGAAACATCCAGTTAACTAACACACAGAGAAACGTTTGCAGGTTATTTGCTAACTTGGATATTGAAATGTGGAAAATAGGGGCTAGAGAGATGGCTCAGCAGTTAAGAACACATGCTTTTGAAGAGGACTTGGGTTCAGTTTCCAGGATCCACTTGGTAATTTACTACCATCTCCACCTCCAGTTCTGTGGGCCCCTTTTGACTTCTGCAGGCACCAAACCTACACATGGTGAACATACATACATGTAGGCAAAACACTCATACACACTAAATAAAATAAAACCAATAGCTAAACGTTTTAAATGTGGAAATCAGTATGTTTTTTAGCTGTCAGGTTATACAGGATCTGAGGACCTTTGAATCATATTTTAAAACAGGAAGTAAAGTATTGACCAGCCTCATTATGGCCCCCAGTTCTCTCTAAGGCTGACCTGAATGAGACCCGACTCTATGGCTAATCAACCCTCAACCCTAGCCAACTCCTATCCTCTCTGCTGCTGCCCCCTTTCAGCTCTAACTCAGCTCTTTTAATACTACAGTAGAAGCTGCTCACTCACGTGTGGGTGAGTTCCTCACTCAGCTGCCTCTGCCTGTTCCAGAGCTGTTCTTCCCATCTACCCTGGCTCTTGTTTTGTGTCCTTTCCAGGTCCTGCCTTCTGTCTTTTCACACTGAAGTTATGTAACTTTAAAAATTGTATCCCTTTTCTTTGGTCACTTCTTTACTCTTCTTGATTGTGATGATTAATTTCTACTGTCGACTAGAATGGAATGAAAAGCACCCAGGGCATTACAGAGGCACTCCTTGGGATTAAGTCTATAAGAACTTTTCCAGGGTAAGTCAACTAAGAAGGTAAGCCTTGCCCTTAAAGTGGGTGGCACACTCCCATAGGTTGGGTCCCAACTGAATGAAAAGACAAATGAGAAAGTCAGATGAACTCCCTGTCTCTCCCCTGTTCATTGAAGTGTGAGTAGGCAGCCTCCTGCCACCATGGACTGGAGCTGG
This sequence comes from Pachyuromys duprasi, assembly GCA_028658305.1. Lineage (NCBI taxonomy): Eukaryota > Metazoa > Chordata > Mammalia > Rodentia > Muridae > Pachyuromys > Pachyuromys duprasi. The sequence goes on along the minus strand of CM053745.1, from coordinate 5,680,799 downwards.
GCCCAGAACCAAACCTTCCCCCTTGCTGTGGCTCTCCTGGATTGAGATCCCATGTAAGCTCTTCCTTCCTTAAACTGCTCCTTGCCAGGTTAGCCACAGTGATGAGAAAACTAATGAATACAACCGTTTTTCTCCTTTGCCTGACAAATATTCTGTTCTTGTGTCCCCTCCTCCATGGCACTTGCTGTGATTACAAGAGGCAGACCTGTGTTGTTACTTTGTTCTATACATCCTCTGTGTGGACATAACTCTCCATGGAAATGGCAGGTGAAGATGGGTCCTAGGTTATGCGGAGATCAGCATGGAGATCAGAAGGAGACGGTCTAGTTCCTGGTCTGACAGGTAGCGTTTCTGATGGTTGAGAACCAAAAATTATTTATGTTTAGCATGAGCCTTGAGTGTGAGCAAATGTTCCCAGTGGAAGGTCAGAATAAAAACAGGTGCCTGGCCGGAAGAGTGGTGACATAGGTTAACTAAGTTGGTTATCTCTGGGTGTCTCCTTAGATCCTCATCATATCTGGGTTGAGTCTGGATCTAAGGCAGTTGGTTGGCAAACTGTAGCTGAAGGGCTTGATCTGTAGATATGTGTTTTTGCAAAAAAAGTTTTTTTTAGAACATAGTCATGCTCATTAGTTTACTTTTTATTTATTTATTTTTGGTCACTGCTGCTTTTGCTGTTGGGACGCTTAAAGAGTCGTGCATCAAAACAAGAAGTGATGCTGAATAATAATTTTATTTTTAAAGATAGCATTGTGCTCGCTTCAGCAGCACATATACTAAAATTGGAACAATACAGAGAAGATTAGCTTGGCCCCTATGCAAGGATGACACACAAATTTGTGATGTGTTCCATATTTTTATCTAAAGAACCTAAGCAAGAAGGAGGACCCTGGGTAAGATGCTCAATCCTCATTCAGAAAGGTGAATGGGACAGACATCGGAAGATGGAGAAAGCAGGGAACAGGACAGGAGCCTACCACAGAGGGCCTCTGAAAGACTCTGCCCGGCATGGTATTAAGGCAGATGCTGAGACTCATAGCTAAACTTTGGTCAGAGTGCAGGGAATCTTATGAAGGAAGGGGGAGATAGAAAGACCTGGAGGGGACAGGAACTCCACAAGGAGAGCAACAGAACCCCCCCAAAAAAATCTGGTCCCAGAGGTCTGTTCTGAGACTGATACTCCAACCAAGGACCATGCATGGAGAGGTCATCGAGCCCCTGCACAGATGTAGCCCATGGCAGCTCAGTCTCCATGTGAGTACCCTAGTAAGGGGAGCAGGGACTGTCTCTGATATGAACTCAGTGTCTGGCTTTTTGATCACCAACCCCTGAGGAGGGGGCAGCCTTACCAGGCCTCAGAGGAAGACAATGCGGCCACTCCTGATGAGACATGAAAGGCTAAGGTCAGATGGAAGGGGAGGAGGACCTCCCCTATCAGTAGACTGGGGAAGGGGCATGGGAGAAGAGGGAGGGAGAGCAGGATTGGGAGGGGAGGAGGGAGAAAGCTACAAATGGGCTACAAATTGAATGAATTGTAATAAATAAAAATAAAAAATAGAAAAGATAGCATTAAAAAAGAAGAAAAATAGGAAAAACATAGTAAAAGCCAGGCACTGGATGAAAATAAATCTAAGGTTCCAAGGTCTTTGCCTGGATTTGCCTTTTGAAGGTGCCGGGAAGAATCTCTCTATGACTGTGCTGACGGCAGGATCAATGACTGAGGTCAGAGGCTTCTAATGGAGGGAGGATGGACTGGCCTTGGGTGCTCCAGAAGAGGCTTGGTTTTTAACCCCTGGAAACCAGTGCCTCCCTGCTCCTTCCCTTCCTACTCAGCCAGGTGGTGGCATGACCCTCCATCCTTCCTTCCCATCACTGTCAGCCTACTCACTGTTTAGGATGTTCTAGATAGGCAGTGGCGGGATGGAGGTCACACAAGGATCCTCAGCGTGCAGAGATGTACATGCAGCCCAGGCTGCTAAAGAGCCACAGTTTTTACAACATATGTCACTTGGGCAGACACTTGGAAGGGACAGCCTGGCAGGCTCAATCCGAGTGGTCTGGGGCCCAGAGATGGTCTATCTTCTCTCCTGGTGCCTTTCTTTCATATTTCTATTTTGGTGTCATCCCAGAGGTCACAGATAAGAAGAAATAATGGAGGCTTTCAGAGAAGCAGCTCATGGGTACCATGGCCAGCCCTGGATAATCTCACTGTGTGGCTTGCATCCAACAGGGGCCATATGCCATGTAATCCTGGACTCTTAGCCAAGGTATTCATACTGTCATTCAGATAAGGGTCGAAAAGAAAAAGTTGGAAGGAGGCATGGACCTTAGAGTACAGCAGAGGTCATGTCTGAGTCAAGAGTAGTGAAATGTGTAAGTGATGAATATTTAGCCAAACTGGCCCAATGGCCAAGTGGTTAATCCCAAGGCTGTTCCTGCTAGGGGTTGGCTAGGTAAAATTGAGGCAGGGGACAGCTGTGGGCAAGGCATGGAGAGTTGATACGACTGTTTGATTCCTCAGATGTGAGAATGACATGGGCTGAAGCAATGACATGGAGGAGCTGGTGCATCAACCATCCACTCACAGATGTGCCTGAATCCTGCTCACAGTGCTTGTCTCCAACCTATCCCAAGACCCAGGGAATCATCTTCTGTGGACAGCCCTCAGCCGCTTGTTTTCTGGAGGTGATTTTTTTTCTTACCTCAATTGAACAAATATCTACCCATCGTGTTTGAGGAGCACAAGGTTGACAAGGTTGAGACATAGGTTGCTGTATGCATGTATGAACCTGTGCTGCTAGAGCTTGTACAAGGATCTGCGAGAAGAACAGATGAAGTGCTGGAGAAGGAGGGAAGGCAAAAAGGGAAAGGGAAGGGTAAAGGAGGTAGGAAGAAGGGTGATCTTCAGTACTACTAGTGGGGATGAAGAACGATTTCATGGAACTGAAATATGAAACTTGAGATGGGACTTGAAAGAGGGATACAATTTCAGTGTGAGAAAATCTCCAGATTTAGCATGAGAATGAAGAGAGAGGCAGGGAAGCAGAGTCACACTGGACGACAATGAGTGGCTTGAGTAACGGATAAGACATGGTTAGGAAACAGGTAGATTCTGTGGGACTGAGGAGTGAATTTAAGGTTTAGCTAAGTGGTAGAAATCTCAAAACAACCAGGACTTAAGATGTAAATTTGCCAAGCCCAATAGGTTCAGGGCAGAAATGGAATTGTCAGGGATCCAAGTTCCTTCTGTTTTGTTATTCCAGTGTGGGCCTTCAGTTGATGGCCCGAGATTGTAAAGCACCTTTGCAATGGCAAATTTTATCCATCAACTTGACTAGGCCCAGGAATCCAAAAGAGCTGATGAAACTCTTAGGTGGGTCTGTGAGGGTGACTCTGAATGAGATTAGAATTTGAATCAATGGATCAGAAAAAGATCTGTTCTGACCGATGTGGTATGAATCACCTAGTGTGTTGAGGGCCTGGATAGGACAAAGGGGCAGGGAGATGGAGAATTCTCTTGTCTTCTGTAATCAAGACCTTTATATTTACATGCTTTTGAACTATGCTTCCTCCTGGTGCTTCCACTCCAGGCTACAGCCTTGGAGTAGGACTCACACCATTGGCTTTCTTGTTTTACAGCCTTTCAGATTGAATCAAATTACATCAACAAATTTGCAGGTCTTCAGCTTGCAGAACATGTTGTTGGACTTTTTGGCACCCACAATCATATAAGCCAGTTCTGATAATAAACCATGTCTATCTGCATATGAGGTCTTGTTTCCCTTCCCTCAGGAGAATGCTGACCAATGAAGCTGTGGTCTAGGCATTAAGGTAGAGAAGCAACAAAGAAAAGAGAATATGGTGACTTCTGCCTGTAATCTCAGCACTTGAATAGCAAAAGGCAGGGGAATTTCTGCAAGTTTGAGGCCAGCCTAAGGCACACTGTGGATTCTGTCTGTCTCAAAAACATTCCAACAAAGAAAAAAATATGGATAAAAATAGAAGAAATAAAGGGTGTATAGGACATCCCTCTCAGGGAAGATTTATAGAACTTATAAAACCTCACATGAACTGGATTTTAGTAGATCTTAGTCACTCAGGCAGACCTAGCCTCAAGAGGCACAGGAAATGAACTCCATATTTAAATGTCCATGTTTTCAGCAAATCACTGGATGTCCCGTTACCACAGAAGGAGAGGCTATACAATACGTTTAGGAATAATGAGCAACGCTCTTACCCAAGTACGATGACCTCAGATGTCAGTTTTAGAAGGAGATACTCTAAAGTTTTGGATTTATAGAAAGCTTTGAAGATTCTGAGTAAGGGAATTTTGGAGAAAGTAATATTTTAGGAAAATCAATTGTCCAATAGCAGGGATTACTATTGGGAGAAGGAGGGACGCGGGGAGAGTGCGAGCCCACTGTGATGCAAGGGTGGAATTTAACAGTGCAACGGGGGTCTAGAGGCAGGGCCCATTGCAATCACGTGGGAGAAAACAACAGAACAGGTGCAGAGTTTTCACAACCAGGTGCTTGGAGAACAGGACTGGCCATACTTAATAACAGACAACAGCAAGAAGAGCTTGCCTAGGGAAGACTAGGCTGCGTTTGAAGATATCAAATGTGAGGCTGCAGACTTTCAGAGAAGGTATGCAGTGGCAGTCAAAGTTGTGACCCAGGAGAGAAAAGGAAGTTAGCTGCTCACATTTGTCTCTTAGGAATCTTTTGCATGGGGTTGACTTGGGCAATGTCTAAGAAGTTGAGTTACTTATAGATGATCTGCTTATTAGAATATTCATACTCTAGTGTTTTTTTTCCACGTTGGCAGCTGTGGTTTGAACGTGAAATATCTCCCAGAGGCTCAACTGGGTTCCGAGCTGGTGGTGCTGTTTGAGAAGGTTCTGGAACCTTTGGAAGGAGGAAGTACGCTCCTGGGGAAGGCTGTGAGTATTCATAGCCTTGTCCCAGTTCCTGTTCTCTCTCTGCAATGTGACCAATGGCTGTATACTCCTGTTCCCATGTGTTCTTCACCATGATGGCACATAGTCCCTCTAGAACAGTGACTTTCACCCTATGGGTTACAGCTCCTTTAGAGGGGGGTCAAATGACCCTTTTACATGGGTTGTATATCATATCCTGCACAATCCATGTTTGCATTATGACAGTAGCAATATTACAATTAGGAAACAGCAATGGAAATAATCTTATGGTTGGAGTCATCACAACATGAGGAACTGTATTAAAGGGTTGTAGCATTAGAAGGGATAAGAACCACTGCTCTAGAAGGAAACTCAAATAAACCCTCTCTTCTTTAAATTGCTTTTGTCAGGATATTTTAATCACAGCAACAGGAGTGAAACTAAGACAATAATCAACTGCCTTCACCCACATTGAGTGTTTTCAGTGGCAATGGTTAAAAAAAATAAGCAAATACAGAGGTTGTTTGGTGAACCTTTATCTCAATTATATTTTCTAGACAACCCTGCTTGGATTCAGGATGGGCCATTCCTTCGTCCTTTGGCCCAGAGGAGTTTGTTTAGCTTTGGCCATATCTTGAGTCCTCCTCATGACAACTTTCCAAATGCCATTGAGCATCCAAAGATCCCACCTCTCAAAGGCCACTCAGAAAATTTGCTTTTGAATGGTGACAGTATATATTCTTAGGTCACCATCTCACTAAGACAGAGTCATCTTCATTTTCCCCATAATTTGTGGTGAGTCTTTCTGTCAGGCCCAGATGAAAAACAAAATATACAAAGGATTGTCAGAAACCTGTACTTTTAGCTTCTTTTGTGAAACATGAAACTGAAGAATCCTTGCATTCATAATCTTACCTGGAGAATAATAGTGTGGAGTTGCAAGTGATCTTCCTCCCACGTCTCCCGGGTTCAGCCTGTTCTAGCTATTGCCTGCCTGTGCGTGAATAACATTCTACCTCCTACCTGAGGACTGGATGTGGTGTTAGGACCTTAGATCTGGACTTGGGAGCTGTAAGTTCAGGAATGGAGAATTGAGGACAAGGAAATAAATGAGGCTTTTGGTAGGGTTGGGAGATAATTTTAGGAAGGGAAGAAGAGGTCTAGAAATGTTGGAGGATGACACAGTTCTCTCTCAGAAGGACACAGTGTGTGTATAATGTAGACTCAGAGGTAAAGCATCAGAGAGGCAGGGGAAAAGCTGTAACAGAACTGTAGCATAGAATCTAGCAAACAAGCAAAAATATAAAAAGCAAAGGATTCTAATATGGGAAGCGGCTGTGAAAAGGAGGAAACAAATCCTGGCTAAAGGTGACTAGCCTTTGAAAAGAAAGTCTTACGGGGTTTCAGTAGAGCTGTGCCGGCAGAAGTCAGGTGGAAAGCCTGCTTTCATGTCCCCGGAAACTGGAGTTCATCTGGATGAAGGTATTGGGACATAGAGCTAGCTGGACTAGCCTGTGGCAGGCCTTGCTGTAAATGCCCCACTCTGCAGAGTAAAGTGAAGGCTGTCTCCCAGGGAGAAGCACCTTCTGATTCCTTTTGAAGTCCTTGGATTATTGTCTTTTTGCAGCTGGAGAGGCTAAACCTCACAGAGGTGGAGGTTCATTCAGTGATTTGCACAGTAGCACAGAGGTAGCCTCTGCTGTCTACTCCTCCGGCACATCAGCTGGCTCAACTCCCTCACCTAGAGACAAGGCTCCTCTTTGCTCCCCGTCATTCAGGATCCCAGCATAGCTGCGTACAAATCACACCTTCAGTCAGCAAATCCCTCTCTCATCAGTTTTCGCCCTCTTCTACTTCACAGCTACATCTTGTTCTCAGAGTGCTCCAGCTCAGTTAAAAGACACTAAGGTTTTAAGGCAAAGATAGCTTACTGTGACTCTGTGTTACTCAACACACGGAAGGTCTTCGCTTTGTCTCTCACAGTAACATCTTCCCAAGCTAGGTTTATTTTTGGAAATGTGTGCCACGAGCGCAATCCACGTTATTGCCGTGAAAAAGGAGACTGTTCTGTGGGGATGGGATCGATTAGCAGCTTGGATTTATTTCAATCTGATCCTTGAACGCAGGTCGGATGCTCAGCTGAGGGAAGACTAAGGATGATGGCACAATACCTGCTCCCAGAACACTCATCTCAGTCCTGCAGGACTCCGTAAATGGTGCTCCCAACGGCAAACTGTCAGGATTGAGCAGCACTCCCCAGCTGCCCTGCATCCTACCGTGGTTTGGGGGAGAAATGAGTATTCTCAGATCTACCATTTATATTAATCACTCTTGTCCTTTTGGAGACATATCGGTACTGGTCATCGCAATGACTAAGGTATCTTGAGCACTTACAATAGTCTAGGTACCAAGTTAAGTACCTTGGCCTGCATTTTCTTGTTTTCTTTCTATGGCAGTTCTTCTTAGTCTGTTTTGTGCTCTTGTGTCAGAGTGCCCGAGGCTGGGTACTTTATAACACGAGATGTTCTGGGGAGTTAAGGATGTGACAGCAACATCTGTTGAGCTCTGAAGAGGACTTCATGGCGATGACACCACAGTGCTGTGAGTGTGGACATAAGAGACAACAGGTGAGTAGGAAGAAAGGGGCAAGTCGATTTTCACAGCAGCCTGCTGGCTTGTGACTTAATTCACTGCTTGGTGTCCCAGCTGCCACTCTACCAGGCGGAAAACTTTCATGGCCTCACCGCCGCTGTACTTCAGCTCAGGGGACACAAAGTACATGTGAACCTCAGTGGACTCTTATTCCCATATCACAGATATAGGAGATGCTGGGAGAGCTGGAAGATTTTTCCCAAGGTCATGCAGCCTTTCAGAGATGTAGCTGTGCTTAGAATTCTTCATGGCACACATTGTACCCTCTGTGGAGTCCACTGCCCCAAGAAGAACCAGAACCAACCCATGTAGTTATCCTTCCAAGACAACACACTGAGTCATGAGGCCCAAGAGCTGGTCAAGAAGCCTGGCTCACTCTTTTCTGGGGAGGAGCCCTGCCTTTCCGCTTTCAACACCGCAGCTCAAACCACAGCCGGCCACTTATTTCTGACCCTCTGAGAAGAAGGACCCACACAAGGCAAGGCCATCCATCCTTCAGCTCGTGCTGTCATTTGTTTAAAGTTTTGCCAAGGAGTCACCCCTAAACCTCTCCCCTGCTGGCTTTTAATAACATTGCAATAGAAAAGAACAAAACAGCACACACTAAACCACACACAAACTGAGAGAACCCTGAAAAACTTGGAGCATTTGCTTAGCTTTCTCTTTCTCTCTCTCTCTCTCTCTCTCTCTCTCTCTCTCTCTCTCTTTCTCTCTCTCTCTCTCTTCTAGGAATGGTTTGTCAGATTGGATGGGGCCCAGCTTGCTGCTCCTAAATGCAGATGGGTTCCCCTTTGGGAGGTAGCAGTGTTCACTAATGGACCCCTAGTGTTAACAGGAAACACAAGGTGGGGATGGGCCAGGGACTTAACAAGGTATTTATCACAGTGATTGTGCCCAGGGGTTTCTCATAGCGACTGCTTCATCAATTTCAGTCATCTGTCTTCCTCTGATTTCTGTGGTTCTCCTAAAGGGCATTGCTCAGTGTGACACTAATGCAAATGCTAAATATAGCTGGGAAGAGCCCGGGCCGATGCTCCACTGCCCACTGGCAGGCAGGCATCTGCCAGTCAGTAACCTACTTTTATTCCAGTCTTTCTTGCTAGAATATATCATGCCATTGCTGCTATTTATATCCGGAAACCATTCTGAAAGTTGTCAGCGATCCTTCCTGTGGCAGAGCCCTGCCCTCCCTTGGAGCTGCTCCAGTATAAGCTGTGGCGGGCATGCCTCCCGTCAGTGCCTGGCTGCACTAGGTCACCTTGATCCCCGCCATGCTTCCTTTGAAAACAAAACACCAACTTGGAATTTTAATTAAAAGGCATCGAATGGGCTATCAAGCTCTGTGCCTTGGCTGAACTACCGTTGACTGCAATGTGGATTCGAGGTCAGCATTGTGAAGCCTGTAAGAGTAACTTATCGGGGAAATCACATCAGCCGAGTTTAGCTTTGGCCTTCACTTGGAGCCAAAGGCTCAGATGAGGGAGGGTTTTTTTAAAAATTTAATTTAATTTATTTTGGTTGCATAAAATGGGCTCAGTCAGAAGCACAGGAGATTCTATTGGAGAAATCCCCTCTGTCATCCCCAAATGAAGGAGAGCGAGCGAGCCGAGCAGAGAGTGCTCCTTTGGGTCCTGCCATGTGGAACTTATTGGCTTAATGTCGCAGCTCGAGTGGTCCAGGGCTGATGACACATGAAATGGCTCCCTTCGGTTCAGTGTGGCGTTTGGAGCACTAGCGGTTCGGCTTTAGAACTGGCCCATAAAATGAATTAAGTCTGCTTTAAGTGGGTTGTTTTGCATTGAAAAGTTATTTAAAGCCTTTTAAAAATAGCATTATCGGGTTTACGTTACTTTGCGAGGAGGCTCACACTCCATTTATTGCAGAGACCTCCTGATTTCAACATTAAAAAAAAAAAGAACCTCTTCATAAAGGGACCCCTCCCCCATACCTCAAGACCTTCAGACACTGGCCACCTTGAGTGGCTTTGGTGGTAGACCGCCGGAAGCTGAGTCTTCCCAGGGTTTGTCAGTGCGTTTTCTCAGTAGGAGATTGGTTAAAAACCCAGGGGTTGAAAAGGGACAGGCCCTGCAAGGTACTTAGGAGTGTGAATCTATGATTTTTGAGTCTTGCCAAAGATATTGATACTACAGAAGCTCCATGGAATAAAAACAGCTAGGATTTTAGGGAATGAGAGAACTCAAGGAACTCCATATTGTCGTTTGCTTCTCTCACTAGTACACGAGAAGGTCATAAGATGTGAGAGCGGTTGCTGCCGTATCAGGAGCTCTGTGTGTCGCCTCCCTTAGTCCTGAGCAACCATTAGCACCTCCATTTTAACACAGAAGGAAACGGAGGTAACAAATCCCACACTGTTGTGTGCCAGAAGACAGAGACCTTGTATTGGGCCCTGCCTTCTTGTCTTGCCTCAGTTTCCTTTGGAACTCTGGTAGAGCTGCCTTGTATTACTCAATGCCAGTAACAGAAGACCCTCAGGCTGTTGTGGTTGGGAGCGGAGAGGTAGGAAGCTGAGACTCCTACCTTCCAGTTCCTCTGCTGTCAACAGCATCATGTTCTCAATGGCCTGTGGTTGAACTCGTTTGCCAGACTCCATTGTAGTCTGTGTGGTTATTTTCTAGCCTCTATGGAGGGTGCCGGAGATGGAGGGGATGGGAAGGGGCATCAGAAGCCCCCTATAGTTCTTAAGCAAGTGGGTGATATGATTTTCTGGAGGAGAAGCCTGGTTTGGAAGACTTGCTGATTACCATGGTATCTTAAGTCATATTAGGTCTGACTAGAAACTATTCCGGGTTTAACGGATGGTTCCAAAAGTTCCTGGAAGTGCCCACACTGAAATTTCCCTATCAGCATTTTGAAGTGGGATTGTGTGTGGGGGTAGAGGTCTGAGACATTCTAGCCTTCTCCTATTGTCCAGGTCTCTGCTCGTGGGGACCTCTTTCTGCCTCCAATCTCCAGGTGGGTTTTGTTTGCCTCGTCCTGTGGGTTTGTGGGATGGTGTGATGGTATGTACCCAACAGGTGTCCAACGAACAGAGGCTGTGGAGCACACCTCACCACAGGCCTCCCTTCCCTGCATCAGGATTGGGATTCAGCATCGAAATTCTCTGGCTGGGTAACTCATGCCATTCCAGTGTAGGGCAAAGAAAACCGGGTAGTAGAGGACGAACCTCAAGGCTGACTGAAACTCAGCTCCTGTTGGGGGGGGGCTGCCACAGAGAGATACTGGGAGGACCCTTGCCGCTGAGGCTACTATGCAGCAAGTTTGGGGCCCCGGTGACAAACAGAGCCAGGTGCTAGAGGAAGCAGCTGCAGCTGTGTGGCAGGAACATTATTTATATGTGTGCTGTGTGGAAGGCATTGCAGCTGGACCCTGGGACTTGTCAGCAGCTTCTCCCTCCCTCTTACATACCGTGCAGCGAGCCCCTCAAGTGGGAAGGCGGCAATGCACATGTGGACATGTGTTGCTTTGGTACTGCTTATGACCTGTGAACCTCTGTGCTCCTCCGTCAGCTCACCCCACCAGGCCCAGTCCCACAGACGCTCAGCCATCTCAGCTTGCCGTCCCCAGATCCAGCGCGTCCTAGCGGCCCCTCTGAATCAGGATCCTTATTCTCTTGAAACTTCGTCTCTTCCTGTGTCTGCTTTGATTTGCCTTCCTCCCTCTAAGGGTTTTCCATAGTGAAAGTTTGACCACTGCCTTGGACACAATGTCTTGCCCTCTGGGTTGAGGGGTAGGAGGAGTATGGATAGTGATTTGGTCTGGCCCTGCATGTTCTTCTGTTTTATTTTTTCCCCTCATTACATTAAAAACAAAATTACGTGCATGTGTATGTGTGTGTATGCCTGATACTGGCCAGAACGATACAGTCTTCTGTCTCTTGCTACCTTATTGTTCAAAACAGAGATTCTTACTAAACCCAGAGCTTGCCATTTTGGCTAGATTGTCTGAACATCAAGATGCCTGCAGCTGCCAGTCTCTGTGCCCAGCACTGGGCACAGACGTAGCCATCTGGCTTGGGTTTTATGTGGGTGCTAAGGGTCAGAACTCAGGTCTCCTTATTTACAAAGCAAATGCTTCACCACTGAGCCAACCCCCGAGGCCCCTGTCAGCTTGTCTCTAATCAAGGTCCCAACTCTCAGCTTGGTCCTAGCCTGTCCACAGCTCTGAAGTCCACCAGCGGCAGGTACTCTTGCTGCCGTACCTGGGGACTGCCTCTGCCTGGCGTGCTCATGGGCGAGCTCCTGGCCACCTTTTGAATCTCAGTTCCAGCATCATGTCTGCCACTTTCTGGCTGCGTGGCTCACCCTTCCCCAGAGCTCCTCCCCAGTATTATGAAGTTTTGGCACACCCAGTAAAGGGAGTCATCACCCTGCACTTGTGATACTGTGTAAATGCCACCACTGTGTGTCCTGTGCATTCTGCATGTGGACAGTTACACAGGAAGTAGACATGAGGACGCAAATAGACTCACTAGGATTCTCAGTGCCCTGATGAATAGATTACTCATCCTTTGTACATTTTAAGCAATCATGAAGGATCCATTCCTGGTCTCAACAGCACTATCTGGGGACCAAGTAATAATGCAGGGCAGGAACATGCCCCAGGGATAATGGGTATACACATATGTAACAGCAAAGAGTGCCCACAGTACCCATGGCCTCCTCCCAATCCCTAGGGCAAAATATATGACAGCTGGCTGCACACACACACACACACACACACACACACAGTAGAATTCCCTTATAAGTCTCTAAGGGGCACAGAACACACATACTTAGTCTCTGCATGCACTGCCTGGGTTGTGCCCTGGGTACAGAGCCCCTGATGACTGACTCTCCTGTGCATCTGATTAAGCTTTGCATGGAGTGTGCAGGTCCTGCTGCAGCACACAGGTCTGCGGACAGCCTTGTTTCCATCACGGAGTGTTATTTTGAGCAGCCACTGAGAGGGAGATAAACATCTGGGCTGTTGTGTAACCCAGCTTTCCTCTCGCCCCCCACTGAAAGTGGGTCACTGCCATGTGGGTGGAGCGTGGCTCAGGTGACGTGTCTCCCCGGAGAAACTCGGGATTTCAGTCCCCTAGCAGGGCTCTGATCCCAGATGCCACACAGGTCTTTGGGAGGCCTTGGCCCTTTGTCTGCCAGTCAGTTTTGATTTTTATGATTGATGACGCAGTGAGTCAACAGAATAATAACACAGCAGACCGGGTGGACATGGGGCCGAGGGGCCGTGCTCTCCTTTCATTCTGTATAAATTTCACAAATGCCTGACCCATGCGATTTTAAACAAGCAAGCTAACAAGCCCCCGGCCCTTGGCTGCTGCTCGGGATCACAGCGGTCACTTTCCTTTGCCACCCGGCCATCTCTTTTCCACCTGAGACGGTGGCCATCAGATTCCCTTGATCTGGGGAGAAGGAAGAAGAAACAAGATCAAGTGTGGGATGCTCACCTTTATTTGAGGATCAAACTCAGAGCCTTATGAGTGTTGGGCTGTCACTCTTATCTTTCTTTCTTTCTTTCTTTCTTTCTTTCTTTCTTTCTTTCTTTCTTTCTTTCTTTCTTTCTTTTTTGGTAGTTGTTAAAAAGCAAAAGGCAGCATTGTCATTTTTAAAATGTTTGGAGAGGCCTAGAGTGTAGCTCAGCTTGCAGGAAGCCCTGGATCTGCCTTTGCACTGTATAAACAAGGCATGGTGATATGAGCTTACAAGCCCAGGGCTTAGGAGGTAGAGGTGGGATGATCGAGAGTTGGCCACCATTCTTAGCTATATACATCCGGTTTGAGGCCAGTCTGGGCTATATGAGACCATGTCTTAAAACAAAAACAAAAGTCAAAACAAACAAACACGTGAAAGACCCTGTCTTGGACTGTGCCTTCCTGCCTTGCTCAGTTTCCTCCGGTACACTGATAGAACAGCCTTATCTGCGGTAGCCAAGGGCTGAGCATCCTCCTTTGAGTCATGGTTGGAAGTAGAGGGAGGGGAGAAGCTAGGACCCATGCATTCCAATCCATCTGCTGTTGAGAGGATCCAACATAACTCAGAGTGTAGCTCAGCTTCTGCCAGACTCCACTGTAAAGTGGATGGGCATCCTCCAACTTCTCTGGTGTGCCCCAGAGACAGAGAGGGAGAAGGGGCAGAGAGGGTAAGACTTCCTCTGCAGCTGTTGAGGAAGAGTGAAATGATTGGTAAGGGGAGGCTTTAGGTATAGGGTTTGTTGATTGCCAGAGCATGAGCAGTTTCATCACACCTGATCTGAAACTACTCAGGGCCCAAGAGATATTACACATCCCTTTTCACAGGGCCTGCAATAAAGCTTTTCAATAAAGAATGATTTTAAGTAGACAATGGAGAGTACAATGAACATACACACATATGCCAAGATTGTGCAGTATGCCTGCTTCCCCCACTCCCCAATCCCCCTGCCTCAGCCCCTGAGGAATAATTTTGGTGATGTGAACTATGAGCAAAGAATTCTTCTCCAAAAACACAAGATTCAGGCCGTTCTCATTTGATTTGTTCACCTCAGAAGGAGGCATTGGCTTAGCCATTCCTGGAGGTACGCTGCTGGTTTATAGGGGGCCTGGAAATCACGTTCAGTGAGATAGAACACAGTGGTGGTAAGGGTTTTAAGAATTACTTATGTGTGTTCTGTGTTGGTTCTGTGACAAAGGCTTCCTTCCTAGTGTCTTGCTAAACTCTGCCAGGTAGTTGCTGTTATTGTATCCATAATGTCAAAGAGGAAATTGAAGCTTTGGGCATTGTTCATGGTTACTCTATGAGGGGCAGAGCCAGGATTTGAAGGAGAGCCTGGCTCCAGTGTATGCAATAACAACCACTTGCTGAAAATGTCATTATGCCCATAAGTGACCACAGCAGTGGCTTGGTTCTAAAGCCAGTAGTATGGTGGGCCTTCATCATGACAAAAATGACCCCCACCTCTGGTTCAGATTCAGGTTGAAGAGACTAGCCTCCTGTCTGCTGTATTTGGGGTGTTGCCTCCAGTGATGAGCGATGCAGCTCTCTGGGAAGCTATATGTGCAGGAATGCGGTGTGGAATCCAGAGCCTATCTGGGTTGCTCAGAATTTTGTAACTGCTGGGACCCTTTCTCCACTCTATTAGACCAGGTACACTAAAATACAGTGTGTCAGGCGTTTGGGGATGGTTGTGAGTTGAACTATGTGTTGGCCAGCTCTCTGCTACTGTGACAGAATAAAACAGTCAGCTTAAAAAGAGGAAAGGTTTATGTTGGTTTAGAAGTTTCAATCTATGGTCACTTGGCCCTGTTGCCTTTGGGCCTTGTGATAGCACAGAGAATGATGGGGAAGGAAGCATTCACTTTGTGGCAGTCTAAAGTAAAAGAGAAGGGGCTATGGTCTTAATATCACTTTAATATCATGCCTGCCCCAGTGATCAAATGTCCTTCTTTGAGAGAGTCCCAACATCTCCTCATGGTGTGAACAGACTTTATGTAACACAGGAGGCTTTGCGCATGTACTGCTAAAATACCTTCCTTTGGGGAGAAGAAAACAATGTCTACCCCTCCTTCTATGGTCCCAATGACAAACCAAGGTCCACCAAAGTTCATCCAGGGAATAAACCAATGAGTTTATTAGGCTTACCTACAGAGCAATGGGGGAGGAGTTGTGAGCAAGAGCATAGGTTACCGTAAAGCAGGGATGTACCCAGCAGGGGTGATGGCTCCCCCAAGGCTTTGTAGATGGAGTCTATGCTCTCCGTTCCCCACCTATATCTTCTAGTTTCTCCTGCAAGACCCTAAGGCCACACAAAATTAGGGCAGAATTATATATAATTGGTTGGGGGTTTGTGGCTGGTTGCTCAGCTGACGGTCCCCGACCCTTCCTGCTAGCTCCTTCTAACAGGGAAGGGAAACAGTTGTTTTATGAGCAGGTCTATCAGAACTCCTAAAGATGGTGACATTTTGACTCAAAGGAGACTCCTGTACTAGAAGGACAATTGTCAGTCTGATGGGATTTAGAATCACTCAGGAGCCACACCTCTCAGAATGTCTATGAGAGGGTGTGTCCAGAGACAATTTAACTGGGATAAAAAGACCCGCTCTGGATGTGGCAGCATCCTGAGCTGGGCCCTGGACTAGACGAAAAGGGGAAAGAGAGCTGAGCATACCAGCCCCCATGGCTCTCAGCTCGCTCTCTGAATTTGCAATGTGAGCAGCTGCCTCACATTCCTGCCCACTATGGTGGACTGTACTCTCAGGCCATGAGCCAGAATCAACCCCCTGGTTAGCTGCTGCTGTCAGGCATTTTGTCCTAGTGACACGAAGAGTAACACAAGGAGACACTCTAAACCATCACAGTCCATGTCACCCAAACTCTGTGTGGGACTTTAACCCGCAGCACCAGTGAATGTGACCCGCCCAAGTTTTGTACTCACATCAATTTTGAGTGTGGAGTATGCGGGACTTAGTCCAGAGACTAGTGTTCTTATAAGGAGAGGGGACTTTCCGACATGTTTCTCAATGGAGATAAATTGGAACACAGTATCTAGGAACACGCAGATCTGTGGATAGCACCAGAAGGGAGGCAAAGATGGGACCCTCTCTTGAGCCTTCAGCTGTCTACCGGGCAGCTGGATTCCAGACTTTTTACATTCTAGGACTATCCAACAGAAACTTTCTGTAGTGTAAAGCCAACTTGTTTGTGATCATTTGGTTCAGCAGCCCTTGCAAATCAACACACCGGCTTGTTTACAATGCACATTCTTGGGCCCCAAGTACTTGGATTCTGACCCATGGGGAGGACTCATGCAAGCACATTGTAGATA
Source organism: Pachyuromys duprasi (assembly GCA_028658305.1). NCBI lineage: Eukaryota > Metazoa > Chordata > Mammalia > Rodentia > Muridae > Pachyuromys > Pachyuromys duprasi. Next base: position 5,664,409 of record CM053745.1, on the reverse strand, counting down.
AAATAAAGGCCAGCATGGTCCAGTATAGAGGCTTGGAGATAGGGTAGGTAGTTTCCACCCAGGGCAAACCTATCACCTTTAGCATGCAGACCAGACTGTGGCAGAATCTATTTTTGGGGGAGAAAAACATGCTTACTTGTCAGAGCAAATGATAAACAAGGAGGAATAAAAACCATCCATGGTTCTGGCTTCTCAGCTGGCTTGTAAAAAGACAGTGTCTTGAGACAGTGTTTGTGATAAAGGCATTTGCTGTCTTGCACACTTGTCTGGGCTCTGAGGCTGGCATTCACACACACACCCCTTCTATCTTCATTACTTAAAAAATCATTCTAATGTTGACCGTGTTGTCTTCCAGATTGTAGGCTGATCTCTTCAACTCTGGTCCCCTCTGAAACCAGAGGGTTCTACCCCAGTCCAAGTTTGGCACTGCCGCTTGTGTAACTTCACTCAGTGTGCTCTGACTTCAGTGTGGCTGGAGATGTCAAGTTATGCCCTTCAATGTCCTATCCCTGGTGTCCTCACTTGATATTGACTCTCTGCTCTTTTCCAGATGCCTTTTCCTTGCAGCTTTTGATTGGCTTCTGCTTTTGATCAGGTCCTCAGTTTCTTTTTTTTTTTCTAATTTTTTTATATTGATTACAGTTTATTTACTTTGTATCCCAGCTGTATCCCCACTCCCTCGTTCCCTCCCAATCCCACTCTCCTCCCTCATCTGCACCCCGCCCCTTTCTAAGTCCACTGATGGGGGAGGTCCTCCTCCCCTTCCATCTGACCCTAGCTTATCAGGTATCTTCAGGACTGGCTGCAGTGTCCTCCTCTGTGGCCTAGCAAGGCTGCTCCTCCCTCGGGGCAGGGTTGGGGGAGGTCAAAGAGCTAGCCATTGAGTTCATGTCAGAGACAGTCCCTATTCCCTTTACTAGGGTACCCACTTGGATACTGGGCTGCCATGGGCTACATTTGAGCAGGGGTTCTAGGTTACATCCACACATGGTCCTTGGTTGGAGAATCAGTCTCAGAAAGGACCCCTGTGCCCAGATATATTTGGTCCTTGTGGAGCTCCTGTCCTCTCCAGATCTTACTAACTCCTCCTTCTTTCATATGGTTCCCTGCACTCTGCCCAAGGTTTGGTTATGAGTCTCAGCATCTGGTTTGATACACTACTAGGTAGAGTCTTTCAGAGGCCCTCTGTGGTAGGCTCCTGTCCTATGTCTTGTTTTCTCCTACTTCCAATGTCTATCCCATTTGTCTTTCTAAGTGAGGGCTGATCATCTTACCCCAGGTACTCAGTTTCTAAGTCACTTCCTTAAGGACCATTTCCTAAACGTCCAAGGACACACTATAACACAATATGTGAGGCAACTTACTTAGAAAAAATATGTGTTTAGCTTCACAGGTGGCTTCTGCAGCTTCCTTCAAAGGCACATATTCAATAACTTAAGGATATCTGTTAGCCCCCACCTTCCAAAGGAGCCAGCACTTTCCAGTAACACCACCCTGGGGACCACATCTTCAATTATGGACCTTTGAAAGAACACAGAATGTCCAACCATACCACCCCTCCCTTGTGCTTCTAGAAGCCTGGAAGATCATAGATGCAGACCAGACTGTGGCAGAATCTGTTTATTGGAAGAAAAACATGCTTATTTGTCAGTGCAAATGATAAACAAGGAGGAATAAAAAACAGCCGTGGTTCTGGCTTCTCAGCTGGGTTGCTAAACGATGCTGATGGATGTCACCAGTTTGTTCCTGTCATCTCCTTGCAACCCAGGGGTTTCTCCAGGAGAAGGGGACTGAACTATTTTACTCCATTGTGTCTTCAGTGTCTTACCCACCCAAGATAGCAGCTGGTTTTGAGTCAAAGTGCAGGAAACCAGTGTTCTCAGTTCTAACACTCAATCGCCATGCCTGGTTCCTGGTATATCCCAGAAGCCTACTTCTTTTTCTCTGTCCTTCTGTTTGGGCTTCTAGGTGATAAAAAATTAATCATAAGCTGTAATGACTGAATTTGTCACCAGCCCCATGTTATGACCCTCTCTGCTCCCGAAACTTATCCAATTGATGCCTCATGGTCCTGACATGTCCTCACTTCCATGACGGGAACCCTGTTTACTTCCATTCCATCCCATCATGCCTCTGAGGCTGGCCATCTGAAGTGTCTTCCAGCTCTCCTCATTCCTCCCTGCTGGTTCCTCTTCTCTCTAAGTCCAGCCTTCCTCTAAGTCCTTTTACTGTGCTCCCTGTGGTCTCCCTCTGTCCATCTTAAGTCTTAATTTTTTACTTTAAAAAAACTTTGACCCTTTGCCTCTAAGAATAGACCCCATCTCCTCAACCACCAAATGTGCTTCTATTTGATGTACTTTTATTTGCTTCTCATATTCTTTCAATCCACTCATCTCCATCCGCTCATGATTCATCCATCATGTACCTACCCACCCATCTATCCATCTATTCACCCACCCGTATTTATTCATCTTCCATTCATCAAATCCACGTGATTCTATTTGTAACATCCAATATGTCTTCAATTAAAATCATCGCCAGTTTAACCCATTGACAGAAACCACCTAGAAGCCTCCCAGGATATATAGGAGAGAACCCAAGTTGTTTCTTCCCCAATTGCTGTAAGAGCAGGTCGGTCCCACATTACCAGTGCTCTACTTTGGGTGACCTTCCATGCCCAGTACATCTTTTGTGTAAAATGTTTGTGTTTTCTTTGTCTGCTCCTGGACTTTGCATGGTTACCTTCTTTTTATTCATGCAGAGTGTACATTCTCAGTGAGCCCTCATCTCATGTCATGTCCAACTTCTACTGTCTTTCCTTCATTGTACTAAACACAGAACAAAAGGATTGCTCTTTATTGCTGAATTTTCTTTGTGCTCTATCTGTTCTGCATTCCTAACCTCAAAGCTAGAATAGAAGCTCTGCACGAGGGAGGCATGTCTCCCTCACCATCACTTCTTAGATCTCATAAAGGCTTTAGCAAATATGTGTTCAGTATTTGAATCTGTTCAAAAATCCTTATAGAATCTGCCTTATAGAATATTGACTAAGTGCCTGATCTGTATTGTCTCACAGTTCATGGTCTAGTGGGGAAGGCGTAGCTTACCCTATGCAGGTATAACCACACTGTAAGTGTGGAGATACAGGTGCACACCAAGTGTAATAGGAACATAAGGGAAACTGATCTCCTTCCATATGGGGAATCAGGGAAAGCATGCAGCAGTGAAGGCTCACTTGATTCTGTAGGGGAGCTTTCCTGACAGTCACAGAGGACTATGGTGACATATTCGAGCCTCTTCTTCCTATCTATCATGAGATGTGATGAGTTTCCAGCCCTCTTCTTACCTCTGATGACTTCTGCTCCATCCTGCTGCCCAGCCCTCATTTTGAATGCAGGTGTTCTCTGAGGCACAGCTAGGCGATTCCACTGCACTATTTCAGAAGTTTGCTCTTTAGTTTTCTGGGATAGTTTCCAAATCGTCATCTTTAACCTTGGCATTTTTCCCAGACAGTCATTCCACTACCTCAAGAAGTTAATCCCCTTTACCTGGCTATTTTCTGGAATCCAGTATTTCCAAAGCCAAATCGGTGTCCTCCCAAACCCCAAAGTGACATTTCCTTTCTGCCACCATTACTTCTTCAGCTGCTGAGGTTGGTGTCTGAGGTCACTTTGGTTCCTCTAGATGCTCATGTCTAAAATGCTTTAGTATGCAAGTCCTCAGTCTGTCCCCTGGATGTCCTGTTTGTCCCCACTTTTCTCATTAGTCTGGGCTTCTTCACCATTCTTTATGGTGCTTTGTCTATTAACTTTAAAAAGATCTACTTATTTGCATGTATGTGAGCCTACATGAGGTTATTGTACCACATACATACCCAGTGCCCACAGAGGGTGGAGAAGGCATCAGATCCTCTGGAACCAGAGTTATGGTGGTTGTAGGTTGCCATGTGGATGCTGGGAATTTAACCCAAGTCTTCTGTAAGAGTAGCAAGTGCACTTAACAGCTGAGACAGCTTTTCAGCCCTTCTGTTAACTTATTTTTTTCCATTTCCTTTCCTTTTTTTTCTGATCTGCCCATCACACTTGGTCAAAGCTACTTAAAAAAAAGACTAAAACAGAAAATATTCCTTCTTAAAGAGACTTCAGCAGGTCTCCATTGCCCACCAAAGTTCAAGTTTTCTTCTGATGTACCAGGGCTCTCAACAACAAGTTTTTATCTGTTCCTCTGTTCAGCCTGGCATGTAGGAGGGCATTCAGCCTGACTTGTTGGAGGGCAACCACTCATCTCTGTCAGGACACAAGGTACTTTTATCTCATAATGTTCCATCTGCCTAGAACGTTCTTTTTATTTTCTGGTAAACCCTACTGAGCTTTCAAGACTCAATTCATATACCACTAGACACATTCACTGATGTTACTGGCTAGCTTAGTTATTTCCTTCTCTGTTTGTCTTAGAATACTCCTACCTTTCATCGCGTTTAACACTTATGCTGTGCATCTATTAACACATATTTACATAGAATTGTATGCTCTTTAGTACATCGACATTATATTTGAGTGCTCTTCTTTCTTGTGGTAAGGTTTGTATCTTGAATATTCCCTTTTTGCAAGGATTTTCTTTGTGTGTGAGAATGTTTGTATGTGTACAGATGCCTGAGTGCACATGTACAGAGGCTGGAGGCTAACTTGAGCATCATTCTTCAGGTGGCATCCATATTGTTTTTTTTTTTTTTAATTTTTTAGAAAAGGGTTTCCCACTGGTCTAGAGCTCTCCAGGAAGGGTAGACCATATGGCTATCCACTTATCTCTACCTCTTCAGGGCTGGGGTCAAAAGTCACACCACTATGCCTGTTTTTTTTTTAAATTATATATATATATATATACATATATATATATATTTAAAATTGATTTTACATCCCAATGATGCCCCTCTGTCCTCTCCTCCCACTCCCTCCTTCCCCTCCTTCTGCTCTCCCTTTTCCCCCAGAAAAGGAGAGACTCCTCTTCCTTTTCAACTGCATCAAGTCACATCAGGACAGAGCATATCTTCATCCCCTGAGGGCAGGCAAGGTAGCCCTGCTGGGAGGATGATACCCCAAAGCAGACAATAGAGTCCATGTTAGAAACAGCCCTCCCACTCCGTTCGCCAGGAGACCCACGTGAAGACCAAGCAGGCCATCAGCTACACGTGTGCAGAGGTCTAGGTCCAGATCATGCATGCTCCTTAATCGATGTGTCAGTCTCTGAAAGCCCCTCTTTAAAAAGTGGGTTCTGGGGATCAAACTCAGTGACTCCTGCCTACAAAGCAAACACTTTCCCATCTGACCTATCTCCTAAGCACTAAGACAATTTTTTCCACTGGGTCTTGTAGTTTAGGTCTGGATTGGATTATTCTGCCTTTTTATGTTTGAAAAGTCTTTGTTTTCTCCCCTTTTGGAAAGTTACTCAGATATATAATTCTAGGTTTTCCATCTTTGCTTTTGAAATTTTGCTTCGCTCTCTTCTGGTTTTCAGTGAAAAAAAAAAAAAACCTACAGTCTTTTCTCACCCTGCTTCTCTGGATGTAATGTGTTTTTCTGACTGTTTCTCTGGTTTTGAGCAGTCTGGTTTCTCAAATTGCACTGGTGCAGCTCTCCTGATTTTGTTTTGATTGGGGTTTGCTGAGCATCTTGGACATGTGTGCTTACACTTGTCATTGAGCCGTGGCTCGGCCTTTAACGTACTGGGATTATTGTTGTTGTTCTCCTTTCCTATCTGCTCCTCTGGGGAATACATCTTTGAAGCTTCTCCGTGGCTTGCTGATATATTTCTATAATATTTTTAAAGTTTTTCTTTGTTTCTTTCACATTGGATTACTTATTTAAGTTACCTATGTATTAATTTTTTTTGTCTCTCCCAGTTCATCAACCTTTCCCTTCTAGCGTCCAACATACTGCTAAGCAACTGTCTCTTACAGAACATGATGGATTCTTAATTCTAGAACTTTACTTAGTATTTAAAAATATTTCCCAGTCTTAATTGGTATGTTTTACTGTTTTTTAGTTTGTTGGCTACAGAGAATACAGCTAAGCTAGTGTTCCTTGTCTGCTAATTATATTTTTTACATTTATTTATGTTGATTTGTTATATTGATTTTTTTTAACCTTTTATAGTTCTGTGGTGTCAAGTTTGGTTGTGTTATTCAACAGATCTGCAGAGTTTTTTTCTTTGTATGAAACTGAAACTCTATACCTGTTAACTAAATGCTATTCATCCTACCCATTGCATCAGCCCTTGGAAACCATCACTCTACTTCATGTTAACTGATTCAATAAGTACTCTATAGACACATCATATAGCATTTGCCTTTTTGTATTTGGTTTATTATAATTACTATGCGACACTGTATCCAAAGTTCACATATGTAGCTGTATGTGAGAGGATTCTTGTCTATTTTAAGGCTCAACAACATTCCACTGCATACATTTTTCATTAACCATCAATGGACAAATCCCTCAATGTTGTGAATACTGCTACTATGAAATGGTTGTGCAACATGCCCAGTAAACTGCTACTATGAAATGGGTGTGCAACGTGCCCAGTAATTTTTGATGACGTGTCAGACATTGTGAGAAAGAAGAGAGTAGCTACACATATTTGGTGATGGAGAAATGGCACAGCCCAGAGAAGCCTGGATGATGGTCACCTCTAAAAACAGTTGGAGGATGAAGTGCAGAGATCGCAAAGCCAATGCTGGGTGCTAAATGTACTGCCACTGAGGGCATGACTCTTTTCTTAGAGGTCAATGCCACCTCTCATGAGACATTTCAGATGATGTTAGCTCAGAGAAGGTGATAAAATCATAGATACTAAGAATAAGGCTGTCACCTGAATGCTGGCTAGATCCGTGAACTGTGTTTCCCAAGGTTCCCATCTCTGACCGATCTTGCTGTAGGGAAAGATGCCTGGATCTGATCTGGCTTATGTGATCACTAAATAGGCAGGAAAATATATATTGTAAGTGAAAACAGTGGGTTAGCACACCAAACAGGAAAGGAGAGAATCCACTTTTATTTGAATGTGTTGTGAGGCAGGGAGAATTTAAAATTGAATTAAGGAGAGATACATGGAAATGTCATCAAATACACAGGTTGGTATTAATACGAGTCAGGAAAAGTCTTGCACCACATCCTCTGTGGGTCAAAATCATCAGTACTGGCTGGACCCAGATTGCAATGCAACGCAAATGGGAAGATGGTGGAAAGGAAAGGTGCATATGTGTTTCAGGGGTTGGGTGAGGGATACCAACTGAACTTTGTCTACAATTGCAAAATGCAGAAGTAGAAACACATGTAATTTATTTAGAATTACGTATATGGAAGAAAAAGTGAAAATAACTGGTAAGTGTCTCCCTGTAGAGGCAGAGTGGAGAGGTGGCTGTTCCTCTATATGCTCTAAGGCTTGTCTCTATTGTCAAGACTATGTTGAGGTTTGATAAGGAACACCCCATCCCTCTACTTGATCCCCAGTTGGTGGTGATATTTGGGGAGGTTATCAAACTTCTAGGAGGTGTCACCTTGCTGGAGGAAGTACATCACTGGGGGTGACCTTTGAGCTTTCAGATCTTGGTCCCACTTACAGTTCACACTCTTTGCTTCCTGTGTACAGATAAAATGTGGTCAGCCAGCTTCCTGCTGCCCGCATACCTTCCCTGCCAGTTGCCATGTCTTTTACTGCCACGACAGACTCTATCCCTCTGACACCATAAGCCAAAAGAACTCTTCCTTCCCTTTGTCAGGGAATTTTATCATAGGAACTGAAAAGTCACTAATGAAACTCTGACATTGTTTATCACTCTAGTTGGTGGTGTGAACGGGGGAGAGCGGGGTCCAAAGATGAGGCAGGCCGAAGTCTCATGCAGAGCGTCAGACAGGTTATACCCTAGGGTTTAAGAAGAGTCACATGAGTAAAGTGTCCAACCACAACAATAAGCCTCATGTGGCAAAAACATGTTTTCCGTAGTGGCTATGACTAGCAATAGCTGAAGCAAACTGAAGTCCTCTACAGTTGGGAGGGGCAGGAAGGCACAGTCCAAGAACAGTCCTGTGTTTTGAAGAAACTGAGGTCACAAGACTCTTGTCTTGTTTCCTTGGAGTTTTTTTTCACAAGCACTCAGAATTCTCAAACAGCTATGTTCTTGGACTCTGTTTTGACATCTATCACCCCACCCCAACATAAAAAAAAACCCCTTTTTAATAGCAGGATATCCAGAGCGGTTTTGATTTGAGATGTTGTAGATAAATCTAAGCATGATGCATGAGTATCCTATAAGCAAGCAAATTATAACCATAATTTTAGAACAGTAAGCATTGTGTGTAATATTTTGTCACCAAGAATAGAGATCCAAACTATGGAGCTATTAGTTATTAGTATAACTAATTAGATGTACTACTAGTTACATAATTATATTGATTCTCTAGAAATCTAGAGAATGGCTTGAAAAGAGTATCTTTTAGAATATAAGCCCATATTTGCCTTTAATAGGAATACAAATGTTTTGATGTCCTATGCACATAGGAAGCAATTTAAATCCCAAGGGAAAATTAAAGTCCTTCTTCAGATGAATGAATGAGTCTGTTACAGACCCAAGGTCCAGTCATAAGCACAGAGTCATTCTCGTGACTTCTGCTGTCTCCTCATCCTCCACCTTCATCCTTGACGGCTCCAGGCAGGAGGAGCTGAAGAGGAACCCATAATGTTCAGTGGATCCATCTGTAATGACAAATACACAGTCCTTTCCAATTTTCTTCTGGAAAAGTAAAAATAGGACAGGCTAATGTATCAGCATTCTTATTTCCGTCTGCAACAAAACCAGGCAGGTTAGAATGTGTACAAGTATGAGTCTTGCTGGAAAAAAAATTCCTACAACATAATAAAATAAGTATCCACTTGTGGAATGGGAGAAGGTTGGACAATTTTTGTAATCACAAATTCAGTTTGTGTGAGAACTCCCATAGCTTGCCAGCTGGATAATGATTTTCCATTCTTCCACAGTAATCTGCAAATCAGATTTGAAAATCCATAGGATTCTGTAGCATTCTTAAAAACAGATTGGTAGTTAAGGGTAATATAATACAGCAAGGATCAAATCCACATAATTGTTGACATTTTCTCCTCCCCTGATTTACTAATTGTGCAAGAAGGGTTAGGTAAGCAGTTAGCATTCTCTGGTCCCTGTGATGTAAGTAAATCCATTTCAAAGGTTTCTACTCTAGTGCTATAATACCTGCAGGAGACAATTTAGTGGGGGAAATAAATATATTTAAGTGCAGCAAAGTGTCACTCGGTTCACAAATGCCTCTTTTTACTCAGATTCACATACAGCTATAGCTCTTGGCTGGCTGCTCTACAGAACATGTGAGGACATTAAACACCTCCTCTCTTAGAGTTTTAAATAGATTGGTTAGTACATAATTAGGTAAATATTTTGATTTTGCTGGAATTGCACTGGAAATGCCAAGTGCAACTCATGAAGCCAGGGAGAACTTGGGAAACGAATTCTTCTCCCTCCTCCCTCTGTAGATCGCCTAGGCTGTAAACTTTTAATTTTCATAGGCTCTCATAAATCCTCATCAGGAAGTAGAGAGAATTCAGTGTTAGATTGACTGTCAAATTCCTCATGTCATGCGTCAGGGTCCTTTTCAGGCAATGAAGGACACATATCCAAAGGAAGCTCTGGTGAGGGAATTTGAGGGAACCGGGGAGTCCTCACCATCACTGGCATAGCTGTCAGCGGTGCTGTTTTTGCTTTCCATTCTGCTAGAATGGGGGAATCTTCTTTTTCTTTTGCCCACCCCTCTTTCACATTAATTTTAAGGTTTTACCATGCAGCTTATACTCATTTAAGCAATCAGCCTCCTCTTCCCTGAACATTTTAGCAACAGTCTGATTTAATGCCCGTGCCCCAAAATTGAACAGGGATCTTTCCCGCTCATTAGCATTGCCCCTTCAATATATACGTTTTCAGACTCTGTCCCATACATCTCCTCTAAATTTCCTTTTTTCTGGAAACCAGGGATTATACTTGTGTTCTTCTTTTCTTAAAAAAAAAAGAAAGGCAGCCACATGAGGTAGTGCACACCTGTAATCACAGCGCTCAGGGAAGCTGAGCCAGTCAGATCTTTGTGAGTTCTAGGATAGCCTGGTCTACAAAGTGAGTCCAAGACAGCCAAGGCTACAAAGAGGAAACCCTGTCTCAAAAAGCCAAAACCAAACCAAACCAACTAACCAAGCAAACAAACAAAAACAAACAAGATGCACACTGGGCAACGCCTTCCCTGGTTTCTCACTCACTTTCAGTGAAGGTCCTCACTTCCTTATCTCATGATTCACGGTGCCACTTGTTTACCACTCAAGTTGGTGGGAGAACCTTGGGGAAAGGAGCTGATAAATGAAGTAGACCAAAGTCTCATGCAATAGACGGCTTTGTTCAGAGCATCAAACAATTTACACTCTGAAGGCTAAGGAGAGTAAAGTGTACAATCATAAGAACAAGTTGCACGTGGCCAGAACGCCTTTTTCAAAGAGGTGTATCACTCCTGTACGCTACAGTTGGGGCAGAGGTACAAAAACACATTCCAAGAACAGTTCTGTGTTTTGAAGAAACTGAAGTTGCGAGACTTTTGACTTCTCTTGACATTGTCTCACAAGCATTCAGAATCCTCAAATGACTCCATTTTTGGACTGTGTTCCAATACATGTGTCATTAATAATACTCTCGGGTTGTCTCAAATGTGCAAGCATACTTTGCTGGCCAGTGTGATAGTAAAGTCCTCAAAAGCAGGTAGCTTGTGATTTCCCATCTTGTTTTTTTTTTTTCCCACCAAGTTCTTTTATATATTTCTTCATGTCTATTTCCATTTCAGGTACACACTGAGCTCTTGAGAAGAATAGATACTTGAAAATAGACTCCCAATTTCAAAAAAAGTTAAGAAGGGCTGGAGTTATATGCCTCACTGGTCAAATATGTCCTAGCATGGGTTGGAGTCTCACACTGAGAAAATAGTCAAAGCAATAAAGATGTCATTGACTTCCAGTGTGCTGAATTTCCAATCTTGACACTTGAAGGTTCGAGGTGAGAGTATCGTTCTGTATCATCCTCATCGCTGTTTAACATTTAACAGCCTTAGACATTGGAGTTTGTCTTGTGAAAGACAGAAACATTGAGAGAAATCTTATTTGCTCACAACTTCCATCTGAGCAGATTTGGAACTCAGAAGTGGAAGCACGAGAGAATGGATTCTTTCCCTGCTTTGATATTGGTTTGAACCTAACCGCTGCTGAGAGTAAAATAGCTTTGGTCTTTATGGCTTACCGTGTAAATATTAGCTCACCTTATCAGCTCAAAGGGCTTTATTGCTCGTCTGTTTTAAAGTAAACACTACTGTCACCGAACACCCATAGCCACTATCAAAAACCAATAATTATTTAATAGTTGTTATGCCTTTCTTTGTACAGGTTGAGTATCCCTTATCTGAATATTTTGGGTCTAGGGGTGTTTTGTTTTAAGATTTATATTTCAAATTTTGGAATATTTGCACATCTATAATGAGATACCTTGGGGGCTATAATTCAAGTCTGAACCCAAAATGTGTTTATATTTTATGCATGCCCTTATACACATAGCTTGTAGGTAATTATATACACTATTTAAATAATTTTGTGCATGAAGCAAAAGGTCGTGGTATGAAATTTTCCACTTGTAGACCTTGCGTTTGCTGCCCTGGAGCTGGTTGCTAGAGGAGTGCTCAGCTCACAGTGCTGTGTCTATATGGCTCTTCATGGTCCTAAACAGGCGCTGGCTTTCCCGAAGGCTGCAGATCGTCTATGCCCAAGATGGCATTTAACTTCTCCTATTTACTCATCAATGTATGTATGTATGTATGTATGTATGTATGTATGTATGTATGTATGTATGTATTTACTTTGGTATTTTGAGGCAGGATTTCTCTGTGCAGCCCTGGCTGTTCTGGACCCCCTTTGTAGATCAGGCTGGCCTCGAACTTGCAGAGATCTGCCTATTTCTGCCTTCCTGAATGCTGGGATTACAGGTGTGCACCACTGTACCCAGGTTTGCTTTATTTTTAAGCATTAGAAAAACCTTAATTCATTTAGTCTGCTCGCCTTCCTGTAAGGTGGGAACCCTGCAGCATCTCCATTCTGTAGGTGAGGAGACCCCGACACTTCAAGTAATCAGAAAACTCTTAAGTAGGTGGCAGGATTCTGACCTAAGAGTTCTGACTCCAGAACCTGAATGTTTATTTGACATATACAGTATCAAGCAGTATATGATACGCGAGCTCATCTTTATCCCTAGCTGGTCTCAAGCTCACTACACAGTGGAGGGCAACAACCTTGAACTCTTGATACGCCTTGTCTCTGTTTCTCAAGTGCTGGAAAGGATAGCCCCGAACCATCACACAGGGCACAGGATACGTCCTGTTAATCAGCAGCCTGAGTTCCAGCTCAGCAATCTCTCTTGCTGATGGGTTAAACTGAATCCAGGGAGGAAAGGAAGAAAACATTTCCCTGCTTTCTTGCCTCCGATCAGAGCTGGGACCTATGTAAAGAGTTCTACAGAGTTTAAAAGGGACACACGTAGAATTTACCTTACACTAAACATATATTTTATTCCAGTTTTTTGCACAGTTCTAACAAGATATATACTTGTTTGTTGTAGAGTTAGTCCTGGCAAAGCCTCCTGAGAGGGCTAAATGAGAACATAGAGGTTGCAGTAATGGTCTAATTGAATGGGCTTAACTTAATAGCGTCTTTCTTCAGTGCCTCCTATCTCTTTATCTCTCTCTGGTTGAGTGGGGATTAGAAATTGGACTAATATGAGAAAAACAGAAGTCTGTGAAGTGTCCGTATCTGATGCTGGCACCATCCTGCTCTGAATGGGGTTACAGTGATTGCATAACCAATAGAGAGAGGCTTTTGGGTAGGGGAAGGAAGTAAAAGAAACATGACTTTGAGGAAGCTGGAGTTCATTTTAAATTTAGAAATAGTCTGGGAGGTGTGTGATTGTATTTTGTCATCTAACACCTCAGAAATACAATGTCAAAATGTAAGCGAATCAATTATGATTTTTAAAAATGGATTCTAAGAAGGATATATGATTTTTCTCTGCTTGTGTCTGAATTAGTTATTTGTATAGGGACCCAGTAGATGTAAAAAATATTAGATAGAGGCAACGTTGAAATGATTAATTGTGTGATTTAATCATGTGGCTTATGTATTTGTAAATAGGAAAAAATAAGCACTTACATTTTCTAATCTCAGAAACCTGGTGCATGAGTCAGGCAACTGTTTATTATCCTGCTTGGTGAATGCATTTGAGCTGGGGAACCAGTTGACAAGATTAGGATGGAATGAGCCAAATCAACAGTTTAGTGAAAAATCTAAGTGTATTGTTTAGGCTTTTGGATATGGGACCAGAGGCCAAAGAGTCAGATTCTAATCATCAGAGCAGGATGTGGCCCAAGAATCTGGTCCAAGTCTCCATGCCAAAATAACCAGGGCCAGAGGCTCAAGATTACCCCTTCAGATCTTTACCAAAGAGAAGCATTTTGAAAATTAACCTGGCTTTCCCTTTGTGGTAGGTACAAGGAACTGGCCACACCACACTCAAGGCTCACTCTCTGCATTGTAGAGTGGAGGATTCTAGACCTTTTCCTCTGGTTACCTGATCTGACTTAGGCTAGCAGTGTGACCACAGATTGCTTTGTTGGGGCTTTGTGCCCTTTAGGCCTAGTGTGGAGGAATACTTCTTATTGACCCCAGTAATGGGGGCAGGAATGTGTGTGTGGGATCCTTCTTTTAGGCAACATTTGATGCCACAATACATATAGATATATAGATATGGTTTGAGTAGTCCAAGGTTCTTGTGTCGGAAATTTGGTCCCCAATGGGGTAATAAGAAGAGGTGGGGCCTCAGGGGAGGCGTTTAGGCTGTTGGGGGTGTGGGGTACAGGCTAAGAAGGGACTATGCAGTGCTGTGGGCTCTTATAATGTCAGTGAGCCTAACCTCGAACCCCTCTGCCTTCCTGTCTCCTGTGATCGGTTCTGCATTGGGTCAGTTCTCTTTCTGTTTTTCTGCCCTGTGGCAGCACAGCAGGGATGCTGCCTGATTTTGTCCTGTAGCCTTTAAAAAATCTTGAGCTAAGATTTTTAGCAATTCCAGATTGTTGCCTCATTCCTATGTTAACTTTTAACTTAATCCTCGGTTCTCTCTGAACACAGTTGTGCCAAAGATTAGAATCATATTTAAAATCTAATACAAGCATCCCTAACCAAAAAATCCAAATCCAAAATTGTTCCAAACCTACAAGTTTTAAATGCTGATGTGACACCACAGTGGGAAAATTATAAACCTTGAAACTTTATTGCATGTGCAAAATTATTTAAACCATTGTATAAAAACACCTGTAGGCTGTAAGTATAATGCAAATATGAAATACAAATGAAATTCACGTTTAGACTCAGGTCCTTATCCCCGATGTTTTCAAAATATTGTAAAATTGGTAAATAACAATACCCCAAATCTAAAACACTTCTGGTTTCAAGGGCTATGACTAAGGCATTCCCAATGTGGGCTGGATGGAGGTACAAACAGGGCAGGCCTGTAGCTTTCTCACACTCCACACAGGGACAACATGGCAGCAAGGAGTCCAGGTGCTTCACATGTGGCAAGCCTCCAGGGAATCCAGATGGGGTCAAGTTTGCCTACAAAGCTTGGGTGGTCACTCTGTCGGGACTATTTTAAAGAAAGACCAGGAGAATACAGCCTTTTCGGCCCACTTACGGGTCTGCCATTCAGTGTGCATTGAGCTGTCATTCAGTGAGTCTTGGCACAGTAGGAAGTGCTCAGCACTGGAAAAACATCCTATGAAGACCCTACAACTCTAATGCGCTGCATGCTGGGCATTACTGATGAGCTCCAGAAAAGGCAGGAGGAGGTAGGGCTAGGATGGTTTTCCTAGAGGCCAGCAAGCACAGCGGCTTCTTTTGCCACGGGAGGCACTGGATGGCGGTGGTTTGATACCCAGAGGCGGGGGGAGGGGCAGCTCTTTGGCTTCACTATCCTTTATGCAGGCCAGCTTTGACCAGCTTTGACTGGCACACACAGCTAGGTACCCCTTTGCAGTTGCCATAGCCTTAGGAGTAGCAGGGCCTCTGTGGGCTCTCCAGCCCAGCAAACAAAGAGGTAGATGCTATAGGTTGCTGAAGACTTGGACCTTCTTGGAAAAGAATGAGTTTGGAAAATAGATTGGGAGGTCTTGGAGTAGTCAGTGCCAGCGAAAGCTTGGGGACTGTTGACTGACCATCTTAAGACCTTGGTTTGCAATGGGGGCTGAAGCTGGGGTAGCCCCAGAAATCCAGGCTGCACATGTAAGTGAATGTCCATGTTTGTGCTAATTTACAAGGCACTGACTGTGGCAGTAGACTTCAATGGCACGCACGAATGCAATCCAAGAACAAAGAAACATGAGCAAAGGAAGAGGGGAAAGGCAAGGATGATATACTTAGTTGAAAAATACGAGCCAAGCTTTAGAGCAGCAAAGCAGCTTAGACCAGGGTGCCGAGGCAAAGGCAACTGTCTGGAGCCGGGGTGGATGGAGTGTGGTGAGGAATGGACTGGACTCCTGGGAGCAATGGAGACAGGTGCCAGGATGGAGGTACAGCTGCCCATCACCTAGAGAAACCCAGGGCAGGCGGAGCCAGGAAGTGGTATGCGGTGGTGGAGCATGCGAGGGTCTCCTTACAGAAGGTGTTGATTGATTTTTCATTACCTATGCCAGGATATGTTATCTTCATATTCCCAAACATCTTGGTTTCTCCTCAAGTCTTACTGGAGAGTAGGGAAGGGAGGAAGAGAAAGAGGAAAGGCAGGAGGAGGAGGGGAAGGAGAACACAGGAATAGGAGAGGAACAGCCAGATAGACCTCAGAAACAGATGCTCAGCAGCCTCTGTAATCAGATAAGCTGGGTTACAAATTTACATCCTTTTCCTCCTTCAATTACTTTTTTATTTACTCCTGACTTTTCCCCTCAGCCCATTGATATCTTTTTGGATGCAGAGAGGGGTTTCCCCAGCTTTACAACAGTCTTGTGAAACCCCCTTTAAAAAAAGAAAAGTAGTTTTTTTTTCTTCTTCTTTATAAATGTAGAAACAAAGAGCCACACCTAGACAAACAGAGGAGTAGAATTCTGTGACAGAGAGGGCCCCAAAGCAATCTCACAAAGCAATTTTCTCAATGAATATGTTACATATTAAAGCCTCATACTCAACATGAATAAAATGGATCGAAGGATGATGGTGACATTTTGAGAGTCACAGCCCCCTTAGATAACAGAGCAGATTTTAAAAAGCAATTTTAAACACAGGAGGGAAGAAAATCATGAAAGGATATTTGAAAAGGCGTTCAGTTTGCAATGGCTCAGACCAAGCATGGTTTAGTTCTTTTAAGGTACATATCCTGTGGCCTGCTGTCCAGGCCAGCAGAGGCCAGGTTGGGCACTGTGTGTCACTGGCCATTAACTTTGCTTCTTAAGATGTATTTTTGTCATTCCACAAGCTGTCCTTCAAAGTGAGTGGCTATAAGCCCCTCTGAGGGCATGTGACAACAGCCATCTCATGTCTGTCTCTCTTTCCCATGTTATGTCACCTGATGTCATGATACCTAAAGCCCAGACCCAGGAGATATTCCATTTTACCTCCCCCAGAGGTAGCCTTTCAGGTGGAAAATGCTTGTCTCAGAGATGCCTGATTACCCATAGAGGAACAGGTGAACAGTTGAGTCACCTTAAGATACTTGTCCTTCCATCTCCCTTTTGTACTCATCACAGCTAAGTTCACTGTGAATTTCTATGTGGACCTCTATGTGTGGCTGAACAACCAAGGCTGGACAGCAAACAGCTGCAAACAGATTCATGGGGGACTGTTGAGGTGGGGTGGAGGAGACCACGGTGAAGACTACAACTGAACACAGCTTGGGCAAGTGGGCATTAATGCCAAGGAGCAGGAGGGACTGAGGATGCAAATAGAGTCTGAGCAAATGCTAGGGCTATGAGGAGACCCAGGTAGCCACCCCTACTATGATTCTTGCTAGAGATAAGCCTGGGTGGTGGGGCATCCCCTGAGGGATGGGAGATGAGGAACAGGGTCAGGTGGATAACAAGATGGATTCGGATTTTGTGATTGCAGGTTTCCGGTGAAGGCAAATTTAGCAGGGTCCTTGCTAAAACCAGATTGTACAAGGAAGTGCATGGAAGGCCCGGCTGGGAAGGGTTCAGGGGCCTCACCAAAGCTGAGGTGAGCAATGAGTTCCAGGCAGGTGCAGGGGCGTGCTGTTAATGCAGAACAAGGCAGTCTTTCAGGTTGGTTTGCATGAAGGAATTGTCGTTAGTTTGCTCTTGCTGTCCACGTGTCTCTCATTCCAACAGATAAACTGCTTTTTACTCAAAAATGACCTGCTGCCTTCTGAGAAATTATTTGAGCAAGTTTTGCTTGTTCTCTGTGAGCCACAGCTAGCTGCTGACAAGAAGAAAGCAGCAGGTAAATGGGTTTTTTTTTCCTTCTTTTTCTTTTTTTCTTTTCTAGAACCTTTGTGGAATCAGCCCGGCACATCTCTATGCTTTTCATAAGTTAATTGGTAACTTCCAGTGTGTGTGTGTGGGGGGGGGAGCGGCAAATGCATTTCTTGCTTTCAGCTCTCTTATCGAACACGCTGAGTGCCGCTTGGTTAAGCAGTAACTCTTGCTATGCAAGTAAACATCCCCACCCTCCCTTGCTTGCTCTTTCACACGTGAGAATGGGAAGAAAATAATCCCCAGCTATTAATAGCACACCGAGCTGGAAGTGGCCTGGTCCCTTTAATACACCTTGAGTGAATGAACTGCCACAGAGAACAGACTGTTTACAGGATCTCATGCTTTAACCGAAAATGCTTATGGAAAAGCAGCTTTATGGACCTCAGGGGAGTCCTACTAGTGTGTGGCCCCTAGTGACACATGGGTTGCTGCTCCAGTGAAATTGGCCTTGACTTTGATTTCTCAGTTTTACATTAGTAAGTGCCTTAGCACTTCAGGGACCAGAGTAGGTTGGGAACCGTATTGAGGGGTGAGGTTTGCATGCTATCCAAGGCCTCAGGTCCACAAAGGGCTGGGGAATCATGATGCTCTGAGACTCTGCCTACACAGGCAGGCATGTGAACTGGGCCACCTATGTTGCCTATGGTGGAAACTGCCAGGAAATCAGCACCCCTCCCTGACTGAGAAGCAGGCCTCTCTGCTGGAAGATCTACCTCAGAGCCTGAAAAGTTGAACAGGGTATTTCTGTATGTTCTTAGACCTTGGACTCCAAAGCAAGTCTTTTAAAATGCAAAAATTCTACTTAAAACAGGAATGTATTAACTTATCAGCACCCCAGTCACATGCCTTGAATTAATGAGTTCACCAAACATGTCAGTTAGGGACCTGAAGGCCTAGGGGCCTTCTGGAGAACCTTCTCTGTCTCAAGAAGGGTCACCATCACCCTAGGCCTGGCCCTGACCCAAGACTGTACCTGGTGCCAAGTCAGGATTGGATGAAGACCTTCAGGAGTTCAAACACTGAAAAAAGCGGGCCGATTCTCCCCTCCCCTCACTATGAGAAAGTCCAAGTAATTCTAAATCACAACATGGACAAAAGCAAGGCAAAACCAAGAGCTGGTGTTTCCCATTAGGAGAAGTCGTTTGTGTAGAAGAATATGTGTATTCTTTCAGAAGTTTTATTCATTTATTTTTATTTAGTTTCATTCCTGCTGGCTAATGTTCTGAGTGTACACTTACTTTGCCCCATGGGCAATTGGCCAAAGCTTTTCATTAGTGCACAAAATGTGTGTGTGTGTGTGTTTACTGCTTTGCTTACCTTTTTTATTGCTGTGATAAAGCACCATGGCAGTTTATAAAGGCATTTAATTTGGCTATGGTTTCAGGGAATTAGAGTCCGTGTTGGAGAGGCAAAGGAAGAGCTGAGAGCTTGCACCTTGTCCACAATCATGAGGCAGGGAGCAAGTGAGCAAAGGTGATGGTCTTTTGGAACCTCAAATCCCTCCCTTCAACAAGACCACAACTCTTAATCCTGCAAAGCATTTCCCCAAATTGGGGACCAGATATTCAAATACATGAGCCTATGGGGACCATTCTCACTCCAACCACCACCTTCCACTCCCTGGCCCCCACAGGCAGGTGGCCATATCATAATGCAGAATGTGTCAAGCTCAACTTCAAAGTCCCCATTGCCTTTCTGTCTTAATACGACTTCAAAGTCCAAGGACTCTTCAGAGACTCTAAGCGGCTTCTCTACTCGTAACACCCTGTAAAATCAAAAGGGAAATTACATATTTCCAACACACTCTAGCAAGGAATATGCATTAGCACTCCAAAAGGGAGGGAAGGGGGCAGAGTGAAGAAATACCAGACCAAAGCAAAACAACAACAACAACAAAAAAAAAAACAAAACAAAAACAAAAACCCAAACCAACCAACCAAACAAAAAACCCAGCAGGGCAAACTCTAAATCCTAATGTCAAAGGGCTTTGATAGCTCTTTCTTCACCTTTGCTGACTGATAATACACTTACGACCCTTGGCTGGTCCCGTTCCCTGAGTGAGCCTCTCCTTAACAGGTATCCCATGTCTTTGGTACCTCTGACCCCTTGGGGTCTCCAGTCAAATCCAGGTTTACCTTCACAGCTTCATGAAATGGCTTCTCAGAGCCTCCAGGTAGGGAACTCCCTTTCTGCAGTGCCTTGGTTACTGTTCTGTTGCTCTGAAGAGACACTGACTAGGCACGGTGGGGGAGCAGTACCTGAGAGCTTTACATCCTGACCGGAAGGCAGCAGGCAGGGAAAGACTGAGCCCGGAGTGGACTTTTGAAACCTCAAAGCCCACCTCCAGTGACACACTCCTCCAACAAGGCCGCACCCACTCTAACAAGAGCACATCTAACCCCACCCAAGTCCTAGTAAGCGAGGATCAAGCATTCAAAAGCATCATCTTGGACCATGGCCCTTCTCACGCAAACCACCACACCTGGCCTCCATGGCTCTCCTAAACATCACAGGAAGATCCTAGAACCCCTTTACTCACACGTCATTCATGACTCTCCAGCTAAAACCACATGGACAACCCAGCCAAGTTTGACTGCCAACTTAGGGTAGACCCTGGCACCCTTTAATCACATTTGTAGAAGCTTTGATTTGTTGTTCCTTTTGCAGGACAGAAATTTTGTTAGGCCTTTTATTTTCATGACTTGGAGGGTTCACTGGATGAGTCCTTGCTCCAAAGGAACCTCTCCCTGTATTCAGTTTTAGATCAGGCTCCTCTTCAATCTTTTCATATCTTTCAGCACAAGCCATGACTGCAACACTGTGCTTCCTGGTGCATTCCACAGCCCCCTGTTCCAAGCCGCCCTTTTTGTGTATTTTTGACCTATTTCTTCCTTTTCATTTCAGAACCGCAAAAGAGTGATCACTAATAACCATATATCAGAGTCAATATGTGATGTCTTGAAACCTCCTCCACCAAGGAAATTATTACTCTTCAATTTAGATTCACACAAATGATTAGGGCAAGGGCAGAAAGCAGCCACCCTCTTTGCCAAAATAAACGTAAGAATGGTCTCTAGCCCAGTTGCTAATTTTGTTATCCTTTGAAACCCCTTGAGCTGGACCTCTGCATAGTTCTTAACACTATTGTCTTCCAAGCTCCTACTAGGATGGCTCCTCTTACAGTGTTCAACCTCTTTCCTAGAGACTTCCGTGTTCCACCAAAACCCAGCATGGTCAGGCCTGTCACAGCCATGGCCCGCCCCCTGTTACCATCTTCGGCCTTAATTACCTTTGTATTGCTGTGTCAAAATGCCCTGATAAAATGCTAAGGGAGGCTCCCAGAGTAGTTACTTTGAAGTAGAGACCAGCTGAGCATCCTGGAAAGAGCAGAGATCAGTGGAGGTACCCAGAAAAGAGCAGCCCCGCTGCCTGGGAGAGGCTTGGACAGGGTGCCTCCTGACACGTTGAGCTGCCTGCAGGCTGTGCAGTGTGCTTCTGGTCTCCAGCTGTTGCAAACTGTCACTCCTGTGGGGGTGCGCTGGGGGTGCTTTGGTGATGCAGCTGTCTTTGAGCCATCCTGCTCATGTAATAACCTCTCACCAATAGTCCTGTGAGTGACTTTAATAAAGATCACTGGTTCACCACGCTGGGCTTTGGTAGCATCCTTCATTTGGTCTATTGTCAGTTCCCCATCTAAGGTGAGTAGACATTAGTTCATGTCTCTCCAGGAAATGTCACACAATGATACAGCACTATCCCTGGCTTTCTACCTGGTTTCTGGGGAGCCAACTTAGGTCCTCATGTTTAAATGGCAAGTACTTTATCCATTGAGCCATTCACCCAGCCCCTGCATATATTACACTGATTGTTTCAATTTATGAGTTTCTTGCTATGTCTAGTTTATAAGCTAAATTTCATGGAGATGTATAGAAAGGAAAACATGGTATAAGGAGGGTTCAGAACAATGTCTCAGCCACTCAGAGAATGTGGGCAGACTCCTTAGAAAAGGAGAATTTGGTTATTTCTTTGGTTTATTTTCCTCTATACACCATAGACCATCAGAGCTTCTCGAGATTGAATTCTTGTCTGCTCCATTGTTAAATTCTCAGCTTATAATAATGGGAAGGCAAAAAAAAATTGTTGTGAAGTGAATGAGAATTACCTGGGAACATTTAGAAACATTCGTGTTTGGTACCATTGGATGTTTCAGGCATCTGCGGGATGCCTTGGAATGTGTCTGATTGGTCCTTAACCCTTTGGCTCTGATAGCCAATCCTCCAAGGAAGTCCTTTGTCCAATCCCTGGGGAGCAATTCCAGCCCCTGTTTAGACTTCTACCCCAGTGATCATCTGTCTACAGCCCTATTGAACCTGTGAACTTAGTGTCGCAAAGATACACAGCAGACACATAGTGGGTCTTTTTCTTGACATAGTAGGTTTTATTAGCATCATTTCCTTAGAGCTAGCACAAGACAAACTCTATACTCAGTGCTGAGGGGCTATGCAGTGATCCATTAATGTATTTTAATACATTGAGTTTGGAGAGCACAACCAGAAAACAGGCCTTAGAGTTTGAGTGAAGGACTCAAAGTAGGAGCATGCATTCTCTGGTTCTGAGCTGGAAATGTGTGACAGGGTTCCAAGAATTGAGACATAAAATATAATCACAATAGCCACTATTTAGGGGTGTGCTCAGCCACCAGATGCTTTGTCTAAAGGGACTTATGGCTCTCCAGAATTCACAGAAGAGACCCCGTGGCAGGCACAGGAAAGATGAGCACAGCCCTGGTCCTCTGCAGGCATGTGTGTCGGGGTGAGGTTAGAAATTGGCCTAGACCAAGGATAGGCTTCTGTTCCCAAGGTTGCCTGGATCTGTGCTAAGTGGATAAGGTTGGTTGGGGCTAGGTTTTAGGCCCTGGCAATTGCTTGTAAAGTGACCACCCATCTGTATCTGCTTTTAATCAAACCACCCATCTGTTTGATTTGTGCTGGTGTTAAGATGCCTATAGGAAGCATGTGTAGTGAGTAGATTATGCAAGAAGCAGAAAGCAGGAAATGTGATGTCAAGAGTTACCAGGATGTTAGCCTGTGCGGTTTGAATTCCTTGGCCTATTTTTTTTTTTTGAGCGATTAAGGAATTAATTCATTGGTTTATTACTTAAATATTTATTTGGTAGGAGACAAAATGTTGTTTGGACTCTGGGTGAGGAAAAAAACAAAAAGAAAAGCACCAAATGGCCTTACTTTAGCAGGAGAGGGGACACCAGGTACTTTGGTTGGCTCAGAGTAGTAGGAGATTCTTAGTACTACTTCCTGGAACCAGAAACAGGTGTGGTTTGAGAAGGTTGTTTCTTGCTGTGGGAATTGGAAAAGGTGGTATGTGACTCAACAGCTAGATGTGGTTGTAATGGTCAACTGTTTCTCAGCATCAACATGTTTGTTTCAGAGAAGGGCGGGACCAGAAGCTGGGGAGGTGAGGCAGGTCAGGAGAGAGGCTGGGTCATGGGGTGCAACTAGGTTGGAGGAATCTCTTACAGTGTTGTCTCTCAGCAGGATAACTAAAGATGACAATGACTAATTACTTTTCAAAATGCTAGCAGAAAATGTAGCTTGAGAAATGGCTCACCAGCCTCTTCCAGAGGACTCAGGTTCCATTCCCAGGGCCCACATGGCAGCTTACGATCATCGGTAGCTCCAGTCCCAGGAGAACTGATGTCTGATTCTGGCCTCTGAGGACTTTGCCCATGCATGCACACAGGCCAATTATCCATACACACTAGATAAAGGTAAACAAACAAACAAGGGTAACTTGTAGAAAAGACTTTGAATGTTCCCAACACACACACACACACACACACACACACACACACACACACACACACACACAAAGATGTGTCTGAGTGAAAGAAGCCCCCACCCTGATCTGATCTTGGCATGCTGTATGCAGGACTGAATTACCACAGCAGACTCTGTGAGCACACATCCCCACAGATTAATTTAAAAGAAGAAAACATGGCCATGATCATACATGCAGGCCAATCCATGTTCGTAAAGCTGTACGCAGCAGGCCTCCCATGAATATTTGGTGATTTGGTCCAAAGTGCAGCATGTGGTGACTGAGGAAGTGCTGCCCCTCTGCCACAGCGGATGTGATCACTCGGAAATTGAATAGGACTAATTCCTCTAATTTATGCCATTCCTGAAATGCTTGGCATGTCTTTGTGGGAAAACCTGTGAGAGTATGGAAACAAACACATCCTTTAGCGATTAAAAAAAAAAATGAACAAACAACTCTGAAGAGCTGGGCATGGTAGCACACACCTTTGATTTGGGCACTCGGGAGACGGAGGCAGACGATCTCTATGAGTTGGAGTCCAGCCTGGTCTATACAGTGAGTTTCAGACCAGCTAGAGCTACATAGTGAGATCCCCTCTCAAAAAACAAACAAACAAACAAACAAACAAACAAACAAACAAAGCATCCTTCTTCAGGGTCTAGCTGGATAAATTTACTTGTTACCCTCGCTATATGCTCCCTTATCCCTTAAATCTAGCTTGGGTCCAACAACCAGTGCCTGGACATAGTCTGGTCACCCCTGCTTGAACCACCACCAAACTCTAGGCTTTTCCAGAACCTGCCCTTACTACCCTCTTATGCATATCCAACCTCTCTACCTGGCCAGGTCACATTCACATTCTTCTTTGGGATCTAGCTAGCTGAGTCTGCCTGCTTCTACCCCTTCATGCACCTGCCACAACCCACATATCTGTTCCCAAACCCCAAACTTGGACCAGGACATACATCCTGTATGTCCCTGTCTTTATCTGACATAATTCCACCTAAGCTATGCCCAATTTCTAGGCTCAACCCAACCTAGTCATCTCCTTTGCTCCCACCTGCTTTTTCCACATCAGATTTAGAAATAACAAAAGAAGTTTACATATCTAGATTTCATGACAAAAGTATAAACAATATGAACGATCAGTGGCCCCCTTGATCCCCCCAATTCTCCTGTTTTTATCCTAGCACAAGTGTAAACTCCATCAAAGAAGTTTAAAGAAGGCATAAAGAAGTTTAAAGAAGACATAAAGAAACAGCTCAATAAAATTAAGGAGCAAAACCGCCAAGAAAACACAAACATAAGGCTGATGAAAGTGATGAAGGCAGATCTTCAAACAGGGTTTAACAAAAGGATATAAACATTTATGAGGATTCAAGCTGAAACAGAGATGGAATGGAAAAACCCAATAGGCCAATTAGAAAACTCAAAAGGAAGCCTGGTAATTGAATTGAATAAAACAGCCACGGTGGTGTTTTGTTTGCCCAAACATAAACAATAACAACAACAAACAAAAGCACAGGCAAAGGAACCATAGGGAAGTATGGGATACCATGAAAATATCAAACATTCAAACTAGAGAAATACATGAGGGAGAAGAATTCCAGTTCATGGCATAGACCAGATTTTCAACAAGAACATAGAATAAAAATGTTCAAACTAAGAAAGATACACCCATACAGATACAAGAATCACACAAACCACTCAATAGACAAGACTATTAAAGAAAATCCTCATGGTATATTGTAGTTAAAACATCAGCTATAAGGAGCAAAGAGAACTGAAAGCTGCAAGAAAAAACACACACACACACACACACAGGTCCCATGTAAAAGAAAACACATCTGAATAACAACTGATTCTCAATGGAAGCTTTGAAAGCCAAAAGAGCCAGGAGCAACGAATTCCAAAAGACCATGATGGCCAGCTTAGAATAAAATATCCAGCAAAAAAGTGTCTGCCATAGTTGAAGGAGAAAGAAAAAAATTTCCATGGTATAAGCAGCCTAATTTTTTTTTTTAATCCAGCAAACCAAACCTAAAGAAAACACAGGAAGCAATATTTCAGGTTGAAAAGAGGAACAAGCAGAGCAGAGAGACAATGGAAAGAAACATGAAACCATAATTACTAAAATATAAAGTAGTAAAAACACGAAAGCAACACAAAAAAATCAACACAGTGACTGCAATGAACACATACCTTCTAACAATAACTTTAAACATTAGCTGCCTCTATTCTCTGATCAAAAGACACAGGCTGGCTGAGTGGGTCAAGAAATGAAATCCCTCTATCTGCTTACACAAAATGCACCTTAACTTTAAACAGGTAGAGCCTTAGGGTAAAAGTATGGACAAAAGCATTCCAGGTGCCACTATTCTAATATCTGACAAAATACACTTTGAGCTAAAACTAATCAGAAGAGATAAAAATGAACATTCATACTAGTCAGGGGAGTAACCCAAGAAGAAATTAGTATCCTAAACATACACGTACCAAATTCTGGTGCACCCAATTTCATAGAAATTGTACTACTGGAATTAAATACACAAACACACAGATTAACATCAATGCATTAATAGTAGGTGATTTTAGTACCTGACTCTATCTAATATACAGGTCATCTGGATGGAAAAAAGCAGAGAAACACCAGAACTAAATGACATCATGCAATAAATGGATTTATATAGATCTACAGAACATTCTCACCAATTATCAAAGAACATATAGTATCTTCAGCAGCACATGGATGCTTTTCTCAATAGACCACATTCTGGGACACAAAGCAAGTTTTTACAGATACAGAAAGGTTGAAACAACTCCATGTATCCTATGTGACCATGTAGTGGTTTGAATGATAAGGC
This sequence comes from Pachyuromys duprasi, assembly GCA_028658305.1. Lineage (NCBI taxonomy): Eukaryota > Metazoa > Chordata > Mammalia > Rodentia > Muridae > Pachyuromys > Pachyuromys duprasi. Next base: position 5,638,080 of record CM053745.1, on the reverse strand, counting down.
CTCATAGGCCCATATGTTTGCAGACTTGGCCCCAGTCGGTGGGACTGTTTGGGAAGGATTAGGAGGTGTAGTCTTATTGGAGGAGGTGTGTCACTGGGGTGGGGCTTTGAGGTTTCAAAGACCCACAGCATTTCCAGAATCTCTGCTTTGTAGCTGTGTCTCAGGATGTGGGCTCTCAGCTACGCTCCAGCACCAAGCCTGCCTGCCGCCATCGTCCCCCGTGATAGTCACGGACTCTACCCTTCTGGAACTGTAAGCCCCTTATAAATCCTTTCTTCTGTAAGTTGTCTTACTACAGTGATAGAAAAGTAACCAAAACAGACCACAATTCAATAAAACTTAAAATCAACAACAAACAAAACTCTACTAATACACAAATTCATGGGTATTAAACAACTCGTTATTGAATGGTTCATGGGTCAAAGAAGAAATCAAGAGAGAAAAAAATCCTGGAACTAAATGAAGATGAAAACACAATGTAACAAACACCTCTGAGTCACTTTGAAAGCAGTAACTGCAGAAACCAGGAAATCAAAAGAGACCATTGTGGGGCAGGGGAAATGGGAAGTATTTTGAATAGTAGGGTATAAGTGATCTGAAAGGGAAAATGGGAAAAGCATAGAGGCTTTAATTAGGGAAAGGGAGGAAGATAAATTCAGAAAGTGGGATGAGGGCAAAATAACAGAAAGGATGTCTGAAAAAGTCATAAAGAATCATAATATTATTTATCTACCTAAAATACCTATAATATATGTACATCTGTGTATACATATACACATATAATTTAAATGAAATTTACCCTCTGGGATGACAATACTTCCCCCAAGAGTCATAGACTAACAAAAATACCAAGTATGAGAAGCCCGTTTTGAGTTGTTGGTCAGTGTTGTCCAAGAGACTCCCCAGACCTTACAGACTATTGATGTCTGTTGCCCTTGGTTATCTCCCAGAGGTGGATGGGAAGTCTGTATTGATGAAAACATCATGCACTTCAGACACAGAACTCAGAGGACCTAAGCTGGATCTGAACCAAAAGGACTAGCTCTCATGAAACCAGAAGGTGCCATGCAAGCTTCCAAAGAAGGAAAGCATCCACTAGTTTACCCAGCTGTGATGTCTATGAACCACAACAATGAGCATCATGTCGTGATAACTGTAATGGTGTTAGAGTGGCACACAAACCTTGGTGATAACCAAAAACTCTCTAATTGGACATAAAGTCTCCCTCAACAAGAGAGAAATCATATCTGGTACTGGAAACCCAGAGCTAGTGAAAGTTATGGATCTTGATGGAGAACCTACAACTGCCAATTTACTAAATCATCATAATTATACCATAAATATTTGTCCTTATCCCCATGGGTATATTACCCCTAATTAAATAAACTCTTTGCAACAGAAGGATACCATTACAGAAAACCATAACTGATCTAAATGGGGAGTCATAGATCCCAGTCCCAATTGATAAGTCTATAATACAACTTCCGCACCAAGGCTCAGGGATCATTTTGGAAGATCCAGAGGAACAGAAAGTTGCTGTGATATTCTGTCTCCTAGAAATGTCTCCTAGAAATGTCTATACCCATGAAGTATTCCAGCATGGCTGCCTTAACATGACCTGAACAAGGATGATACCAATAGACATGCTAACCTGGGAAAGCCCAGGTGCCCTCAACCCCAAGAACTACAGGCAACTAAGAAATGCCAAGAGCAGGAGAAATAGTCTTCAGGAAAGAGCATACTGATTAGTTACTCAATACCAGACAGTCATCCATGAAAACATACAACAAATACATACAAATAATATTATATGGACTGAGCAACTTGTATTTATATATTTAGGAACACACAACACATGTAACAACAATTAAAGAAAAAGAGGCCATGAATTTGAAAGGGAACAAAGGAGTTTCCCAGGAGGGGTTGGAGAGAGGAAAGGGGAAATGAGGTAATTATAGTATAATCTCAAAAAATACAAACATTCATAAAAACTAACCCTACCCCAAAGCCCCCACCTGTGGACATATTGGTAGAAAAAAATCTGCATGTAGATATAATACAAATGATGTCTTATTTTAAAGGAAGTTGAAAATACTAGTTTTAGTTTCTGTGTAATGAGCATGTAGCAATGTCTAGGGAGCTTTCTGGCTGAACCTTTTCTGCCAGAAGCCTCTTTGCTGTTCTGTTTTCTGCCATAAGCTGGGAGAAGAATTTATTTATTTATTTTTCCTGAGACAGGGTTTCTCTGTGTACCCCTGACTGTCCGGGAACTCACTCTGTAGACAGGCTGACCTTGAACTCACAGAGATCTAACCTCCTCTGCCTTCTGAGTGCTGGGATTAAAGGCATATGCCAAAACTGAAGTGGCATAGGATATATTTTTTGAAACAAAACTTTTGCAATTGAAAAATAAAGAGACTTCCATCATAAATACTTTCCTTCTCAAACGACCTTGCTGCTGAGGTGTGGGCATTGCCATGCACTTTCCACCTTAACCCTGGCATGGGGCAGTACAGCCTTCTCTCATGAAATTTCATGTATTTCACCAATTTCCCCCAAATTCTTTTTCCTGCAGCACGCTTAAATACCATGTTGTTAAGCATGGCGGTGGATGGGGCTGCAGCCCAGCTGATGACAGCCTGGGCTGGACCCAGGTGCCTGTGAAGGTTGACGTTGGAATGCTGGCAGACTCTCAGTGAGTAACTGGGAAGGCATTTGTAGAGAACGCAGAATATTTACGCGGACAGCGGGGCCTCGCCACTCGAGCAGGTGCTTTTCGGGACTGTGCGGCACAGCTGTGAGCTGAACACCGAGGCTACTCAGTACTCACGGGAGGGCAGGCACAGCTGATAACCATGTGCCTCTCCTCCAGGAAGGCGAAAGTCTCACCGTGGAGGCCCGCATCTGGGCTAGTCTACACAGGTTAACAAATGTCGAGGAGAAAACCACTGTGGTCAAAGAAATGTCCTATAGTTGACCATAGCTGAGCCTGAGATATTTCCATTATGGATAATAGCTGTCCCAACCTCAGTCACACCCATACTATGAGATTTATTTGAAAATAAAGAGAGACAAAATGGATAACATTTTCTTTGGATTTGCTAAAATACCCTCCAACCAATTACAAACTCTTTCTGAAAGCTCTGAAGAAAGCCTGAGAGGGATCTGAACAGTGAGTGCAAATGCCCCCTGGTAAGAAATTGCCAGCAGCGTTCTGGATTTAGATCTTAGTCTCTCATCACACTGTCTTTTGTAGTTTGACTCTTGAACGTATCCCAAAGGCCCATGTGTTAGGGCTTCTTCTCCAGGGTGGCATCACTGCAAGGAGGTGAACCTTTGGCAAGTGGGCACAAAAGCATCTCCTTGGCACCATTTTCCCCCTTGAAATGGATAAATTAAATCTAGTTCAGACTGAGAGGCATCTGGCTTGAATTCTTTTAAAGTGTCAAGGTCACACGTGACCAGGAAAAGTGGAGGCCTTATTCCATATTAGAGGAGATCAAAGAGTCATGTCAGCCAGAGGCAATGTGTGATCTGGGGTTAAATGCTGGGCCAGAGGTAAGGCGGATACACGTTACATGATTGAGACAAATTGTAAGCCCTGAATATGGATTGTGGATAAATACCCATTATTGAATAAAAGCCAATTTCTCTGACTGTTCAATTAATCATGACAGTGCTCTATTTGGTTGGTTTGACTTTGCTTTTAATAATGTATATTCATTGTTCATAGCACCTGGTTCCATAAGGACATTCTCATACAGGTATATAATGTACTTTGACCTGTCCCACCTTAGCATTCCCCTTTTCTTTGCTTTCCCTTTGATAGTCCCTTTTGTTCCCCACACAGTTTCATTGCTGCTTTTCTGATATATATACACACACAAACATAAACACACATGTATATGTATGTATGTATGTATATATATGCACATATAATTTTATGTTCCATATAAAACTAAAGAGCCACAAATGAAAACACCCAATATTTGTCTTTCTGAGGCTGGCTTAATTTGCTTAATATGGTATTTTTCAGTTATACAATTTTTTTTGCAAATGACATTTTTTTCTTTATGACTGAATAAGTTCTTGTCATTGGAAAATCTATGCTGAAGGGTTTTAGGATGAAGAGGAAGCTAACTCCTAAAAGGTTCAGAAAAAATAGAATGCTGTACATTGTCTAAATATAGCATAAATTCATAAAATATAGAAAACGTTCTATATAGGAGGAAATGTTGAAGCAAATGTGGCTAAGTGTTAAAAGTGTGAATCTGAATAGAGGAGTATGGTAATTCTTTGTACTATTCTTACAACTCTTATGTAATTATTTAAAAATGAAAAGTTAAGAAAAAAAGCAGCAGCTAATACTGCTGCAGTTTGGGGTGGAGGTGATGGAACAAGGCGATTTCCCGTTTCAATCTGTTTCTCCTGTTCTCTGGTGTCTTGCACTCTCTTCCGGCAGCCTTCCACAGTCTTCCGGCAGCAATGACCCTACGGACTGAGAACTGATGCCTTTGCGGAGTGGCTGCATCCTAGTCCTTTGTCACTTTGTGTCAGCCAGCCACCCTCATACCACAAGAGACATGTGAAGAGAAGGTTCATTTAGTTCGTTCTTCTGGGGGCTCCAGTTCAACATTAGGTGGCCCTGTTGGTTTGTTCTCCATCAGGCAAGGCTTACATCTCCGGCCAGGAAACAGTCTTGTCGCTGCTTTTGCTTTCCTGGCCTTGAGTTTCCCCTCTTATACAATTGGTGCCTGCCTTCTACCCAGCTCGCTGTTTCCTTACACAAGGTCACTGCACTGCACTGTGCAGCATAGTCAAGCTGTGTGGGTTCCTCAGGGAGTTCAGCTCTTAGCGCGGGGCCTGGGGCCTATCTGGTCTCCTCATCACTCTCCTTTAGGTATGACAGGATTGGCTTCTCCACCAGCTAACCTCTCGCTACCAGGCTCCATCTTTCTCAAATTTATCCCCTCAGATTTAGCTCTTTTGCTCTGAGGACTGTGGTGGGACTTCAACCGTTCTCAGGCCACTGGAACCCACGGTGTTTGCTTGCTTTCTTCACTGCCCTTGGCTTATGAGGAATGACCTCCGCGCCGACCTTCCTGGCGTTCTGACACTGGGTTGTTATTTGGGCTGGAGATTTGCTACTTTAAAACACCACTGGAAGCCGGATGTGGTGGTGCCTGCTTTTAATTCCTGCACTCAGAGAGGCAGAGACAGGCGGATCGCTGTGATTTTGAGGACAGCCAGGACAGCCAAGAGAAACCCTGTCTTGACAAACCAAACGACAACAAAACAAACAAACAAAAGCCAACCAACCAACCAAAAAAACCCAACCCTGGAAGGCTGTGACACACTCCACAATGAAGACTTTCTTATGGAAACACTGCACCCAAGATCTGCGAAATAAGAAGCTTCAGTTTATACCTTTTGCAGACTGTGATTCTCAGTGTTAGAATTTTCTTTGTGACTTTTTCAGGGGAGAAGCATTTGATGGAGTTGGTAGAGCATCTAAGACTTGGTTAAACCCTGCTATTATTTTTGTTTTGCAGAAGGGGGCAGGTATCCGCTAGTGGCTCTTTCCTCTAAGGTGCAAGGGTCCAGGGCAGGGTGATATGTGTCATTCATGGTGGCCCCTGTTCGTGGCACGCAGTGTTCCTGGCACCCTCAGAGCCTTGTTCTAAAACCTTTGCTCCCATATATTGTATCATCATCAAGCTGGCAGTTGTCCCAAGCTTGCTGAACATCATTCAGTTAGCCTTGCTGAAAATGAATTCCTTGGTGTTTGTATGCGACACTGGTCGACTGGTCAGACTCCCCTCTGATTCTGAGCTCCTTTCTTGCCCCCATTTTGACTAGTGAAGAACAGTCCCCAGTTGTCAAGGCTGAGAGCTCTGCTTCTTCAGTCCTTGATCAAAATAAGGATGTGGTGCTGAAAAGCTATGCTTGTTTCCATATATGCCCTGGGTTTGAAAAGAATGCTCTCATAAAAAGCTGGGCAAACAGCCTCCTCAAGCAAATGTGGGCAGCTCAGCTTTGATAATTTCCCCTCTCCATTTAGCTTTGACCTTGGAAGAGACATGATTTATATAAAGAGAGATGTCCCGAGGGCAGAAACTATGTCATACATGTTCTGGGCTTGTCACCTTCTGTTTTAAGATATCAATCATATAATGTCTCTATTAAATTTAAAAGTTTATGTATTCAATTAGGCATCTTATAAGATTAGTTTATAAAATATATTTCTAGGCTATAGATTTGTTATATTATTTTTTGCTACCCTTTAAAATGTTAATTAAAAAAACTGAAACGAGCCTTTTAAGCAAGGTTAAAAAAATAAAACAAAGCATGCTGGGAGCGGTGATAAGAAGTAGAAAGCCATGGCCCCTTCCTCCTGTGTCTAGAATCTTTCTCAGGGACAAGCACTTTTCTTTGTCGTAGCTGGTTCTTCTGCCATCTCTAGCATCCAGCTGTTATTCCTCTGTTGTGATGGGACTCAGGAGGGAGGCTTCTGTTTTCATATGGTCACAGAATGTTTTGAAGTCCTTTCTGCTGATTCTTTAGTGACTCTAAGCGATATAAGGCAGCCATAATTCCTTTTGTCTTAGTGACTGAGAGCAGCTCAATGCTGCAGGGCCTGGGCCTAGGGAAAAGAAAATGTAAGGAATTCCTGCTGAAAAAAGTTTTTGTGAATTTCGAGATGGTGACAAGAGACTAAGAAGTCAAACTTGCGCTCAGTGGCCACAGAGACTGCAGACCTGAGGCCAGAGCTGTTTGTAACCTGGTTTGCCCTGCAGCATGCGCCCTTCCCTTCTGCCTCTGTACCTTTCCACCTGCCCTTTTAGCAGCAAGAGTAACATTAAATCTGGGCATGTCAGACACACCTCTAATTCAAGTAACAAGGCTGAGGCAGGAGGATTGTGATTTTTGAGGCCAACCTGGGCTGTGTAATGAGTTCAAGGATAGATAGCAAGACCTTGCCCCTCAAAGTGAGCCAAACCAAGTCAAGTGCAAGCCAACAAAGCAAAACAAAAACTGCAAAAGAATCACTGTAGCCATTTTTTCTATGTGGCCATAAGCATTACATCTGGGTATTTTCTACAGTTTGAGAGTCTTAGAAGAGCCTAGGTATGGTGTTATCACTCCAACTATGTAAGTGCTAGACACAATACAGAGCCTGTCATTTTCTCATCCATGCTATCTCCTTGTTCTTTGCAGACCTCCCTCCTTCCCTTCTTCCCTCTCTGTCTCTCTCCCTCCATCTTTCTGTTCCTCCTCTCCTTTTCTCCTTCTCTTCTTCCCTCCCTCCACTTTCATCTCTTCCTCCTTCCTTTCCCCTTCCTTATTCCCTCTTTTCTCCCCACATTTCTCTCTCTCCTTCCCCTCCTTTTTCCCCCCATTTCCCTCTCCCTTTGTTCCTCTCTCTTCTGTACTTTCTCCTCTCCCTTTCTACCTCTAGTTCTTCCTTTACTTTTCCACAGGAGTGGACACAGGTCTTCGGGCACTGGGCAAATGTGCTTCCATTGAGCCATCTCTCCTGCCCTGCTGTGGAGTTTCCAGTTGTCATTTTTTTGTCTTGCTTTTATGTTGTTTTCATCTTTATAACATTCTCAATTTTGTCACCACCTTTGCCCTGTCTATGCATTCAGCTACCAACTTAAAATCTTCGGACTTTTCTTCATTGCTTCGTTGGACCAGTCTTGCTGCCTCCTTGATTCTCTGTGTTCCTCTTTACCAGCTCTACCTCTAGGCTCTCCTCAAATAACTCCTGACACAGTGTATGTGCAGAGGGAGACAGACATTAGGGGGTCTTTCCATTAACTATTTTTTTCTCAATGTTTTCCACTCTGGTCTTGAACTCATGTCCTCAAGCAATCTTTTTTGTTCCAGCCTTCTGAGATAGCCAGAATGATGAAAAGGGTCCTCATACCTGGCTCCAGGCCTTCCAGTTCTGAAGAAGTTTGTATTTTACCTGCTCCACCTGGATAGGTGGTGGGAATAGGATTCTGAGTTGAAAGCAGAAGTATCTTAGAGGACCTCGGAGCCTTCAGCATGGTCTCTGGCCTCACTGGTCTTAAGGAGAAGTCTGTTTCTCATGGTGTCATCTTTTCCATGAAGGCAGATAGAGTTTCCTCTTTATCTATGACATTTTAGGAGACACTGTGGTGTACCTAAGTGTGGTGCAAGTATGCATGGGTCCCTGCTCACAGCAGCCATGTGAGAGCACTTTATGTCTGGAGAGGACCTCCTTTAAGCTCTGGAATTTTTTTCTCAAGTGCATGATTCCACTGTTTCTTCTCTGCTTTCCATCTTTCTTGAAATAGCTAGTATATGGGCTCCTGATCCTCTTGGGCTGATTCTTCATGTTCATTGTCTGTTACTTCAGCCTTACATCTGTCTTTTAGATCTCAGAGGCAGCTGATGTCCCAATTTTCTTCTCTCTGTTGTTTTCATAAAACACTGACCAAAAGCAACTTGGGGTAGGATGGGGTTTATTTGGATCACAGGGACAGTCCATCATTGGGGGAAGCCAAGGCAGGAAACTCAAGGCAGGAACCTGAAGGCAGGAACTGAGGTAGAGACCATGAAAGAGCATTGCTCACTGGCTTGCTTGGTTCTTGAGGCTGGGTGCCTCAGCAGTCAGAGTAGTCCCACACTGTCTCACAATGGAGAGGCCAACAACCATTAGTTTCCTAGTCCATGATGCTGGGAGCCTAAGCAATCCCAGTATGGTGCTGAAAACCTGGTGGGTTCCTGGAGAGCTCTTAGTCACCCATTAAAGTCTGAACATGCTGGTTTTGGTGTAAGGAAAGGAATCATTGTCAGCAGCAACAGGGACAAATCAAATTTCAGCAGCAAGATGGAAGGTCAAGGGAACAGAGGCGAGTGATCTTCCTTTTGCCACATGCATGCTTTTAATGTGTACTACCACCTGGAGGGCAGCCCACATGTGGGGTGGGGCTTCTTACATCAATCAAGACAAGCAAGACAATTCCCCAGGTGAGGTTCGCTATTCAAGTGATTCTAATTTGTGGCAAATAGACATTAAACCAACGATCCCAGGTCGTTTGCTTAATTAGTCTCCCAAACCTTGTATTAATTTGTCATGGTTTTTAAGCTCTAAAATTTCCTTCTTGTCTTGGCTTTTTTTTTCCATCCATAGCATTCTGTTCTGACATTGTGGATGAAGTTATCATTCTGGTTACATTTAAATTATTTATGGGGTTTAGGATACAGCTATGCTGCCTAGATTCATGCCAACTTGGAATAGGCTAGAGTCACTGGAAAGGAGCCTGTCACAGTGTCATCTCAGATATTCGACCCTCTGGTTTTGAAGTGGATTGCACTGGCTCTGGTAAAGCAGTCTCAAATGCTCCTACGTAGGACTGGGTTTTATGATGATGCTATAAGTACTGTTTTTTTTTTCTGAAATAATTACTGAGCAAGATGACAGAGTTCATGAAAGCACCAAATGGCCCAGAGAACAAATAAACACAGGATTGTTTTCTCTGTGAGGACATTTGAGAGTGGCAGCTAGCAGCCATTCGTCTTACTGCCCCACTCAGCAGCTCTTCTTTGCCTCTTGTACACAGACAGTTTGGGTCATTTAAAGTGTGTTCACTGAGACACCACCAACAAAGACCTCCTCTTAAAGAAGACATGATACTGAGTATATTCTAGTATAAATTACATCCTAGTAATAGCACATTATGCTGATCTTCAGCTTATATGGGATTCCTAAGAGATCTGCTCCTCCCTTTTTGAGCATATATTTTTCACATGATTATTACAGTTTCCCTACCCTCTACTTTCTCCAGTTTCTTCCCATCTCCCCTCTTATCTAAATCCACCCCTCATTTCTGTCTCTCACTAAAGAACAAACAAGCCTTTAATATAGTTATAAAATAATATAAAAACAAAAACTAATACATCATAGGACAAAAACAAAACAAAAACCAATAAGAGCCCAAGGAAAGGCACATGAAACAGGTATAGATGCAGAGATCCACTTGTTTGCACACTCAGGAATCACAAAAAGCACTATACTGAAAGCCATAATATATACTCAAAGGAATTCTGTCTACCTCCTCTTCTACAGGGCTCACTGAGCCATGAGCAGAAGGATTTGATAGAGACATCTCATTTAGAGCTGAGTGTTCCAAAGTTTCTCACTCTCTACATAATGACTGGTTTTGGGTCTCTGTATTTGTTTTCATCTGCTGTAGGAGAAATCTTCTCTGATGATGGTTGATCAGGCCATGATCTATAAGTATAGCAGAATGTCACTGGGAGTCATTTGATTGCTACGTTTTTCTTTTTTAAAGAATAGTACTGTTTGGTTTACCCTAGGTCCCTGGGCTATCTAGTCTCAGGCTCTTGGTCACCTAGTGTCGGGTGTATATTTTTACTCCTAGGGTGGGTGCTAAGTCAAATCAGATACTGGTTGGTTACACCCCTAAGCGCTGTGCTACCATTGCCTTAGCATGTCTTGTTCATTCAAAGTTTTATGGCTAGCTTGGTGTTTACATTTTTCCTTTGATAGCTCACAGAGTACCTTCCTGTACCAAGGATACATACAGGAGTGAAGGCTTTATGCTGACAGTAGTTCAACATCTCCATGTTCGATGATATTGTCTCTAACAATGAGGGTCTTGCTGTTAGTTTGTGGAGAGCAAACTTTTTTAGTCTTGGAAATAGCCTGGAATGTTTGAGGGTTCCTACAGCTGTGTGGGTTTATGTCTGGGTCTTCAATTCAATTCCATTTATCAATGTGCCTTTTTTTGTGCCAATACCATACTGTTTTTAAAAATTTTTTTATTTTACTACTATAGCTCTGTAGTACAAGTTGGGGTCAGGGATTGTGATACTTATAGAAGTTCTTTTATCATTCAGGATTGTTTTATCTATGCTAGGTGTGTGTGTGTTTTCATAAGAAGCTGAAAATTATCTGTGGAGAATTGAGTTGAAATTTTGATGGGAATTGCATTGGAGCTGTAGATTGCTTTTGGTAAGATGGACATTTTTACTACATTAATCCTACTCATGTATGAGCATAGGAGAGTTTTCCATATTTAATACAGTCTTCAATTTCTTTCTTCAGTATCTTAAAGTTTTTAATCATACAAATCTCTCAGTTGCTTGGTTAGAGTTACCCCCAAATATCTAATATTATTTGAGGCTATCATGAACAGTACTGTTTCCCTGATTTTTTTCTCCATCCATTTGTTTTTTTATATACAGGAAATCTACTGATTTTTGTGAGTTAATTTTGTATCCAGCTACTTTGCTGAAAGTGTCTCTCAGCTGTAGTAGTTTCCAAGTTGAATATTTCAGGTGACTTACGTATTCTATCATATCATCTGTAAGTAATGATACTTTGACTTCTTCCTTTCTAATTTATATCCTCTTGATCTCCTTTAGTTGTCTTTTTGCTCTAGCTAAGCCTTCACGGATATATTGAATAGGTATGGAGACAATTGACAACTTGGTCTTGTTCCTGATTTTATTGGAATCACTTTGAGTTGCTCTTCATTTAAGTTGATGCTGGTTATGGGCTTGCTGCAAAATGCCTTTCAATATGTTTAGGTATGTCCCTTGTATCCCTAATCTCTCCAGAACTCTTACCATGAAGGGGTGTTGGATTTTGTCAAAAGCCTTTTCTGTATCTAATGAGATGATCATGTGTTTTTGTCTTTCAGTTGGTTTTTATGGTGAATCATATTACACATGTTGAACCATCCCTGCATCTCTTCCATAGAGCCTAGTTGATGATGGTGAATGATATTTTTGATATGTTCTTGATTTGGTTTGCAAGTATTTTATTGATAACTTTCCCATCTATGTTCATAAGGGGAACTGGTCTATAATTCTCTTTCTTTTTTGGGTCTATATGTAGTTTAGGTATCAGGGTAACGGTGGTCTTGTAAAACAAATTGGGCAATGTTTTGTTTGTTTCTGTTTTGTAGAAAAATCTGAGGAATATTGCCATTGACTCTTCTTTGAAAGTCTAGTGGAACCCTCTCCTAGAACCAGCTGGCCTTAACCTTTTTTAGGTTGGGAGACTGTTAATTACTGCTTCTGTTTCACTAGGGGTTATAGATCTGTTTAAATTGCTTATTTGGTCTGTTTAAATTACTTATTTTGTTAAGTGGTATATATATTGAGAAAATTATCCATTTCTTTTAAATTTTCTAATTTGGTGGAGTACAGGCTTTTAAAGTATTTCCTTATGCTTTTATGGATTTCTTCAGTGTCTGTTGTTATATTCTCTTTTCATTTCTAATTTTGTTAATTTGTATATTCTTTCTGCCCTTTAGTTAAATTGGCCAAGGGTTTGTCAATCCTGCTGATTTTCTCAAAGAACCAACTCTTTGTTTCATTGATTGTTCGTATTATTTTTATTTTGCTGGTCTCAGCCTGAGTTTGATTTCTTGCTGTCTACTCCCTTTGAGTGTGATTTCTTCTTGTTGTGGGGCTTTTAGATGTGGTGTTAAGTTACTAGACTGAGATCTCTCCAATTTTTTTTTTTTGTAATGTAGGCACTTAGTGCTATGAATTTGCCTTCATTGTGTCCTATAAATTGGGATATGCTGTATATTCATTTCATACAATTCTAGAAAGCCTTTAATTTCTTTCTCAATTTCTGCCTTGACCCGTTTTTCATTCAGTAGAGAGAACTGGGCAGTTTCCATGAGTTTGTAAGCTTTCTGTTGTTGTTTATATCCAGCTTTAATATGTGGTGGTCAGTTAGTATAAAGGGTATTATTTCAATTTTCTTTCATCTGCTGGGACATGCTTTGTGTCTGAGAATGTGGTCAGTTTTCGAGAAAGTTCCCTGAGGTGCTGAGAAGAAGGTATGTTCTTTTGTGTTTGAGTGAAATGTTCTGTAACCGTCTGTTAGGTACATGTCAACCATCTCCAGCATTTCTCTGTTTCGGTTTTGTCTGGATGACCTTTCTCTTGTTCTCCCACTATCAGAGTGTGAGAGTCAAGATGAGGTTTTAACTGTAGTAGTATTTCTTTTATCAACTTGGATGCTTTCATGTTTTATACAATTTGTTTTGGTGGATTTTTCTTTTGATGGGTATGCAATGTCTTTCCCTAACTCTTCTGATTAGTTTTGGTTTGAATACAGGCTTGTTTCTTAGGTTTATTTGCTTGGAATATATTTTTCTCTTCATTTGTTCCGAGGTGATATTTATTCTTGATGTTACAGAATGTTTCTGAGATGCAGCAGAAGGATGTATCCTGTTTTTGTATCCATTCTCTAGTGTCTGTTTTTTTTTTTTCAAAAACTGGGAAATTGATATCATTGGTGTTGAGAGATATCAATGAACAGTGTTTGTTCATTCTTGTTATTTGGTGTTGTAGTGTGTTTGTGTGCATGTGTTTGCGCCTTTGTGTGTGTGTGTGTGTTTGTGTATGTCTCCTCTATGATGTGCTGGTCTGGGATTATTTATTCCTTGTTTTTTCTTGCATGTGGTTAATCTCCTTAGGTTGAAGTTTTCCTTCTAGCACCTTCTGTAGTGCTGGATTTGTAGAAAGGTATTGCTTAAATTTGGCCTTATCATGGCTTTATATTATTTTTTCCATCTATTGAAAAGTTGGTTGAAAAAGTAGAAAAGATGATCGAATGTTTTGGTGGGTATAGCAGTCTGGGCCTCTTTTCCTTGAGCTTTCAATATTCTTTTTTGCCCTGTATGTTTATTGTTTTGATTATTATTATTTGATATTATTTTTTGGTCCATGCTCTGTATGCGTGTTGTACTTTGACATCTCCTTCTTTAGGTTAGAGAAATTTTCTTGTATGAATTTGTTGAAAATATTTCCCGTGCCTTTGATCTAGATTTCTTCTCTTTCCTCTATCCTATTATCCCTAGATTTTGTCTTTTTATGGTGTCTCAGATTTCCTGGATGTTTTGTTCCTGAATTTTTGGATTTAACATTTTTTGGACAGAGGTATCTATATCTTCTATCTTATCTTCAATGTTGAAGATTCTCTCTTCCATCTCTTGTATTTTGTTGGTGAGGCTTGCCTCTGAGGTTCTTGTTCAAGTTCCTAAATTTTTATTTCCAGATTTCTCGAAGTTTGGGTTTTCTTTATTGATTCTATTTCCATTTTCAGGTCTTGAACTGCTTTATTCATTTCTTTCCACTGCCTGTTTGTGTTTTCATAGATTTCTTTAAGGATGTTATTAATTTTCTCTTTAAGGACTACTATCATATCCTAAAGGCTATTTTAAGGTCTTTGTCTTCTGCTTAAGCCACGCTGCAATTCTCAAGGCCTATTGTAGTAGGGTTTTTGGTCTCTGTTGAAGTTGTATTATCCTGGACACTATTGATTGTGTTTTTATGCTGGCATCTAGGCATCTGGGTTTGGGAAGATTGTATTCTGGGTGCTGACATCTGGTCTTGTCTTTATTGGACAGGTGTTTTGTTCCTTGGTTTCTGTTAACCTCTGGTTCTTAGGAGGGTGTGGTGGCTGTGTGTTGCCTGTTAGGGAATTCTTCTGGGATCTAGCTAGGTGCATCCTCTGGGGGTTCCCAGAAAAATGTGAGGATGGACTAGGAGCAGGGGCTGAGGAGGTCCACAGGTGGGAGGAAAGCAGGGGCTGTTTAGTCCCCTGGGAATGGAGACAATGAGTGAGGACAGGCCATAACAGTCCGTGGCAGAGCTGGGGACTGGATCTGGAGGAAAGGAGGAGGTGCTAGGAGCTGAAGCTTGCCTACTTACTGGCTTACTGGCCTACTTGCTTCTCCTGGAGGCTTGTTCCCAGGGAATACCTGCTAGAGTTGGGGGTTGGGATAACAGGAAGAGTAGAAAGGTAGGCTGGAGGGGAAGTTCTGCATGGGGCAGGGGACACAAGCAGGTGATCTGCTATAGAGCTGGGGGTGACATTCGGGGATTGGATTTGGAGGAGCAGAGTAATAGAGGAAGATCTGCAATTAGGATACCTCCTTCCCTGGCCAGAGTGGCCCAAGGTTTCCCAGGGATCTCCTAAAGAGATCTTAACTAGCATTCTTTTAAGAGCACTTTAAAATGTTTGCATGAATTCTCTCTAGGCCTTCATCTCTTCCCCAGCAGTAAAGTTCCATCTTTTTCCTGTGCAGTATTGCCGGGTATTGAAAGGCTGTGTGAACGTGTTATGAAACAAGACTGTATTGTATGACTATTCTTATCTTGGATTTTCTTTTCTGTAATGCTTTGAGAAATCTCTTTTTTACCTCCTGTCAAGTCTCTGAAGGGATTTTCGCAGCTAATTTGGGATAATAAGACATTCTTGCTGTACTGCAGCTATTCTTTTTAGGAATAATATATATATATTTCAGTAGCTTCTATTTAAGTTTGCCTAAACTGAATGAAAATGTTCACACATTTTTTAAAGGAATAAATGCATCCACATGTTTGCACAGTTCTGTGCACCACCCACCCATTCTCCCCCAATGGTACTGCTCAGCCTAGACTCCTGCACAAAACAGCTCTTCACGGGCTCTTGGCTTTGATGCCTGTGATGAAAATTAAGGGGATTGAGAAGTTGGAGGTCAAAATACTGTCAAGGAAAATGTAAAGGCCATGATGTAATTGCTTGGTCAGAGGTCAACGTTTTGACTAAAGTGAAAGAGGCGGCACTGTGCTTGGACAATACTTTTCATGGTCATTTGAAATAAGTATCTGTTAAATGCCAAGAAAATGCCTCGGTCACTCTGAGACCCAAGAAAGCAATTTACAACATCAAATTTTTCCTTCCTGCCTTTCTTCCTTCCTTCCTTCCTTCCTTCCTTCCTTCCTTCCTTCCTTCCTTCCTTCCTTCCTTCCTTCCTTCCTTCCTTCCTTCCTTCCTTCCTTTTCCTCTTGAGGTTAAGTCTTGTTATATGGCCCAGGCTAGTCTTGAACTACTTCAGACTGTCCTGTCTCAGCTTCCCGAGTGCTGGGATTCCAGGCACGCTCCACCATGCCCAGTCTGTGCTTCCTTCTGAAGAAACTCTACACATCATCACATTTCTCTCTCTCCCATCCTTCACTGGCCTTGTCAAGGATGTGGGAATCATCCCATGTCACCTTCTCCTTTTGGAAGAAGGTTTTTTTTCCCCCACACATGATGTTAGATTTAAGTGCCATATTGATTAGATTGTGGTGCCAAAGTACTTGGCTAATTGCTAGCATAGATCTCACAGTGAAAGTGTTTTGTTATTTGATTAACGATTGTAACCAGTGGATTTTAAAGTGTATGAACCTTGATAATGTGGGTGGCTTCATCAAATCCGTTGAAAGCGTTATGAGCAAAATCTTAGGATGCTGGATGAGGACGGGATTTGGTCTCAGGCCTACAGCATCCACCCTTGCATGGGATTCCAGCCCTTGAAGCTTCCCTGTGGAGTTCAGACTAGCTGCCCCTGGGACCTGATAATCATGTGAGCTGATTTTAAACTAAACCCATGTCCCTGCCACCCCGTACCCACCCAGTGTAGGGTGTGTGTGTGTGTGTGTGTGTGTGTGTGTGAGAGAGAGAGAGAGAGAGAGAGAGAGAGAGAGAGAGAGAGAGAGAGACTGGACTTTGCTGTGTAGGCTGGGCTGGCCTCAAAGTCTAAGTCATCCCATCCCTCCTTACCTCCTGAGTGCAAAGAGAGCAGGAGCACCGCGTTGTTGTGGATGTTCACATAACATGTTGTGGACGTTATAATAACAGGTTTTTGTTAAAATTCCAAGTTGGGGGTTTCAGTTTGTCCACACCTGTTAAGTGTCTCATGTGGAGCATGGTCTTTGCCAGGTGGAATTAATTGAATTCTGAGGACTCTGAGGGGTATAAATATGACAGCCCAGCAGAAGAAGGCGAGGCTGCTTGGAGGAGGACTGCTTGCTGCTGGTTCGTCTTGCTGCTGCATTTGCTGTTTCCTGATTTGCTGGTTACTTGGACTTCTGGATTTCTGGATGACTGATATTGGTATTGCCCCCCAAAGAATCCTACAACCCTACCCAATGGGAAGTAGCAGAGAGAACCCCACCCCATGTCCCCACTAACCTTTTCCTCCAACCCAGTGTTGAGGGTTTGGAAGGGAGGTAAAAGCATTTAATAACCCTAAATAAAGTAGGTTTGTTTAAAAAATGAAGGTCAACACCTTGTATCTGATACATCATCCATCCATCATCTATCCATCAATTTTAATCACTTAGATGATTCCTTAACTAAAGCCTTTCCTGTCTCCATCATTTAATCTTGTGGGTTGACATTTAAAATTAAACCCTTACCTATCTATTGGGTGTTATTTTCTCTATTTATCTAGCTACCATTTGCCATTTTTTTTTCCTGGAAAGTCCAGGTACATTTCAAATGTTCAATCACCCAGTCAAATGAACATTGGTGATGTAGCAGGCAGGTGGTGTCCATTATTGTTCATTGTGTGGGTCACTGAAAGTCAGCTTTAAGTGCCTTCAACAATGTAGGTGCTGTCTTAGGGACCCAGGTGGCTCCTCCCAATGGCTGTCTTCCTTTGTACTTGGCTCTGTCGTTCTTCAGTTCTCAGTGACTCTGATTAGAGGGCCTGCCACAGGCAAAGAGCTGGCTTTCAGTTTCCTGCTTACACTTTCTTTACCTCGTGTGTGTGACTAGAAAATAGGTGAGCTCACAATCTGGGACATGAAGAAGGGAGTTCCCATCTAGACAGAGAGTTGGCTTAGCTAAGGTTCTGATGTGTGTGAGCAGGTGTATGTGTGATTGTATGTGTGTGTGTGTTGTATGTGTGTAGGTTCATATAGGGTCTCACTTTATAGCTCAGGTTGGAAACTCAAGGTAATTTTTCTGCTTCAGCCTCTCAAAGAAGACTGGGCTATAAACTACTGTGGCTAGCTTAGCATCATTGCTGTTCTTCTTAGATCATTTAATGAGATAATTTTCGTTTCAGAGTGACAGTTTGAAAATTTCTCCAGTTGTCTTTCTTATTAAATGAAGACAATTAAACAAAACATGAGCCTTAAAGACTTCATAAGAGAGTGAACAGGAGAGCCCAGCTGGCTGGCTGTCTCAGGAGGTGGTTCCTCCATGTTCTTAAGGGCTGTGACTCAGAGTGACTTGGTGAAGACCCTTTTGCACTAGAAAATGAAAAGAGTTTGAAGGTTCTTTTGTCCCTGTTGGTGTGGCACTGGGTTTCGTAGATGAAGCAAAGGCTGGTGAGATGGAGGATACGGATGGGAGGGTTTCCTGGATAGAGCTTGGCTCTTTGGGTCTGGCCAGCTGCTCTGGAACATGCTTGAGTGCCACGGGAACCTCAGCCCATCAAACCCTCTATCTGCATGGGAGCTCCAAGACTCATCACCAGTTCCACTGACTAATAAAGAGAATTGATTGCATAACAGTTTTGCTTAAAAAGAAGTGAAAATTATTTTGAGAAACTTCTTTCGGCTTCATGCTCTCATATTACGCTTAAGAGCAGCTCTCAGCATCTTTCAGGAATGCTAGGTGTTCATTGTTTACGCTCTGCTGTCTTCACCCCCTACGAACCTCCTGGCCCACAGGACATGCGATCCTGTCAATCTCTCAATTCTCTGAGCCATCTCCCTGACACACCAAGTGTTCTCCATTTTACATGCATTTCCTTTGAAATGTGTGTCTGATTGACCCTTTGCTGATCCCTACCCAGAGAGTAAGAGGTGGTGAGACTGGTAGTGCCCTCATGGTTTCCTTCATTTCTTCTCGATGTTCTCCCATTTTCCCGGAAGCAGAATGAGCCTCAACCTGGGTCATGTTCTTAATAAATGGGCTATCTCCTAGGAGCTGGTAGGAACCAGTGGGAGCCAGTGGGAGCCGGTGGGAGCCAGTGGGAGCCGGTGGGAGCCAGTGGGAGCCGGTGGGAGCCGGTGGGAGCCGGTGGGAGTTTGGGCATAGCCTTTTCCAAGTCCCTGCCCTGCCTCCACCTGTGACCTTGAAGAACTGGATTGAAGACCCAGCTTCTTGATGCTCCTACCTGTAAAATGTGACAAATGATGTCTACTATGCAGAATAAGTAAACAAGCTGACAGAAAGGAGAAGGTGTTTAGCTCTTGAAAACTCTCCTATTAAAGTGTCCACAGGATCCACAGGGCCCACCGTTCAATTATCTTGCCCACCCCATAAGTGTAAAAGTTGATGGAAAGCTAACATTATTTTTGTTGTTATATTCATTAGTATGAGGAGAAAAACAATCATTTTTCAGATCTTCAAGTGGAACTATATTTGAGAATCTTTGGTAATTGTGTCACCTTGGAGACCCAAGGCTCCTGAGGGGACTTCTTTGAACTCTGTTCACCCGACATCATTACCATAGAAAGTCAGAGATGCATGTTCTTAGCTAAAACCAGAGAGAAGTACTAGGGGTCTTGAGGGCAGTGCCGGCCAGACTTGGTATTACAGAGGAATTCTGAATGTACTCTCACTAGTGGGGATGACCCCCTAGAGTCTTAAAACTTTTCCTTATTACTTAGAGACTTGTGAGAAGGTGTTTGAAGGCAGGTGTTCCTTGTTCCACTTGTCTGCTGCCTCCTTCAAGGCAACTTTTTTTGCCTTTTCACAGATGAATTTTGATGTCACCTTCCTCTGTAGCTACTCTCTGAATGCACATACATATATGCACACACATATAATGCATGTAATATATAATAATTAGGAGACAGGAATGCTAGGAGCATATGGCTATACCCTGCTAGATTTATGACACATTTGTCAATTCAAAACAAAACAACTTTATGACAACTTCCATTCGTAGTCAATGTAACAGTAACAGTTTTGTTTCAGGAAGATGTTTGGAGACAAGAGGCTAGCTCCACAATGTAACACAAATTTGTCTAGAATGAATCTTCTTTTGCTTAAATAAATAATGCCCAGTACAAAGGTCATTTGTTTATGCAAATAGTATATAACTGAATCAGGTCCTAACGAGGAAGAATTCAAGGTCACAAACTATCTGGTCTCTTCCTTCAAGATGACCTCTTGAATGGGTGATACCCCTGTAGACTCAAGGAGAGTTGTGCTAGGTTGTGTTGATGAAGTGGACCAGGGCAAGGTAGATATGGGAACAGGATGGGGAAGCCCAGGGCCACTAAGCACTGTTAGGTACCTCTCAGGAGCAAGGTCCATCTTTATATAGTCCCTGGAAGAGGTTTCAGTTAGCAACACACTGCATACATGGTGATGGCTATGTAAGAACACTGATAATCCCCACTGCCTCGTGACTTGACAGGTGCTGAAACAGCACAGTACATTACCAACCTCTCCGTGGCAATGCTGGTGTGAACACAGCCACTATGCTGTCTGCTGTATAAAAGTGCAGCACGTGTAATCATGTGCAGTGCACACGGCCTGATAATGGTAACTCGTCACTGTGGGACCAGAGCGTACACCTCCATGCTTTGCCTCTGTCACTGTTTTACAGTGAATTCTCACTCAGGAAAGTTAACTGCTTGTTATGTGACTCCAGTCACAGGCATGCTTACTTCTTTTTCTGATGGCATCTAGAGACATGTGGAACCACTGACCTGGAACCTCAGGCTTTCGTGAGTTCCCGGTTGTTCTCACAACCACAGCAGAAACACACAACACATCCATCTGAAGAGCACACAGCCTGTCATCAAGCAACTTATGACTGTACCATAATGTTTTTTGTTGTTGTTGTTGTTGTTGGACAGGAACCTCAGAACACTCTAACTAAAAAGATTAATCTTACATAATCGAAACTTTCTGCTTTTGATGCAAATCTTCCAAGGATGTTCCCAAGTCAAAACATTCTGTGACCTTAAATTTAAAAGCTGTACGTCTTCTAGAATATCTTTCCAAACATCATCTGGGATGCTCAAAGGATTCTGTGGTCGGATGGAGAATGATGTTGATGATTGACGTTCTAGGAATGCCATTTCCCACATTCAGTACCCATGCCCCCATCTGGGAATGAGCTTAAGCTCTTTGAAGCCCACCCCACACGTGATGGCAGACTACCACAGAAACTACTAGGAGAAGAGTTCTGCGATCCCTTTGGAGGAAGTGAAGTTGGTTTTGCTCACCTGAATCCCCTGAAAACCAGTGGCTGAAGCTCATAGCTAAATCTGGCCTGTAGCGTACGGGATTTGTTTTTCCTGTGCAAACTGTTGACCTCTATCCCAAGGAACAAAGTCTTTGAAAGACTCCTTGGACATTAAAATAGCTTTACAAAATAACATTTTGGTGCTTTAAAGTATAAACTAACCAGAAACACATGATTTCACTTTCCCATAAATCACAGAGAGTTTTGCCTAAGAGAAAAATGCATGGCAAAACACATCATGAATAAACAGCTTAGGGTGGTGATCTGGTTGCACAAGCAGGGGCCAAGGGTTGGGGAAGGTGACGGATTTGCATTCTGGTAGAGCAGGTACCTAAGACAGTCAGCCTGCATCTGGTAAGAGGCAGACCAGGACCAGTCCTTGCTTTCTCTGTCCTTCACCTGAGCCATCTAACGTGATCTTTAGCTTTGACTAATTTAGAGGAAAAAAGATCAAGTTATAAAGATTCCCAAACACAGAATTTGCTGAGAAAATGTATTTTAACTAACCTTCAGATAGCCTAGCCTCCCTCTTAACACCGATTGCTCCTCCTCATCTGTCCAAAAGGGTTTGTAAGGGATACTGATAATCGGTGCATGTGGGCAGACTTCCATAGTGGAATGTGTTAGGGAACACTGAGGGACTTGAAGATATTCCTGACGAGATATTCTTGGCATTGTAATTTGCATTGTGCACGAGGCACTTTCTCTTCTCTCTTTTTTTCCCCTCAAGATGTTTATTAATGAAATGTTCAAAGAATGTGAATTCACTGAGACTGGTTAGGCTTGGCTCTATGCTTGGACTAGATTTGCTATTACATTTATTTATTTGTACTGGTATGCATACTTTGTAGGCATGTCTGTGCCATAGCACACGTTGGAGGTTGGTGGACCTCCTTTGGAGGTTGGTTCACTCCTTTCGCCATGTGGGGTCCTGTTAGTAGAGTGAGGAGAGGGTATTACTGTCTCTTTTGTGTGGTAGCAGCAGACTGAGGCAAATGCTAGCACCAGAGCATGTACACCGTGTTAGTGAAAGTTACACCAAACAGCGAGATAAACAGTTACCCCACACAGGCCACGTAGGAAACAGAGAAGGTTGATGGTGGCCAACAGCTCTGGAAATTCAAGGACAGGGTTGGGTTTTCCCGGTGGCTGGGGCCTCTGATAAAGGCAGCGTGAAGTGGTGATGGTGTGTGCCAGTGAAGGGGTGATGTCTCGAGCCAGGAGAAAACAGTGTTCCAATTGAAGACATGGTCCTAAAGATCACCATATCTTCCACCAGACCCTGTCCCATGCTGCCCCATTGTATCTACCTCTGTGTCATCTTGGAGCTCAAACCTGGATCCCTGGAAGCCGGAAACTCATAACTGTCAGGGAAACCACAGCAATAAGAAACAACAGAATGGATGAAAAGTAAAAGTAGGAGAATTTAGGAAGAGGGCTCGGCTGTCGCTGTCTGTAAGTCTTGCTGCAGGGGTTAAATGTCGATGAAGGTATTCAGTCCTGATGTGATAGCTTCCTGATAGTGCACAGATGGTTCTGGAGTTGAAAGAACTTTCCAGAAATCCTAACGTGTCGAGGAAGCTGTACCAGTGGCGAGTGTGCTGAGCGTGCATTCACTTCTGGCAGCTGTGACAGTAGGGCCTGTGCTCAGAGTTGTGTGTGAGGGGAGGATTCTCCCATGTGGGGTGTGGGGGTCAGCGTGCGACTGCGCTCCCTGGGCGGACACAGCAGGCACTGCTGGCTCACACTGGTGACTGCCTGACCCGGAGGGCACTTGATTAGAAAGGGCTGAGAAGCTTGTGGACAGTTTCCCCTCCCCACCCCTGCCCTAATCCCGGTGGAGATGCTGTCAGAGGCTGTGGTGACAGAAGGAAAGCAGGAGTCCTGCGGCCAGAGGAAACGCTTTCTCCTCATGTCTGCCCCCTCCGAGGCAGGAAGGCTGCTTCATCTTTTATTAACCTTGAAACACGTGAATTTTCATCTGTTTTTGGATGCATGTGCTGGGGTCTAAAGGCTAACTTTTTCCGCTTGAAAAATATGGTTGGATTGAATGAGGAAAAAAATGATTTGGAAGGCAATCTTGTCAGTACTCAGAAGTCTGTGTGAAGACCTGGGTCTTGTGTTCTGACTCCACTAAGCTGTACAGGGGGGGCAGGGAGAAGGCTGTGGCCAGCAGTCCCATCTTCTGTTTATTTGGCTGTGTTGCTTTCATAGTCTCTTAGACTGTGACCAATCTTCTTGACCTCATATTTTAGAGTCCCTCAGTGCCCTGAAGGGGAACAATATTGTGGAGAGGCCATTATTTTTTGCCTGCCAACCTATTTTCCATGAAGAAGCCCTATCAGGATGCCTTAACTGCCCATGTTTATATATGGACTCTACCTGCCAGTGGAGACGACTTTGAGTGTCTTCTCTGTCACCGAGGTGCCTGTGGAGCTCTTCTCCGGTCACTAGGTTCAAAGAGTCCCTTCCTAAGTCTTTCGGTTGAGTCATCTTCCCCAATCCCATTGTCAAGATGGCCCACTCATTTGTATTGAGAACACCTGCCTTGAGGAGTTGTGGATGACGTAATTCAACAAGAGTAAATCTGAACAGTTGTGCTGAGCACAGGCCTTGGCACACTGGGCTGAACAGAACGGTGGGATGGAGGACTCTGGGCTCCCGAGGGAAACAGCACTGGCTTCCAGTGTGGGGGAAGGGACAGGCTATGAAAAGAGGAACCAGATTTCTGAGGATGTTATTGCTTATCTGAGGCCACAGCCCTGTAGACCCGCAGAGGGAGGTGCTGAGGACTAGGGGCTCTGTGGCTGGAGAGAGCAGAATGCGCTGGTGGGCTAGAAAGGGTCAGAAGCAGGAATTAACCAGTGTCCATTGATGGACAAACAGACAAGAAAAATACAGGGTACTGTGTGAACAATACCTCAGGAAAACAATTCAAAGGAGGGGGAAGGTTTATTTTGGCTCTTGGTTCAAAGGTTATAGTCCGTGGTTGCGTGGGTCACACTGAGGCACACATCATCACAGAACAGAATGGACAGGCAGTGAGGGGGCAGGTAGTGGGTCTGTATTACTGGGTTTCTGCTCTCTCTCTCCATCTTATTTCATCCAGTGCTGCATCCTGTTAGATTGTTCTGCCCACATTCAAGGTGGTGTTTCTCCTTCATTTCATTATCGCTGGAAACACCCCACCATGCATTGCAAACCTCCTCATGCCTCTCAATCTATTCACATTGGTAGTTGCATAATACCCGCCATTGTATAGACAAGCACAATGAAGTGTCATTAAGCGATTAAAACTATTAAATTTACTTACAGTGAGCATATACCATGTGTGTCTTTCTGCTTCTGGGATACCTCACTCAGGATGGTCTTTTCTAGATCCCACCATTTGCCTGAAAATTTCATGATTTCCTTGTTTTTAATTGCTGAGTAGTATTCCATTGTGTAAATGTACTACAATTTCTGTATCCATTTCTCAGCTAAGTCACATCTGGGTTGTTTCCAGGTTCTGGCTATTACAAAGAAAGCTGCTACGAACATGGTTGAGCAAATGTCCTTGTGTACTTGAGCATATTTTGGATGTATGCCTAGGAGTGGTATAGCTGGATCTTGAGGAAGTACTATTCATTTTTTAAAGATTTATTTATTTATCATGTATACAGTGTTCTGCCTGCATGTACACCTACATGACAGAAGAGAAACCCAGATCTCATTATAGATGGTTGTGAGCCACCATGTGGGTGCTAGGAATTGAACTCATGACTTTTAAAAGAGCAGCCAGTGCTCTTAACACCTGAGCCATCTCTCCAACCTGCACTATTCCTAGTTGTCTGAGAAAGCACCAGATTGATTTGCAAAGTGGTTGTACAAGTTTATATTCCCACCAGCAATGGAGGAGGGTTCTCCTTTCTCCACATCCTCTCCAGCATGTGTTATCACTTGAGTTCTTGATCTTAGCCATTCTAATGGGTGTAAGGTGAAATCTCAGGGTTGTTTTGATTTGCATTTCCCTGATGACTAAGGACGTTGAACATTTATTTAAGTGTTTCTCTGCCATTCAATATTCCTCTAAAGAGAATTCTCTATTTAGCTTTGTACCCCATTTTTAATTGGGTTACTTGATTTGTTGCTTTTAAACTTGGGCATATAATATATGATAAACATACTAAAAATCTGTAAAAAAGTTCAGCAAGAAGGAGGACTCTGGGTAAGATGTAAGATGATCAATCCTTACTCAAAAAGACAAATGCGACAGACATTGGAAGAGGAAGAGAACAGGAAACAGGACAGGAGCCTACCACAGAGGGCCTCTGAAGGGCTCTACCTAGCAGGGTATCAAAGCTGAGGCTCATAGACAAACTTTGGGCAGAGTGCAGGGGATCTTATGAAAGAAGGGGGAGATAGAAAGAGCTGGAGGGGACCGGAGCTCCACAGGGAGAGCAATAGAACCAAGAAATCTGGGCCCAGAGATCTGTTCTGAGACTGATACTCCAACCAAGGACCATGCATGGAGAGGTCATAGACCCCCTGCACAGATGTAGCCCATGGCAGCTCAGTAATCAAGTGGGTTTCCCTAGTAAGGGGAACAGGGACTGTCTCTGACATGAACTCAGTGGCCTGCTCTTTGATCTCCTCTCCCTGATGGGGGAGCAGCCTTACCAGGCCTCAGAGGAAGACAATGAAGCCAGTCTTGATGAGACCTGATAGGCTAGGGTCAGATGGAAGGGAAGGAGCACCTCCCCTATCAGTGAACTTGGAGAGGATCATGGGAGGAGATAAAGAAGGGAGGGTGGGATTGGGAGGGGGCTACAGCTGGGATACAAAGTGAATAAACTGTAATTAATAAAAAATAAAAAGTAAAAAACTATTAAATTCAATAATTTGTGAAAATGGATGACATTATGTCAGGGAGTTAAGCCTGGTACAGAAAGACAAACAGCAGATCTTACTCCTGAGAGGTTTTTGAAAGTTAATCTCACAATGTTGGGAGCAGGTTCATAGTTTCCTGAGAGGGCTAGGGAGTTGAGAGCCTCAACAGTTCAGTAGTATTGTATGGTGCAAAGGGTAAGTTCTGACATGCTCTGGCAGGCAAGGGAGAATACAGTTCATGATAACACATGGGGTATCTCAAAATAAAAGCGAAGACTTCTAATATACTAAGCAAACGGAAATGATGAAACCAAAAGATAGACATGTTTCTTTCCCTAAGGCTATCGGTAGTCAATATAAACACTCCTCTGCATTAAGGGGTGGGGGGGGTGGGAGGACAGGCCCGGAGAGAAGGGGAAGAATAGAAAGGCAGAAGAAGAGATTGAGAGGGAAAACAAGCAGGAAAAAGAGGGAGAAAGAAGGGGGAGGAGGGGAGAATGAATGAGTCTGTATGCGACTCTCAGGGCCTGGGTACCTTTGTCTTGTGTTTAACCAGTGGTTCTCAACCTTCTCAGCACTGTGACCCTTCAATGCAGCTCCTCATGTTGTGGTGACCCCCCACCATAAAATTATTTTTGTTGCTACTTCATAACTGTAGTTTTGCTACTGCTATGACTCGTTATATAAATACCCGTGTTCTCTTAGGTCTTAGGTGACCCCATTTAAAGGGTGGTTTGACCCCCAAAGGGGGTTGCAGCCCACAAGTTGAGAACCACTGTATGGGAGGCTCAACTCTTGTGGGCAGTACTGAACAGTGTAGGCCTGTAACCACATGGGCTCTTACGGAGGGTCAATTAATAGTTCACTGAAGAAATAGCCTCCAAGGACAGATCAGTTCAGAAGGTCTCAGGGGTCAAGAGAAAAACCTCCTTCTAGTTCCCCACTATTTTAAACTGACATCCTGGGGTAGGATGGATAGCATCCAAGGGAAGGGTTCATATCTTAAGGTAAGTTTAGGGTCAACTGCTGACCAGGTGGAAAGTCATGGGAACAGATCTGGCTCTTTTTCTTTCCAGTTTCTTTCATATCTCAAACTCTTAGCCAAATTCCAAAATCTTATAAATCCAGGACAAAAAGTTACACATCGGAGAAAAATAATTCCATGGAATAAATGGTTATAACTATCCAGCCATTCTTCTATCTATCCATCTATCTGTCTGTCTGTCTATCTATCTCTATCTTTTATCTATATTCTATGTATCATCTATCTATCTCTACTATCTATCTACTATCTATCTCTATCATCTATCTTCTATATGTCATCTATCTATCTTTATTTATCTGTCATCTATCTACTCTCTATCTGCTATCTTCTATCTACCTGTTTTCTACTTGCCAGCTATCTGTCTACATGTCTTCAATATACTACTTATTTCTCTTATTGTTGTAACCAAAATCGTGACAAAAAGCAGCTTAAGGGATGAACAATTTGGGGGGGCTTATTATTTGGGGGTATAGTCTATCATGTCAGGGAAGTCATGGTGGTGAGAGCTTGATGAAGCAGTGGCAGGAGTTTGGGGTTGCTTGCTCATGTCTATAGTCTAAGAAGCAGAGAAAAATGAACATATGTGTTCAGCTGTATGCCTAGCGTTTGCTCAGGATTCCACTCAAACGTGGTCTGTTGAGTCTCAGCGAATAGCAACTTACTTTGCTAGATGCCACCATGTTGCTCCTAGTGTGACTGTACTGGCTGGTGTTCTTGCTAACTCCACAGGTAGTGTGCAGGCCCTGCTTCACACTGGGAGATTTATTTATAATTTCTAGATCTATTTGTTTATGAGTATGTTACTAGTAAATCCTGCATCTGCTCTCTCCTACCTAGACACACCAGCTCATGCATTAACATGAAGACTGAGTTAGTCTTCCTACTCTGGGGAAGTGATCAAAAATCAGGCAACACAGTCAATGCCAGAGACATCCCCCACTCCCCTAACATGAACCCTAAGATGCCCAACAGACTTTCTTCTCAGGGTCTATCCTGTGCTATGTGACTAAAATCTTCTTATAAGTGAGTATATACCATATGTGTCTTTCTGGGTCTGTGCTACCTCACTCAGGATGATATTTCTATGCTTGCAAATTTCATGATTTCTTTTTTTTATATAGCGGAGTAGTATTCTATTGTGTAAATGTACTGTGTTTGCATTTTCAATCGGTGTAGGTTTTCCAATAGAGTCCGTAGAAAGAAGGTTGTCTGGAGGCTTTTGGATTTTCTCCTATTTGCTCCTAATCTGTTATGTGACCTTAGACAGGTCATTGGATATCTTAGGAGTTAGCGTCTTACTTTCACTTGAAAGTAAGATGGCTTGATCCCCAAACCATAGTATCTTTAGATAGACAGTCTTTACCATCTTATTGCTGTGTCCAAACACCAACAAAAGCAACCCAAGAACAGAAGAGCTTATATTGGCTCATGGTTGTGAGGGCCTAGTAGTTAGACAGATTCTATGGTAGGTAGACAGGCAGGGAGAGGGGCAGTGATTAGGTAACAAAGATGGTAAACATGGCTGGCTTCTTTCTTGCCCTCCTGACCTGACACAAAAGGCTGGCAGCTTAAAACAAAGGCCTTGTACTTTTTTTTTCTTCCACCTGCTGGTGGACTGCTCAACAGGTTCAAGGCTAAGGCTGGTTACACGACAGTTGTTGGTCCTTCTTCAAACTGACCAACCCTAAGTCAGGGAAGGAAAACTTGAGAGACTTAAAAAAGCCCAGCCCCTGAGAAGAAACTGGATTTTTCGGCAATTCAAGCCCCTCTTGTACTTTGTGAGGGCCTTTTTCTCTCTGTGTCTGCTGCCTGCCTGGGCCTCCTCACCCCCAATAAACACCTTCTTCCAACTGCTGATTCTGTCTGCTCCTCTCTGCTGTTACATCACGCTTGAGATTTGTATGTGTTTCCTGCCTTTTAGTTCTTTAGCTGGCAGAGAAAATGAACCTGATTAAAACCTCTAGCCCTGAACAGTTTGGTGGAGAGGGGGGAAGGGTTACAGTCTCTCACAGCGCGGAAGATGGCGGCAGCTGGGTGAGGCACTTGCAGTGTCTGCAACAAGCAGAGAGATGAGTGCCGGTGTTCAGCTTTCTCCCTTCTATTCACTTCGGGACCCTGGCCTCTCACACTGGGGAAACACCCTCATGGATGGACTCAGAGGGATAGCTCTGGGTGATTCCAAGTCCAATCAGGTTGACGGTGGAGATTAATTAGCACAAGTGTATATGCTAGGTTATTTGAACTTTTGGTTCTTGACGAATATGGACACCTGGGATTACATGGATAACATTGGCTAACGCTTGAGAAACATTTACAGTCCTGAAAAATACCTTCATATACATGGTTTATTTCATGTTTGACTTTTATGATCTAAAGCGTACTGGGGTTAGTAATGAAATGTGTCATTACAGTTCAAGGTTTTCAAGGGCAGGCACTGTGTCTGCTCCCTAGGAAATGTCCTGTACCTCAGATGCACATGGGAAATGCTCTTTTTTTTTTTAATTTTTTTTTAATTTATTTATTTTTATCTCAATCACAGGTTGGGTACTTTGAATCCCAGGCGTAGCCCCCTCCCCCATTCCCTCCCACCCTCCCACTCCCTCCCTCATCTCCTTCTTCCCCGTCCCCTCCAAGTCCACCAACAGGGGAGGACCTCCTTCCCTTCCATCCCACCCCAACTTACCACGTCTCCTCAGGGCTGGCTGCAAAGTCCTCCCCTGGGATCTAGCCAGTCTGTCACTCCCAGGCTTATATGGGGGAGGGTCAAAGAGTCAGCCATCAAGATCATGACTGAAACAGTCCCTGTTTCCCTGAGTAGGGTCTTCAGCCCTTCACCAAGCTCTTGATGTACATGGAAAACTCTCAAGATGAATGGATTGTTGAATGACTGAAAGATTGGTAATGAACCCATTATTCCATAACTTGGTATTTGTCTATCTGAGTTTTTGTCTCACATACTTAAAAATCTTTCCTCTTTTCAGATGCTTAAACACTCTCAAACATGTTTCTTGTGGTAATGAAAGGATGGCTTTGGTTTCCTTTGAATGTTCATCGGTACGAGTGGAGTGTGAATAGATGGATTTTTCCTTCTCCATTCAAGTCTGAGTTGTGTTTCCTTTTCCTATTTCCTAGAAAGCATGAATGTGATCACGATTAACAAAACCACATACGGCTTTTCTTCCCATGGCCTCCCCTAAAACAGCTAGAGACACATTACAATGTCTTAATGCGATTTTCCTTCCTACCAAATGCTGTGCCAATTGGCTTCGTTTAGGAAAATGAGTTTACTTTTTGATCTGTGGTCACTGGTGTCTGTATTGGGAAAGGAGCTGACCTTGGCCTCTCAGATAAGGCTGGTTAACATCTTCCCAGGACCCAGCTCAGCTACACCATGCTCAGTTTCCTGTTCCATTGTACTGGAACAGCGGGTGACTCTTTGTGATGACAACTCCCTGTGAAGTCTATTGCTCCTTAAGTATTGGGCTGAGGACACAGCATCCATTCCTACCTTACTCTTTGCTGGTGTGGCCGCTTCCTGCCGCCCTGTGCAAACCTGCCCTGTCTGCAGAAGCTCTGCAAGAGCTGGGAAGCAGCAGCTGTTCAGATGCCCACTGTAGCTCCACACACCGCCAGGGCTCAACACTCCTGGGAGATACTTCTGCCTCGCCATAGGGAGGGAATGTTTCTCCAGAAAGGAGGACAAGATACCCCCTTACAGGAGGGATATTGGCACCAGGAGAGGGGCCACGGGACGGCTGCTTCTCTACTGCTCTTACTAGTTCACTTGCATCAAGGTTTGGCCTGATAGGAAGTAGCCAAGTGAAGGTGCCATGGCTTGCTGAACTCAGATGCCCACTTAAGATGCAGAGAAGTCGACTTCATTCAGAGATAAAGTCGTGGGAATAGTTAGGAAACAGGGTTGGGAATGGTGGATCAGAAAGTAGTGTGTGGAGGGAGCCCTCTGTTCGTCTGCTAGGCTAAACAGGCCAGTGTAGGGGAAGGGCCTTCTGGGAAGGAGGACTGGGTCCTTTATCTGTTTTCTGTACCTTCTAGGGCTGACAGAGAACTTGACGGTGTCAACCTGTTTGGCTCTTTAGGGAGGCCTGACTCATGTTGGATCAGCCATGGCTCCCACTTCTTTTGTAAGAAAGAACATCCAATCAACAGTTCTTTTCTTCCCTCTCCTTTCTGCACTGTTCTGGGGCCATTCCACGATGGCAAGGGAAGTCTATAGCGATGCAGGGGAAGAAAACATGCTGCTTTGGGTTGAAATGCCTTTCAAAAGCCTAGTTATTATATTGTTTATACCTGTAACTGCAAATGTATTTCAGAAAAATGGGACTATTTTTTTTTTTGCTTTTTAAATTTATTTTTATTTATTTTATTAATTACACTTTATTCACTTTGTTTCCCCCCATAAACTCCTCCCTCCTCCCATCCCAATCCCGCCTTCCCTCCCCCTTCTCCATGCATGCCCCTCCGCAAGTCCACTGATAGGGGAGGTCTTCTTCTCCTCTCTGATCCTAGTTTATCAGCTCTCTTCAGGAATGACTGCATTGTCTTCCTCTGTGGCTGGTAAGGCTGCTCCCCCCTTAGGGGGGAGGTTATCAAAGAGCAGGCCAATCAGTTCATGTCAGAGACAGTCCCTGTTCCCATTACTATGGAACCCACTTGGACACTGAACTGCCATGGGCTACATCTGTGCAGGGGTTCTAGGTTTTCTCCTTGCATGGTACTTGGTTGGAGTATCAGTCTCAGGAGAGACCCCTGTGCTCAGATTTTTGGTTCTGTTGCTCTCCTGTGGAGTTCCTGTCCTCTTCCTATCTTAGCATTTCCCACATCTTTCGTGAGATTCCATGCACTCTGCCCAACAGTTTCCATAAGTCTCAGCATCTGCTTTGATATTCTGCAGGGCAGAGCCTTTCAGAGGCCCTCTGTGACAGGCTCCTAACTTGTTTCCTTTTTTCTTCTTCTTCTGATGTCCATCTGCTTTGCCTTTCTGGTTGGGGATTGAGCATTTTAGCCAGAGTCCTCCCTCTTGATTAGTTTCTTTAGGTGTACAGATTTTAGTAGCTTCATCCTATATTATATGTCTGTATCAGTGAATATATATCATGTGTGTCTTTCTGCTTCTGGGATAGCTCACTCAGGATGATCTTTTCCAGTTCCCACCATTTACCTGCAAATTTCATGATATCCTTGTTTTTTATTGCTGAGTAGTATTCCATTGTGTAGATGTACCACAATTTCTGTAACCATTCCTCAGATGAGGGGCATCTGGGTTGTTTCCAGGTTTGGCTATTACAAATAAAGCTGCTACAAATGTGGTTGAGAAAATGTCCTTATTGTGTACTTGAGCCTTTTTTGGATATATGCCTAGGAGTGATATAGCTGGATCTTGAGGAAGTGCTATTCTTAGTTGTCTGAGAAAGCGCCAGATTGACTTCCAGAGTGGTTGTACAAGTTTACATTCTCACCAGCAGTGGAGGAGGGTACCCCTTTCTCCACAACCTCTCCAGCAGGTGTTGTCACTTGAGTTTTTGATCTTAGCCATTCTGACACATGTAAGATGAGATCTCAGGGTCGTTTTGATTTGCATCTCCCTGATGGCTAAGGACGCTGAACATTTCTTTAAATGTTTTCTGCCATTCTACAATCCTCTACAGAGAGTTCTTTGTTTAGCTCTATTACCCATTTTTTAATTGGATTACTTGATTTGTTGCTTTTCAACTTCTTGAGTTCTTTATATATACTGGATATTAGCCCTCTGTCAGATATAGGGTTGGTGAAGATTCTTTCCCAGTCTGTAGGCAGTTGTTTTGTTTTGATGACAGTGTCCTTCGCTTTACAGAAGCTTTTCAGTTTCATGAGGTTCCATTTATTGATTGTTGCTCTTAGAGCCTGTGCTGTTGGTGTTCTGTTCAGGAAGTTGTCTCCTGTACCAATGAGTTCAAGGCTCTTCAAAATGGGACTTTCTATGAAGATGTATTTTAATGGAATGTTTCACATAGGTTTAGAAACACTAACAACTCTTGCTTGAAAAAGTCATGGTTTGAGTTAATTACGATATGAACAGAATGGGAGATGACTGTGGGATTTACATAACTCACTGGCATAATGTATTCTATTACTAACAGAAGTGCATTGGAAGTGGGAGACATGACCAGATCCCCCCTTTCCCCCTGAAAATTCTAACTATTTAGCTCACTACTTGTGCTATCGAGAGAGCCAGGGATTTGCAAGGCCCCTGGCACAAAGCTAACTCAGTATACACTGTGTTTTTCTACACTGTATTTTTTGTAGACAGCAGCCTCACAGCTTTCCAAGGTGGGTGTCTTGGTTTCTTTTCTGTTGCTATGATAAAATACTTTGACAGAAGCAACGTAAGGGAGGTTTATTCAGCTCATGTTTCCAGGTTAAACCACATCATGGTAGGGAAATCACAGTGCCAGGAGTTTGAAAGAACTGATCACATTGGATCCACACTCAAGGGTAGAGAGCAATGAATGCCTACATGCCTAATGCTGCTTCTTGTCAACCTTTTCACTCAGTCCAGGGCCTCGCCCATGAGTTACTGTCACCCACAATAAATATAAGTCTTCCTATCTCAATTAACCTAATAAAGGATATCCTTCCATTAGAAGTCCCTCCTGGCCACAGGAAAAGGCCTCTTCAGGCTCCATATCCCCAGCTGGTAGAAGTCTCAGCTAGGGTAAGCACCATAGACTCCTGGAAGCCTCCCTATCGCAGAGATGACCTCCCCCACCACTGACTTTCATCCTCTCTCCCAGCCTTCTCTCTTCCCCACTCCTGACCCCAACCCTGTTGCCCTCCTTATCACTCTTCCATTCAGTCCCCCCTCTTTCTACTCCAGATGTCTGTTTTATTCCCCTTCTGAGTGAGATTCAAGCATCCTCCCTTGCGTCCTCCTTGATACTTAGCTTTGGGTTTTGGATTGTAGAATGTTTATCCTGTACTTTATGGCTAAAATCCATTTATAAGTGAGTAAGCCATATGTGTCTTTCTGAGTCTGGGTTACCTCACTCAGGATGATATTTTCTAGTTCCATCCATTTGTATGCAAACTTCATGATGTCTTCGTTTCTAATAGCTGAGAAATATTCCATTGTGTAAATGTACCACATTTTCTTTATTCATCTTTGGTTGAGGGACATCTGGGTTGTTTCTAGTTTCTGGCTGTTATGAATAAAGCTGCTATGCACACAGCTGAAAACACAGTTGAAGATAAGAGGATGTGGGAATGGGGAAGGGGTGTGAAGGGTAAGTGGGAGGAGGGGGGATGGCTGACAAATGCTCCTAAGCATCACTGCAGGGGGGAGCATCTTTTGGTGTACGTGCCCAGGAGTAGCATAGATGGGTCTTGAGGTAAATTATTCCCAATTTTCTGAGAAAACTCCAGATTGACTTCCAAAGAGGTTGTACAAGTTTGCACTCCCACCAGCAATGGAGGAGGGTTCCTCTTGCTCCACATCTTCTCCAGCATGTGCTGTCAGTTGAGTTTTTGATCTTAGCCATTCTGATAGCCCTAAGATGGAATCTCAGAGTCATTTTGATTTGCATCTCTCTGATGACTAAGAATGCTGAGGATTTCTTTAAGTGCTTCTGGTCCATTTGAAAATCCTCTGTTGAGAATATTCTGTTTAGCTCTGTACCCCATTTTAAAAATGGGTTATTTAGTTTGTTGGTGTTTAATTTCTTGAGTCTTGCCTACAAGAGGTTCAGGGATAAAGATGGAGCAGAGATTGAGGGAATGGACAACGAATTTTGCAACCCACCCTATGGGAGAGAGCCAACTCCTGACACAATTAATGGTACTTGGCTATGTTTGTCGACAGGAGCCTAGCATAACTGTCTTCTGAGAAGCTTCATATAGCAGCTGATGGAAACAGATACTGAGACCCACAACCAAACAGTAGCTGAGGCTCAGGGAGTCTTGTGGAAGAGTCAGGGAAAGGATTAGGGGAGCCAGAAGGACTAACAAGAAGACCTACAGAGTAAACTAACCTGGGCCCATGGGGGCTCACAGAGGCTGAACCACCAAGCGAAGAACATGCATGGGACAGACCTAGATCTGCTACACATATGTAGTAGATGTGTAGCTTGAACTTCATGTGGGTCCCCTAACAATTAGAGTGGGCTGGTCTGACTCTGTTGCCTACCTTTTGATTCCTTTCCCCTGGCTGGGTTACCTTGTCTGGCCTCAGTGGGAGAAGATGTGCTTAGTCCCGCTTGTGACTTGATGCACCAGGGTGGGTTGGCACCTATGGAGGGGCTCTTCTCTGAGGATGACAGGATGGGGGAATGGAAAAGAGGTATGAAGGTAGGCCTGGGAGGGAGGAGGGGGAGGCTGGCAAATATTATTAAGCATCATTGCGAGGTACAAAGGCAGAGCTCAGTTCTTCATGCCAGCTCCTTCTTGGGCCACCTTTGGCAGTTTTGGCACCAGGAGTTAGGAAACGTCACCACAGTGAAGGCAAGAGTAGTGACATTCTGCAATACTAGTATAGATGAAGCACAAACCTAAACCTCCAGTTTAACAGGCTCTCACTCCCTGAAGTGGCTTCTGAGGCCTTCACAGCCAGCCAGAGAGAGGGCAGTGATGATTTCTCCCAGGTGGGAGAAAGTCGGCAAAAGCAGTCACTCATTGTTAGTTCAGTGTAGCTTCATTGGGTGGGTCCTCTGGTTAGCTCCCTTTACATATGAGAAGGAGGGCTCTCATACAGTCTTCATTCTCAAGGGCTTCTGAGATTTCTACAAAAGTAATTAACTTAAGTAGTTTGTAAGTGTATGTTGTATATGTTTGTGTGTGTGTAGTCCAGAGGTTAACATTGAGTATCTTTCTCAGTTACTTGAAATGTACTGACTGAGACACCTGCCCAGTCCCCAAGACTTCAATAATTTATCAGTAATATAGGATTTAGGGAAATCCTGTCCTTTGCAATGATATGGATAAGTTTGGAGACATCATGTTAAAAAAAGTGAACGGGGCACAGAAAGAAAATGAACCTGTCTCCTGAATTATTTATAGATTCTAAATCAGTCGTAGAAGAGAGAGAGTGGTGGTCGCCAGCAGCTGATGAGGTGACTTTTGGGGAGATGGTCAAAGAACACACATTTTAAATGGGCTGCAGAAATAAATTCAACAGATATGTTGTATAATATAGTGTTTGTAATTAATAATAATGTGCCATGCACATGAAAATTGCTAAAGTAGCTTTTAAATGTTTCCATCTAAAAAAATAAGTCTATAAGGTAATTCATGTGTTAATTAGTCCAGTTGAGCCACTCCAAAGGGATTATGCTGTGTACCAGAAATACATTTTTAGATTTCTTAGTTTAAAAAGGAGAGAAATCGATTTTTCAGACAGGGTTTTAGATGAGGTTAGAAGAAGGAGAATCCACAGACTCTCCAAGTGTTAGGGTTGTGTGAGCAAGAGGTGGACATCGGTGAAGAGGGTAGGAAGACAGGGGTGGGAGGGAGATGGGAAATGAGGAAGAGAAGGAGGGAGAAGACAGCCTTCCTAGAAAGTTGAACAAAGATAGAAACAAGGACACTGGTGTCAGAGTACAGGAATGGGAATAGCTGCCTGTCCTCTGTACATGCTCCATGAATTTGGGGCCCATTGACTTACCCCTCTGGCCTTGACCCACTTCTATGTAAACAGGAGCATGAATAATCTCTAACCTAAGCTTGTTCTGAGGAGTAGATAAGATGAGACATCCTAAGTATGTAGAACAGTGCCTGGCAGTGCCAAATACTTAGTAGAGGAGAGTCCTGCTACTCTGGGAAGGCTGGGTTAAGAGGCGCTATGGGTTGGATGCAGCACGCGCCCCCAAAGGCTCATGTTTCTAAGCCTCTGTTCCCCAGATCCAGTCATTGAGAGGATCCAGTCTTGCAGGTTCAGGCCTGATTGATGTGTTACTCCAGTGAATGGATTCACATTTGAATAGACTACTGGGATGCAACAGAATCTGGAGAAAGGGGGTTGCTAGAGACATTCTCTCAAAATATGTATTTTTTGTCTTCAAGGAGAGAATCAAGTCCTCCCAGCTGTCCTTTGACCTCTACGGGCTCTTCACACTCCATAGTTGGTTTTTGTCAACTGGACACAAGCTACAATTGTTTGGAAAGAATGAATCTCAGCTGAGAAAATGTGTCCATAAGATTAGCCTGTAGGCAATCTGTGGGGCCACTTATTAGCTAATGGTTGATGTGGGAGGTCCAAGATCACAGTGGGTAGTGCTATTCCTGGGCAGGTGGTCCTGGGGTATGTAACAAGGCAGACTGAGCAGGCACGGGGAGCAAGACAGCAAGCTCTGTCCCTCCATAGCCTCTGGTTTAGTTCATGCCTCCAGGTTCTTGTCCTGAGTTTCCGCTTTGACTTCCCTCAGTGACAGACTGCAATTTGTGAGTGTGATTCTCAAGTCACACTCCTGGGGAGGGGCACACATTACTGCGGGAAGGCAGGGCAGGAACACAAGGCAGGAACCTGGAGGCAGGAAATAAAGCAGAAGCCATGGAGGAACGCTGCTTATTGGCTTGCTCAGTTTACTTTCTTATACACTCCATGACCACCTTCCCAGGGATGGCTCCACCACCGAGGGTGTTGGGCCCTTTCGCACCAATCATTAATCAAGAAAATACCCTATGGACTTTATATGGAAAACCTGATGGAGGTGTTTTCTCAACTGAGTTTCCTCTTCTCATAATAACTCTAGCTTGTGTCAAGTGGACAAAAATAAACCAGAACAATTGGCCCCTTGTCAACTGACATACAAATACATTGTTTTTAAACTATAACCTTTCCTTTCCTGTTTATTCCCAAGATCTTATAGTAATATCATAATCACAATCTAAGATGTAAACGGCTTTAACGTTCCCACAGTCTTTAGAAATTAAAATACTTTAAAATATTTAGACTCTTAAGAACATCCAAACATTGAAAGTTCAAAGTCTCTCTAAAATATCAAAGTCTCTTCAGAAATTCAACTGTGGCTCCTGTAAAATCCAAAATAAGATGCACACTTTCTTACTCCAAGAGGGAAGATTTTTAGGGCTTAGTCACAATCCAATCAAAGCAAAATAAGCACTCAACAGTGAAAAAATTTCAGTGCTTGACATGTGGGGCCCAGCTTCACTAATGGCCTCTTCTGGGCTCTCCTTAGGGACTCTAACCCTGCCTCAGTGTGTCAGGCCTCAACTTCTCTCACAAACCCTCCATTCTGGGGCTTTTACTGCAACCGAGGCTGCACCACCATCAGTAGCCTCTGGCAACTTCTCTTCAGAGACCCCGGCCCCGACACTGAATGACAAGCCTCAGCTTCTCCCAGGACCCCTTCTGCCTTTGAAACTGGTACCACTTGGGTGACTCTTAAACACTACCAAGTCCAGCTGCCAGCATGAGATGCAGCTCTGGCCCCCTCCAGACCACAGCTTCTGTGTAGTGACCCTGAGCAAACACTTCTCAGAAGATTTGGCAGCTACGATGTTGGTCTCTTGTTAATTACAGCTGAATTTTCAGTCCCAGCTGACCAGTACTGATTGTCTTAGCAAAGCAAAGGTTTCGCTTTAGTGGTTCTGGTCTTTTATTAATCTCAGTCTATTAATAGACTGCCTATGAAGTCTAATCTTCAGTCCCAGCTAATCAGAACCACAGAGTCTGATTTCAAAATAAAGGAGGGCCCTGGCAGAGCCTTCGAGGAACTCCGAACCTATCTCCTGAAACCTCACAAGCCAGGCCTCCATTGTTTGCATGGCTCTTAACATTCTTACTTTCCAAGAACAGCCTGTTGAGCTTTGAGCACCCAATGGCTTTTCTAACCCAAAGCTCAGAGGCCACCACAATCCTACCCAAAACACACAGTCAAGTCTGTCTAGCCATACCTCATGACCCGGTCCCAATGTCTGTCTTAGAGCTTTTATTGTTGTGACAAAACACCACAACTGAAAGCAAATCGGGCAGGAAAGGATTTATTTTGGCTTAAAGTTCTACATCACAGTCCACCACTGAAGAAAGAAAGAGCAGGAACCTGGAGGCAGGAGCTGATGCGGAGGCCATGAAGAGGTGCTGCTTACCGGCTTGCTCAGCCTGCTCTTTGTTTTTAAAATCCAGCACTGTCTGCTGAGGGATGGCACTGTCCACGGTGAGCCAGGCCCTTCCACATCATCAGTGAAGAAAATGCACCACAGGCTTGCCCACAGGTCAATCCGGTGGGAGCGTTCACTCAAATGAGGCTTCTCTTTCCAGATAACTCTAGTTTGTGTCACGTTGACAATAAGAACCAACCAGGACAGACGTACCATCCTCCCTCAAAGTTAAGTCCATGTAAAATGGACACGTTGTCCAGACAGGATGTCCGAGAGAGCATCTTGTTTGGAACAGTGACTCCGCCCTGTCAATGTCATTTCCTTGACAGCCATGTCCTCGTGCCTTCCTGCAAGCCAATCCTGTTTCCTAGGTTTAGTTTTTGCTTGGTGCTAGACACAAAGAAATGTAATGTATGACTCTTGCTTTCAGGGATGCAAATGCTTGCATTAAATGTGGCTTCTTTCATGTCCGTGTTTAGAAGCTTTTGTTACAGCGGAATGAGAAAAGGTGGAAATAGCTTCAGCAGGCATTTCAGAGGGGCCTCGAATTGCTCTACGCTCATTTTTCTTCTTAGGTTGTGAATATCTTCTGCCTCCATAAAGAGACAAAGAAGAGTAAATTTCTTGCAGTGGCGAATTCTCTTTATACCCAGTGGTATATTACAGCTTCTATAGAATTAGCTCAGGAAAGCAGGAGAGACTGTTTTCATGGAAATCCACCTTTTTTTTTGTGGTTACTGACTCTTGCTGTACACTCCAATGTTAGTGAGGTGAGCAAGCCTGTAGGAAGGGGCACACACACTCGCTGTGGGCTCTCTAAGCTCCATGCTTGGCCCTGACATTAAATGCCAGTCACAAATCCTG
The DNA here is from genome assembly GCA_028658305.1 of Pachyuromys duprasi. Taxonomy (NCBI): domain Eukaryota; kingdom Metazoa; phylum Chordata; class Mammalia; order Rodentia; family Muridae; genus Pachyuromys; species Pachyuromys duprasi. The sequence goes on along the minus strand of CM053745.1, from coordinate 5,598,147 downwards.
CCAGCCTGCCTTCTCTTCGTCAGTTTTCTCAGAAAGCAACAGGATTTAGGCTCTTTACAGAGACGTGCCTATTACTCCCAGCGAGCAGATGGACAAAGCTCCTTCATCGTTGTTCGTGTAGCTGGATGAGTGATACGTTCTCTGCAAGCGTGAGTAGTGGGATTCCGCAATGATAAATCTGAGGGCTGGCCCCCTAACAGCACCACACACTATCGGCCATGTTGGCTTGATGGGGTTGAAAAGATTATCAGCCTGGTTCTCCTGAAGAGACACGCTGGCGGAGACACACATTGTAAAGCATCGTCTCACTGTGAGTGGACGAAACGGGAGAGGATCTCTCACGGAACATGGTGAGAGTTTATGCCGAGCGGAGGTGGGGGCCTTACTTTGAGGGAATCATAAAACGCAAGCTTTTGCAGATGGAAGCTCCGCCTGGCTCTTCCCCCTGTGGGCAATTAGTGTGCTGTGGCTGTGTTAGTTTCCATGGCACTGTGTGCTCTTTAGGGCACATGCAGAGACACATGGGTGGTTGAGTTCCAGGGACCTTGAGGGCAGATGTCATCGCTCTTGGCTTCTGGCTATTCTTGGGTTCTTTAGCCATTAACTAAGGGAGTGTCTGCCATTTTGATAGACTAGCAGACTGAACCACTGAGGCTAGTAGGCTCCAGCCATCCCTGTCAGAGCTGCCACTTGCCAGGGGCTTAGCCTTTCTCAGTAATTCTCACCTGAATTCTAAGAGATATGAACAGAAACCAACAAGAGGCAATGGCTCTGGCAGCGAGAACTTTGGATTGTCTCACTTGGGTAGTTGAAATATCTATGAACGGTGACTGTTACTCATTGATAGACCACATTATTATATTCAGATTAAAAATGAAGTTGTGTGATTGTATTAGTGCCATGTGCATTTATCAGTATCATATGTGAGTAGGTGCCCAAAGAGGCCAGAGGAGGGCATCGGATTACCTGACTGTCTCAGAGTCTTAGACCATCTGACAATGGGAGAAACTGAGGCTCAAGAAAGTCTGAGCCACTTGATCAAAGCTGCACTTGCCCATCACCTAAAATACTGGATTTTGAACTCTTATCTGAGGGGTCCCAAGGTGGAGCTCAGATGTACATTTATCTCTGGTACATCTTCGGTCTCCTACTGGAGAGAAGGGAGGGTATATAAATGTTTGCAGAGAGTCCCAGACCAACAAAATACTACAAATCTCAGAGCTTTTCTTTTAATATATCTTCATTTACATTGCTCAATGTACTTTTAACAGTTTTATGTCAATAGATTGTTTTTCCATTCTATCAGATTATTTTTATACACACAACTTGTTAAAAAGATCATTATCTCAACCAGGCCAAGAATACATATGATTAAAGGAGATGATGTATTATCAAAGAAATTTAAAGTTCTTACCCAAAGAGTTTACATTTAGATTATAAATCCATTAGTTAATTACATTTAATTATTTTGGTACTAGGTATTGAACCTAGGGCCTCATGCATTTTAATTTATTATTGACAAGGATACTGAGGCAGGGCTAGGGTAAAACTCAGTGGTAGAGTATTTGCTCAATGTGTACAAGACCCTGGATCAATCCCTAGTGAAAGACACACAGACACACACACTTCAAGGCAGTGTTTGGTTTAATTATATGCAACATAGAAAGCCAACCTAAACATAATCCAGAGGACATTCTCTTCTCTTTTCTTTTGATGGCAGTGGGTTTAGCCATGATAAAATTAGTTGGTAGGTGTCTCCCTCTGTAGCTAGATCCCTCTGTCTCAGTCTGTGTCCCGTGGCTGTAATGGAATTCTCACAGACTGGGCACAGTATAAGCAAAAGAAGCTTGTCTGGCTCATGGTTCTGAAGATTAGCTGGCTGGGATGGAGGGTCTGTCCCTGGTGAGCAGCTTCCTGCTCCAAGATCCCTGGCTGAACGCGTTTCATAGAGAGAAAGCAAGCAGGAGAGTAGGGAGAGCCAGCTGCTCCTATCAGAGGACCAACGACAACACACCCACTCCCAGGACCTAGTTATGTCTGAGTTCTCACCTTTTACTCCTGTCACTAGGCAATTGCATCTCAGAATGAGCTTTGGAGCGTCAGCTTCCAGGAGACAAGCCTATATGCGTGATGGCATCAGGTAGTGGAGGGGAGGGGGGTAGGAGAGGGGTGGGAAAGGATTTTTTTTAATTTATTTATTTTTATCTCAATCACAGGTTAGGTACTTTGAATCCCAGGCGTAGCCCCCTCCCCCATTCCCTCTTACCCTCCCACTCCCTCCCTCATCTCCTTCTTCCCCGCCCCCTCCAAGTCCACCAACA
>CM053745.1:5555530-5595326 GCA_028658305.1 Pachyuromys duprasi | reverse complement strand
ATTTTGTTTTCTCCATCTATGTTGATTGAAAGCTTTGCTGTGTATAGTAGTCTGGGTTGGCATCTGTGTTCCCTTAAAGATTGCATGACCTCTGCCCAGGCCCTTCTGGCTTTCATAGTTTCTGATGAGAACTCTGATGTGATTCTGATTGGTCTACCTTCCTATGTTACTTGACCCTTTTCCCTTGCTGCCTTTAATATATATATTATAGGTTTAGTGTTTTTACTATGATGTGACGAGAGGTATTTTTTTTCTGATCTAGTCTACTTGGTGTTCTATAGGCTTCTTGTATGTTTATGGACATTTCTTTCTTTAAGTTGGGAAAATTTTCTTCTATGATTTCTTAAAAAATATTTCCGGTCCTTGGAGCCTAGAGTTTTCTTTTTCATCTATTCCTATTATTCTTAGGTTTGTCTTTTCATGGTGTCCTTGATTTCTTGGATGTTTTGTGTTTGGGACTTTCTGATTTTATTTTTTCCTTGAGTGAGGAATCCATTTCAGCAAGCATATCTTCAGCTCCTGATATTCTCTCTTCCATCTCTTGTATTCTATTGGTGATGCTTACCTTTGTGGTTCTTGATCTTTTCTCTAAGTTCTCCAGTTCCAGGTTTTTCTCTGTTTGTGTTTTCTTTAAAGATTCTAATTCTGTTTTCATGCTTTGTACCATTTCCTTCATCTGATTGAATGTGGCTCCTATTTTTTTGTTTGTTTCCTCTCTATATGTCTTTAATTGTTCCTCTACATGGGCAATTATGTTCTTCTGTATTTCTTTGAGGGCCTTGTTCATTTCATCTTTTTGTTCCTCTAATAACTGCATAAGCATAGCTTCAACATAATTTTCCTATGTCTCTGCTGAATTAAAATCTCCATTGCTTTTGGGTGTTTCTGGTGGGGTCATGGTGTCCTGATTTTTGTTGGGTGAGTTTTTACGTCGAGCTTTAGCCATTTGTTTATATATAATCAAGGAGCTGTTTGTGCTTTGAGGCTGAACTTCAGACTGGAACTTCCATCTCTGGTGTCTGGAATATTCTTCAAGAAGACCAGGGAGTTCCAGTGGTTTGAAAGTGTGTATTGTCGCCTCAGTTGTACTCTTTTGTGGGATCTGTGTGCCCAGTTCTGTGCTCTGTGCTAGAAGCTGTGAGCACCGCAGGCCGGTTGCCACTCTGGTCTGGAGGCTTGTATCCTCATTCTGTGCCAGAGGCTGAGTGTCCCTGTTTGAGATGGCGGCTGGGGTGCCGCTCTGTTCTGGAGGCTCCACGCTCCGACCTGGGCTTGCTGCTAAGGGCTCCCCTCTGGTCTGGAGACTTGGCGCTTCCTTCTGAGCCAGGGGCTGTGCACCATGGTCTGGGATGATATCTGGGGGCACCTCTGTCTGGACCTGATACTATGTGTCCCTGTATGGGATGGTTGCTGGCAGCACTGTGGGAGGCTGCATGTTCAGATCAGATCTGGGAGATGTGTGCCTGCTGATGCACCTCGGTCTGGAATGGTATCTGGGGGCTTCTCAGTCTGGCCTGGAGACTGTGTGTCCCTGTCCGGGATGGTGGCTGGCAGTGCCCAGGGTGGCTATGTTCAGATCAGGGCTATGGGCAGCTGGTCACCCAGAGTTTTTCCAGGGATTAACTGGGTGTCCCTAGGACTTTCCCACTTGATTTCCTCACCATAGGAATTCTGCTCACCTGGCAATCACAAACGCTGGTGTTTTAGGTCCCAGAGGTCAGTCTCCTGGTGGCTGTACCGACACTGATGTCCTACTCCTCAGACACAGTGTCCTCCAGGGGCTGCCATCTTGGATTCTCCCTGTGTATTTTGATTGTTATTGACTTTCCTTGATGTCTCCCATATTCTCTCACCTCCGTATGCACCCAACTTTATGTACTTTCAAAGCAAAACGAAAGCAAAAGCAAAACCAAAAAAAAATTCTCACAAAAATAAAATCAAAGCCAACATGAAAAAGGTCAATAAAAACAAAAAGCCAAAACAAAACAAAATGAAACAAAAAGTCGATAAAACAAAAAACAAAAATGATGGGGTTTGTTTCATGTTGCCCGGCTGCCCCTGGGCATGAGGTCTTCCCCAGAGTGCGGTTGATATATAAATGAACCTCTGCTGGATGATTTTTTTTCTAGCTGGGTGGGAACATTTTTTTTACACGTTGTCCTGAAGTTAGAGCATTATCTGGCTTAGGCAGGTGGCAGTGACCATGACCAGGTTGCAGAGGTAGAGGACACATACATGGTTACTAGCTCTGATGATGACATCAATGCATTTCAAAGGGTTTACTTTGATTTTGACACAGGAATTCACTGTAGTCCAGACTAGTCTCAAACTGTCATTCCTCCGGCCTCAGCTTCCTAAATACTAGTTGTATGGGCCTGTGCTATGAAGCCTGCCTTCAAGAGGTTTCTCTTTATTTTTTGACTAATACTACCTTTTACAAGGTATTATACAGTTAGGGCTAGAAGGATAGCCTTGTGGTGAAGAGCACTTGTCACTTTTCCAGAAGACCCAGATTTGGTTCCCAACATCCATATGGTTGACCGACACCCATTTCTAATTGTAGTATTAGGGATTAAGTACCCTCTTCTGACTTTTGTGGGCACTAGGCATGTACTTAGTATACATCCATACATACATGCAGGAAAATCCTTCACACATGTAAAATAAACACATCTTTAAAAAAGTAAAAAGTACCATGCAAGTAATATTTGAGACCTTTTAAGGAGTTAGAATGAGCCAGAAACAAATAAAAGAAAAAGAAAGGGAAAGCCATTCAGAGTTTCCTCTGTGCCCTTCCCTGGATATACATTGTGATGATTGGTCTGTATGTTCTCCCAGATATTTTAAAAATATGTTTGGAAAGTGATTATGCAAAAGGGGAATGAAGTTCAGGAAAAAATTCTTTTGGCCCTGTCATCGCCAGATGTGAACATCTGCTGTCTTGTTTGTGCCTCTGACCACATTAAATATTTGATGCCCCATCCAAAGGACTGTTCTGCGGGTTTACTGAGCACTTTAGTGACAAATGCATTTAACCTTTAGCCTGGAAGCAAATGTCATGTTGTCCCTTACTTACAGATGTCAAGTGGTCTCTATTGCGGCTTTAAAAAGGCCAGCAGCAACAGCAAGAGGCTGAAACGCCTGTGTGTGCCCGAAGTGGATTGAGAATAAATGCATGCATTCGTTGCCTGGAAAACATTTTCAAAGAGAGATGAAAAGTGCCCAATGAGACTGTCTTTGTGCCATCTTCATTTAATTCGGCTCATTTCTGCTCTCTATTCTAGCACTTGGCTAAAGAAAAAGCATGCCTAGCTTGAACAAAGAATATTTTATATTTTTAGCCGTAATTGCCTTTGACAAGTTTATTTGGAGAGATTTTGTTGGATTTTTGTTCTGCACGTATTGAGAGAATCAAGTTGTCATGTGGTTTTTCTTTTTCTTTCTGTTAACGTGGTACGTCACATTGATGCATGAATGCCGAGCCTACCTTGGACATAGTCCCCTTGCTCATAGTGCATGGCCTTTCAGTTTGCTTTGATGGTATCTTTGGGAGGGGTAGTTTTGCATCTGTGTTCATCAGAGACATGATCTGTAGTTTTCTGTGGTGTCTTTGTCTGGTTTTGGTATCACAGAGATTATGGCCCCATAAAGTGAATTTGGAAGTAGTCCCCTTCTATTTTTGGAAGAATGTAAGAAACGCTGATATTCATTCTTTGAAATATTTGGTAGAATTCGCCCACAGAGCTGCCTGATCCTGAGCTTTTATTATAGGAAGACTTTTGGTTGCTTATTCAAACTTATTTATTATTGGTTTATTCACACTTCCTATTTAGTCTTGGGAGAATGTATGCTTCTAGTAATTTATTTATATATGTAAAAAGAACTTTTATCCTCCTGGTTTAATTATTGTCTTGGAGGCTTATTGTCTCCTTCTGCTAACCTAGGCTTAGTCCTGGAAGCTTCTAGTCTCCTTTCTGGCTCTAGCCTTCTTTCTGGCTCAAAGTCCTCTCCCAACTTACTTATTTAATCTGGCTTTTCCCAGCCTCTGAATTGCTCTGTTTGGCCTTAAACTAACTCAAGTGATCTTTTCAATCTTCTGGCAAACAATTAAGGGTGAGCTTATTAAGCAGTAAGTCTCAGAGGCAGAAAACATTCTGGCCTAGGTTAGATTGTACAGAGGCTAGAAGCTTCCAGGACTAGGCCTAGGTGAGCAGAAGGAGGCAGTAAGCCTCTGAGACAACAGTGTAACCAGAAGAATAGTTCTTTTTACATATGGCACTCAACATGGTTGATAAGAAATCTCAACGCGATTGAAGAAGAAGAAAGCCCACAAATGTTGCAGAAGCAGAGGGCACATGGAAGAAACGCCACAGAGGACAAAAGGCATCTGCCAGAAAGCTGCAGAGGAGAAATTCACCTGGACTCCTCTCCAGAGGAAGATTCAGTTATGCATTCCGCTGGATGCCCAGAGACCTCAGAGCAGCAGGAGCCTCGAGACCAGAGCAAGGAATGACACAGGAGCCTCTGAGACATTGAATCACTGTAAGCCACCCCCAAACACAATTTTAATTATGCAGACATATTTTTAGAATGGGAAACTTCACTTCAGATCCCTTCAGAATGAAGGTAGGAGTCGAGGGGATAGAAATGTTACTTGAAAAAGCCATTGCAGTACTCATTGCAATTATGACCACCAGAGTAAACCCCTCTCTATTGTCAATTGCAATATTTGTAGTTTTCCTCTCAAAAAAGGTTTAAAAATAGCTGTACAACAAGAAGAAATAGCTGTGATTATGCAAAGGTTTGAGAGACAAGGAACAGAGAAACTAAAAGAACAGAAAATGCTTAATTGTGAACCTACTGGACCTAATGAAATTGAAATCAAGATAGACAACCTCCTGATAATGGATAAGAAGCCTGGCTCAGCGCGGTGGAGCCCAGCTCGCTGGCATGGAGCTGGCATGGAATTAGAGTACCTAAATGTCTAGTTTATGGGCAGATGCATGAAGATCTAATTGTACCTTGATAAACAGAAAGGGGGGGGGATAAGATTAGATAAAAGATACTGGATTGTAAGCAGGGCATGGTAGCACATACCTGTAATCCCAGCACTCAGGAAGGCAGAGGCAGGTGGATTGGTTATGAGTTTGAGGTCAGCCTTGTCTGCAACGGGAGTCCAGCACAGCCAAGGCTACAAAGAGAAACCCTCTCTCTGGGGTCAGGGGCAACAAAACCAAACAACCAACCAAACAAAACCTCACTGGATTGTAAAAAAAAAAAAAACAACAAAAGACAAAAAACAAACTACTGAATTAGCTCAGCCTAATTATTAGCATTAGAATGGAACTCAGGGAATATATTCCGCTGGGGAGGAGGTTTTGCCTCTATTTCCATAGGTAATGAAAGACTATGGGTAACATCAAAATTGATAAATATCTGGTCCGAATAAGAGACACTTCCAAATGAAAGGCGTAACTCAAGGAAGTGATGCAGAAAGATAGCAATGCAGATCCCTGTGCATGGGGATAGCTTAATAAGCCAGCTGGAGAGGGACAGACAGTTCATCAGATTGGCAGACTGGAAAACCTTGACGGTGAAATGGACTCTTGCATAAGGACAGATGACCAGGACTGCAATTATGGAGGATCATTTCATCAATGGCTGATCTTCATAAGGACATTTGGACTTTCAGGTTGTGCAATTGATAATTGTTTCTATTGTTAAATTTAAACTGTACACAATTTTTAGCTTAAACAGAAAGGGGGAAGTTGTAAAGGAATGTTAATTCAGAACATGGCTGTTCTGGCAAGAGATCACAACCAAAGATCTAGGTCTGTGTGATCCGGCTGGAATACAAACATATCTTTAATCCAAGAGACAGGCAAGCAGATCTGAGTTCAAGACCAGCTTGGTATAGAGCAAGTTTCAGATAAAGAAAAGCTTAGATAGCTGTGGTGGTACACGCCTTTAATCCCAAGTAATGAAGGTGAAGTTAGTTTGTAGAAAAAAGCATCCATGTTGGAAAGTGATGTCTATTAAGTGGCAGAAAAGGTGATAAATCAGAGAAATCAAGTTGACAGAATAGGATTTGCCCAACCCTCAGGAGAAGAGAGAGAAAAGGGAAGCTACTTAATGGGCAATGCAATAAGAGTGGGGGGGAGGGAGAGGGCTTACTAGGACAGTAATAGAGAGACAAGTTTTGTGGAGAGAGAACTCAGGTGAAGACTGAATGAGTCAGAGAATGAGAAAGAGACAGAAGCTTAGAAAAGACCACTTGAGTTAGTTTGAGGTCAAACAGAGCAATTCAGAGGCAGAGAAAAGCCAGAATGAATAAATTAGCTGGGAGAGGAGTTCGAACCAGAACAGCTGAGTTGAACCAGCCAGCGCAGAGCTCAGTAAGAAGTAAGGGTGAGCTTATTCAGCAGTTAAGTCTCAGAAGCTGAAAACATTCTAGGCCTAGGTTAGATTGCATGGAGGCTCGAAGCTTCCAGGACTTGGCCTATGTTAGAAGAAGGAAGCAGTAAGGATCAACAACAACTGAAGCAAGAGAATAAAAGATCCTTTTATGTATATGTGACAGTTTTAATTTTCAACTTGACCCAATCCTGGAAGAGAGTCTCAAAAAGGAATTTTATATATTTGGTTGACCTGTGGGCTTGTTTGTGGGGGATTGTCTTAATAGTGATGTGGGGGAGACTTATTCTACTATGGGCATTACCATTATCTAGACAGGGATTCTGAAACACATAAAAGTAGAAAAATAGGAAGCAAGCAAGCAAGTGGCATCCATTTCTCTTTCTTCTTGATCATGGATGTGATGTGGCTAGTTGCTTCAAGTTCTTTCTGCCATGACTTCCTCTCAATAATAGCATAACTTGAAATATTTTAAAAATTTTATTTCTGCTTATTTATTTTACCTCCCAAGAGTGCCTCATCCTCTCTTCCCAGTACCCCCTCCTCATTCTTCCCTCTTCCCCTCTCTCTTTCCCACCAGAAAAGGGGAACTTTCACCCCATATTAGCCCTTCCCAGCACTTCAAGTCACATTAGGACTGAACATATCCTCATCCCCTGAGGCCAGGCAAAGCAGCCATGCCAGAGGAAGTGAGCCAAAACCAGGCAATAGAGTCCATGTTAGAAACAGCACCCCCCTTCACTCGCCAGGGGACCCACATGAAGACCAAGCCGCTCATCAGCCACATATGTGCAGGGGGCGTAAGTCCAGACCATGTATGATCCTTAGTTGATGTCTCAGTCTCTGTAAATCCCCATGGGTCTAGGTTAATTGTCTCTGTAAGTGTTCTTGTGAGGTTCCTGTCCCCTCCAGGTCCTTCCTTCTTTCCTCCAACACTTCCACAGGACTCCTGGAGCTCTGCCCCATGCTTGACTGCAAGTCCCAGCATCTGTCTCTATCTGCTGCAGGTTGGAGGCTCCCAGATAACAGTCATGTCAGGCTCCTGTCTGCAAGCACAGCAGAGCGTCATTAAAAGTGTCAGGGCTGGCTCTCTACTGTGGGGTGGGTCTCAGGTTGGACCAATTATTGGTTGGATATTTTCTCAGTCTCTGTTCCCTCTTTATCTCTGCACTTCTTGAAGGCAGAGTAATTTTTGGATCAAAGGTTTTGTCGATGGGTTGTTCTCCCTCCACTAGCTCTGCGGTTAGGAGGTGGTCACCTCAGTGTTCACATCCCCCTGCCTGCTAGAGTCACACCATATCCTCCCAGGAACCTGTCCTGTCACACACCCCCACCTTGACAAAGAGATGTCCCCCCTCAGGTTCCCTTCTTGTTCCCAGCCCTCTCACCTCGCACCCCCATTCTCCCAACGTCTGTTCCTCACCTTTGTTTCCCTCTCTATTCCGTCTTCTGCCCAGTTCCCTCTCTTCATCCACTTTTGTTGTATATTTTATTTCCTCTTCCGTGTGACATTCAGGCACCCTCGCTTGGGCCCTCCTTGTTACTTAGCTTCTTTGGGTCTGTGGATTGTAGTGTGGTTATCCTATACTATAGGTCCAATATCTCCTTATGAGTGAGTACACACCAAGTGCATCTTTCTGGGTCTGGACTACCTCACTCAGGATGATCTTTTCTAGTTCCCACCATTTGCCTGCAAATGTCACGATTTCCTTATTTTTTTAATTAAATTTTTATTTTTTACATTAATTACATTTTATTCACTTTGTATCCCAGCTGTGGCCCCCTCTCTCATGCCCTCCCAATCCCACCCCCTCCCTCATTTCCTCCCATGCCCCTCTCCAAGTCCACTGATAGGGGAGGTCCTCCTCCCCTTCCTTCTGACCGTAGCTTATCAGGTCTCATCAGGACTGGCTACAATGTCCTCCTCTGTGGCCTGGCAAGGCTGTTCCTTCCTTGGGTTGGGGCGTGTGGTTAAAGAGCCAGCCACTGAGTTCATGTCAGAGACAGTCCCTGTTCCCCTTACTAGGGAATTCACTTGGATACTGAGCTGCCGTGGGATACATCTGATCAGGGGTTTTAGGTAATATTCATGAAAGGATCTTGGTTGACATATCAGTCTCAGAAAAGACCCCTGTAACCAGATTTTTTGGTTCTGTTGCTCTTCTTGTGGAGCTCCTGACCTCTCCCAGTCTTACTAACTCCCCCTTCTTTCATAAGATTCCCTGCACTCTGCCCAAAGTTTGGTTATGAATCTCAGCATCTGCTTTGATACACTGCTAGGTAGAGTCTTTCAGAGGCCTTCTGTGGTAGGCTCCTGTCCTATTTCTGGTTTTCTCCTTCTTCTAAAGTCCATCCCATTTGTCTTTCTAAGTGAGTGTTGATCATCTTACTCAGGGTTCTCCTTCTTGTTTAGCTTCTTTAGGTGTACAGATTTTAGTATGTTTATCCTATCTTATAGGTCTAGTATCCACTTATAAGTGAGTATATACTGTGTTTGTCTTTCTGCTTCTGGGATACCTCACTCAGGATGATATTTTCTATATCCCAACATTTGCCTGCAAAATTTCTTGTTTTTAATTGCTGAGTAGTATTCCATGTGTAAATGTACCACAATTTCTGTATCCATCGGGGTTGTTTCCAGCTTCTGGCTATTACAAATAAAGCTGCTACAAATGTGGTTGAACAAATGTCCTTATTGTGTACTTGAGCATATTTTGGATATATATATATATATATATATATACACTCATATATATATATGAGTGGTATAGCTGGATCTTGAGGAAGCACTATTCCTAATTGTCTGAGAAAGCACCAGATTGATTTGCAAAGTGGTTGTACAAGTTTACATTCCCACCAGCAATGGAGGAGGGTTCCCCTTTCTCCACACCCTCTCCAGCATGTGTTGTCACTTGAGTTATTCCTCTTAGCCATTCTGGTGGGCATAAGGTGATATCTCAGGGTCGTTTTGATCTGCATCTCCCCGATGGCCAAGGACGGCAAACATTTCTTTAAGTGTTTCCCTGCTGTTTTATATTCTTCTACAGAGAATTCTCTGTTTAGCTTTGTATCCCATTTTTAAATTGGATTACTTGATTTGTTGCTTTTTAACTTCTTTAGTTCTCTTTTTGTTCTAGATAGTAGCCCTCTGTCAGATGTAGGGACTGTGAAGATCCTTTCCCAGGCTGTAGGCTCTCTATGATGGTCTCTATTTTTTGTTCATTTCCTCTCTATATGCCACTAATTGTGCTTCTCCTTGTACCTCTATTTGTTTGGCTATATTTGCCTGTAATTCTTTGAGAGCTTTGTTCATTTCCTCTTTATTTATCTCCATTTGTGTGTCTATTTTTTTGAGAGATTTGTTTGTTTCCTCTTATGTGCCTCTAATAACTGGATAAGCATAGCTTTAAAATCATTTTCCTGTATTTCCAATGAATTGGAGTATCCATTAATTTTGGGTGTTGCTGGTGAAGTCATGATGTCTGATTTTTGTTGGATATGTTCTTATGCTGACCTCAGGCCATTTGCTTATCTGTAACCTTCATTGTTTGTTCCTAGATTCTGTAGCTCAGACTGGGTCTGTCTTTCTCTGGTGTCTGGAGTATTTTTCAGGAATATGAGAAAGGTCCAGTGGATTGAGAGTATGCATTGGTATTTCAGCTGTATCTAAGGGAGGAAGGTCCATGGGCGCACCAGGACAAATGTGGGCAAGCGTGTGCATGTGGGTGGAAGTGTGCCTTTAAGGACAGGGTCCTAGAGAATGTAGATTCCTGGAGTGTAGGGGAGGAGCATGGTGCAGGCACAGAAGGAGTTGTGGGCACTGATAGTGTGCGCGGGCACAGGTAGTGTTTACGGGCGCAATTTGCTTGTGCAGATTCTCTGAATACCTCAGTGGTCTACAGGCCACTGGTATTCAGCTCTGTCTGGGCTCCAGGAGTTGTTGGCCTGGACTCCACTGGCAGACCCACAGAACAGGGGATTCAATGTTGAGAACACTGTCCCAAGAATCCCTCTGTTTCCCACAGTGGGTATGTGGGTGGGAGGGATCCGATGTCTGGCTGCTAGCTTAGACAGACCCTGGTTCTGGGGCTCTGCAGGCACTTGAAGGCACACTCACTCTCTAGCAGGTTAAATTGGAAAGCACCGGTATTCTCCCTATTCTCTACTCTCAGGTTTGGGCCTGCTGGGGCAAATGCAGTTGTAGGAGCTCTGTGAGCTCAGGGCTGCAGCCACGGAACTTGGGAGTCCAGCTGCCGCAGTGGAACTGGGAGGCAGGTACAGGTGCCTACTGGGATGTCCTGGGGAGCCACTGCTGTGGCCCATGGACCTAAGTAGCCTGGCGGGCCTGGTGTGCCTGGGTGGCAGGTCTGGTGGACCTTGGTGGCTGTACAGCCTGCTGTCCACCACTGAGGGATTGGGCGGCCGTAGAATTACTGGCTGGGAGGCCCTCTGGGATCCGTACAGCCAGAAGGTTGGTATGGTGCATCTGGGACCCAGAAGCCTGGTACAACTTGCAGCCACCACTGAGGAGCTAGGAGCCCCGCCTCTGCTGTCTCAGTCCCCAGGCAGTGAGTTCTGTGCTAAGAGTCTCTGGCACTGTGGGCTGGCTCCACGGAGGAGGAGGGCGGCCCAAAACAGGGAAGTGCAAGTAGTTCAAATGTTTGCCACTCTCCATCTCCAGAGAAGTCCTCGGGTACCTGAATCTACATGGTCTCAGCTCCTGTGATGTCCCCAAGCCTCAATGTTGATTTTCGGGCTTTAGCTGCCCCTCCTCTCACCAATTTCAGAGTTTCAGATACTCTGCCTCGCAGATACAGTGCACGTTGGTTGCCACTATCTTGGATCCTCTGATTTCCTTATTTTTAATAGCTGAATAGTATTTCATTGTGTATATGTACCACAATTTCTTTATCCATTCTTTGGCTGAGTGACGTCTGGGTTGTTTCCAGTTTCTGGCTATTATGAATAAAGCTGCTATGAACACAGATGAGCAAATTCCTTGGTGCATTGTGGAGAATCTTTTGGGTATATGCCCAGGAATGGTCTAGCTGAGGCTTGAGTAGAGCTATTCCCACTTTTCTGAGAGACCTCTGGATTGATTTCCAAAGTGGTTGTACAAATTTGCACTTCTGCTAGCTTACTTCTTGGGCTCATTTGCTTGAAAAACCCTTTTCCAGCCCTTTATTCTGAGGTAATATCTATCATTATTACTGAGGTGTGTTTCTTATATGAAAAAGAATGATAGGTCCTGTTTATGCATCCATTCTGTTAACCTGTGTATTTTTATTGGGGACTTGAGGCCATTGATGTTGAGAGGTGTTAATGAGCAGTTGTTGTTACTTCCTGTTATTTTGATGTTGGTTATGGCAGTGCTTGTGTGAGTGCTTCCTTTCTTTTGGTTTTGTGGCTGTGAGGTTGTTTCCTGTGTTTTCCTGGGTGCAGTTAGTCTCCTTGAGTTGGAGTTTTCTTTCTAGTATCTTCTGTAGGGCTAGGTTTGTGGCTAGGTACTATTTAACCTTGGTTTTGCCATGGAATATCTTTGTTTTTCTCCACCAATGGTGTTTGAAAGTTTTGCTGGGTATGGTAGTCTGGGTTGACATCTGTGTTCTCTTAGTGTCTGCATGACAACTGTCCAGGCTCTTCTGGCTTTCATAGTCTCTGCTAAAAAGTCAGGTGTAATTCTGATAGGTTTGCTTTTATATGTGACTTGGCCTTTTTCCTGTGCAGCTTTTAATATTCTTTCTTTTTTCTGTACATTTAGTGATACAACCCTGTATGTAGAGAATCATAACTCCACAAAACACTAAAACTAACAATGCATTCAATGAAGTTAATAATATAAGACCAACATACAAAATTAGTCATGTCCCCTTTAATGCTTATAATGACCTATCTGAAAAGTTAAAAATCTCATTACAATAGAATCAAAAAAGAAGAATACTTTTAGCCAGAGAGATGAAATACCTGTGCACAGAGAATTATAAAATATCAATGGAAGAAACTGATAAGGGCAAAAGCAATGGAACACACCTGGAAAGAACGAACCTCAATTGAGGAGTTGCACTACTAGACTGGCCTTTAGGTGTATCTACGAAACATTATCTTAACTGATAATTGTTGTAGAAGGGCACAGCTAACTGTGGGCAGGTAGGTCTGATAAAAGTAGCCAAGAAAGATGGGGGAAGAGATCTCTGGCTTCTGTGACACCATCAATATTGGATCCTCATTGGGACCCCTCCCAGTCATCCTGTTGTTGCCCTGTGTCATGGAGATCCTGTAGCTTTGGATCAGCAGAATCGGCCCTTTCACTCATTCCAACTGTTTGCAGAAGATATTGATTTTAGGGTGGGGCAACTCAGAGCCCTGGATCTGGGACTATGCCACCCAAATCCAGGCTTGCTGGAGTGAGCCCACCCATGCACAGCCCATGGAGCCTGGCAGAGCCTGCTTACTCCTGAGTGACTATGTTACATTGCCTGGGATCTCTAGAGGTGCTGTGCAGAAGCTATCCTTTCTCTGTGGAAAAACAAACCATTCATTATAACCTAGGAAGCTGTGTGGCAGTGATATTGCTGCACCCAGACGGAGACAGAGCCTGGGCAGCATATCAAACAGCGCATAGGGCTTGACTTTGAGCGAAAACGTTTGCTCTGAAAATGCTATATAAAGTTGGTAGTGACAGTGGATCCATGAGATGTGCAAGTATCACTAGAGGGACACAAGAAGTCTGACCAGTTAAGGTAATATGACACTTGCAAAAGAGCCACAATAACTCAACCAACGGACATCAAAGAAAAGAAAATTGGTGGGCTGCCTGCAAAGGAACTTAAACAATGACTCTAAGGAGGCGTCATAAGATGCAAGAGAATGCAGAAGGGCAAGTCAATTAAGTTAGGGAAACAATTCGTGGTCTGAATGAGAAATCTGGCAAAGAGACAGAAGCTGTGAAAAGAGTCCAACAGGAATCTTTACCTGAAGAACTCAAGAAATAAAATGAAAAATTCAGTAGAAATCTCAAGCAACAGACTTGACCAAACAGAAAAAAGAATTTCTGAACCCAAAGGTATGCCTTGTGAGATAACTTATACAGGCCTCTTTGTCCAAATAAAAAGAATGAAGCACAATGTCCCAAGATACCTGTTCCATCATCAAGTGAACACATTTTCAAATTATCGGCATTCCTGAAGAAGAAGGAAAAGGAAAAGGCATAGAAAATAAGTTCAATTGAAACAACAGCGTCCAGCATGCTGAATTTTAGGAGTAATGTGGACAACCAGAGCCAGGAGGCTCAATGGACCTCAAATTGATTTGATTCTCTATGCCATATTGCAGTCAAACTGTCAAAAGTCCAAAATGAAGAGAGAGTTCTGCAAACAGGGAATGTGCCAAGTCACATTTAGGGAGCCTCCATTAGCCTGTCAGGATATTGCTCAACAGAAACCGTATTCAACCCTGGAAAGAAAAGTGTCAGCCAAGAGCACTGAGCCCAGCAAAGCCATCCCGCAGACAAGACAAGAAAACTGAGCACCACCAGTGTGGCGAAGGAAGCTCTCCAGAAGTGGGAGAATAATTAGCATCATAAAGATGTGCAAAACCACAGGATCCATTCAAAATTTAGGGACACCAAAGATAAAGGATCAATTCCTACCAATACCAAAAGCCACCAGACCATCACAATAAACATAGGAAAAAAAGAAACAAAGGATAATATTCATAGAAAACCACCAGAAAGAAATCAACATGAAGATAGAAACAAGTCTTTACTAATCACTAATCACATGAAGAGTAAGTAAATAGATCACATGATCCAATGAAAAGATGTGTGTCTTAGCTAGGATTACTATTGTTATGGTGAAACACCATGATCAAAAGCAAGTTGGAGAGGAAAGGGTTTATTTGACTTATGCTTCCACATCACGGTCCATTATTGAAGGAAGCCAGACAAGAACTCAAGCAGGGCAGGAACCTGGAGGCAGGGCTGATGGAGAGGTGATGGAGTGCTGCTTACTGGCTTGCTCTCATGGCTTACCCAGCCTGCTTTTTAAAAATCGAACCCAGGACCACCAGCCCGTGGATGGCAGTACCCACAATGATGTGGGCCCTCCTCCATCGATCACTAATTAAGAAAATGCCCTACAGGCTTGCCTTTGGCCAGATCTCATGGAGGCATTTTCTCAACCGAGCTTCCCTCTTCTCTGATGACTCTAGCTTGCGACAAGTTGGCATAAAACTAGCCAGCACAATGTATGCTGGGAGAAAAGCAGCATTAACTCAGAAACAAACCTAGTGATGTTTTAACTCTAAGAATCTTGCTTCACCAGTAAATATGCATTTTCAGACTGTGTATTTAGTGCATATTCTGCATAAGCCAGAAGTAAAACCCATCAGGAGAAACGACAATTCATATAAAATAGACTAAGCCACTGATATTAGGGGAGGGGCATAGGGGAGGAAGAGGGAGGGAGGGTAGGACTGGGAGGATATGAGGGAGGGGCTACAGCTGCTATACAAAGTGAATAAGTTATAATAAATTAAAAATTTACAAAATAGACTAAGCCAAAAAGGAGGGGAAGGTGGTTAGTATACAGTGGCCAAAGGGGTCAGGCAGCAAATATAAAGTGTCAAGCATTTCCATGACCAGTGCCGCGTACACAACTCTGTTTGCTGTAATGAGTTTTGCCATTATTTTTGAGTTAGTATACACATGTACTCAACACACACACACACACACACACTTACACACATGATTTTAATTAGTTGTGGGCATCCTTTCAAAACATATATAATATCAAAACTAAAAATTATATTTCAACAAACTTGTTTGGAAAACAGAAAAGTGATACTTGATACAAAGATTCTTCTCAATGCACATTATTTGAAACTATAATTTTGAAAACATTAAATGTAATGGCTTTAGTCATATCTTAATTAAATGTTAAAGAGATCTTAAAAGAAGACTTTTTTTTTAACATATGAAGCTAGTTGTCCTTCTAGTTCTATCCTGCCATGGAGTTTTCATCTAGAGGGGTGGGTAGGTTCTTAAAGATATATTCAATAGCGAGAGTGTAAAATCCAATGGGAAGCACTACTGTTTTAGCTCCAAATGGCTACTGTAGCTGTGTAGAAGCTCGCTGAATCTGGTTAATTTTTGTTTGTTTGGTTTTGTTATTTTAAATTTTTTTCACAATTTATTCATTATACATGATTGTAGCCCCCTCCCTCAACTCCTCCGGTCCCACCCTCCCTCTCTCTCCCCCCATCTCCTTCCCCTAGTCCACTCAAAGAGGGACTTCATCATTGCCCTCTGCCCACAGCTTGTTAATCTCATCAGGACTGCCTGGATCCTCTTCCCCCGTGGCCTGGCAAGGTCATTTTGGCATTTTTTTTTGCAAGTTTTTTTTTTAATGAAGCTTATTTAAAAGGACATTTTCTGTTTTTACATTTTTTTTCTTATTATTGAGGATTTCATGTATGAGCACAATGAAATGTGATCATCCCTCCAATCCTTCTCCATCCATCTGCCCCATACTCTGCTAACCTTATTCCTAGCTCACCTGCATGTCTCCTGCTCTGACTCTGCATGGGCATGGAGCCATACTGGAGCATCAGGGACCTAGTAGAGGGTGGCCACATTCTCAATAAAGAATAATTTTCCTTTCCCTGGCAGCTATTCACTGACAATAGTGTGGGCTGAGACCTGGAGCTTACTAATCCAGGCAAGCAATAATAATGATTATTTATAATAACAGTTAAGGAAGAAGAGGTCATGAATTTAAGAGGGAATCAGGGCCAAGGGAGGAGAGGTAAACTGGGAGAAGGGGTCGGGGGAGGGGAAATGATATATGTACAGTACTAATATTTGACATTATCAAAAAACATTTTAAGTTAAAACAAACAATCCCCCCCCTTCAAAGGATGGCCTTCTGTGTTTCCTTCATGTAGCCCCGCTACCCACCAGCCCCCTGATCAGACGGCATCAGTCACTCTTTGAACTGTCCTTCAGGAGACTCTGAACTCCGGTGAGTGTTTTGGGTCTATAAGACTTCCCAAATTTTCTTTATCTTGCAGGTGTGCCCATGACGTCACACCAGGACACTGAGCTGGGTGATGGGGTTTATCAACCGTGCCTGGCACTTCGCATTTGTTTCGCATTTTAATTAGCGCATTTTCTTAGATGAAACAATGGTTTTAACTGTAAAATTCTCGTATACACATACCATGCATCTTGACCACAATCACCCCTCCTCATGCCCACTCTCACCTGTAGTGCATCTCCGGACTCTCCTATGTCTCCCTCGGTGCCCTCTCTACTTTCATGTCTCCCTGCTTCCCCATTCTGTATTTGAGAGAAAACATTGTCTTTCTGAATCTAGTTTATAGTGCTTAACATTATGATCTTCATTTTATCCACCTTTTTTTTTTCCTGCAAATAACACTTTTTTTTTTTTTTTTACTCCATGGGGCTTCTACTCCTCATTTCCTTCAGTCTTTCAGGTACCATCCATTGATAGGCATAAAGGCTGATTCCACACCCTGGCAATTGTGACTTCAGATAAACATGGCTATGGAGGTATCTTGATTGTGTGCTAAACTAATTCTCTAGAGTACTAATTAATTAATTCCTTTGGCACCGTGAGTAGTAGAGCTGGATCATAAGGTAGTTCTATTTTTAGTTCTTTGAGGAACCTCCATACTGATTTCCACAGTGGCTGGACTAATTAACCTCTGAACCAACAGGGTGGAAGGACTCCTTTTCCTCTGCATCCTTGACAGCATTTGTTTGTTTGTTTGTTTGTTTGTTTTTCTAGTTAGGGATTCTCCTTGTAGCCCTGGCCATCCTGGAACTCCGTTTGTAGACCAGGCTGGCTCACAGAGATCCACTTGCCTTTGCCTCTCAAATGCCACCATTGATGGCTTGACAACATTTTTTTTCCTTCCTGATAATGATGCCCATTTTACTTGTTAGAGATGAAATTTCATTTGCTTTTGGTCTCACTGTGTAGCCCACACTGCCTCAGCCTCACTGTGCTTCTGTCTGCCTCAGCCTCCCAGGTGCTACGACTAGATTAGTTTTTTTGCGTTCCATGTTTTAAATTTATTTTATGTTCTGTCTATTAATCTCAACTGGGTGAATAGCTGTCAAAGATTTTCTTCCATCCTGCAGGGAGTCTTCTCATTCTATTGATTGTTTCCTGTACTATGGAGGGTTTAGCTGGATGTAAACCCATTTGTTAGCTCTTTCTAATACTTCCTGAGGGACCAGAGTCCTGTTCAGAGTGCCATTGCCGATGACTCTTTCCAGAAGTGTTTCCTCTGTGTTTTCTTAGAGTCCTTTCATTTCTTACACCAGAGTTCTTTATCATTTATTGTTCATTAATGTTTTTATAAGATAATAGATAGGGATCTAGTTTCTTTTCTACTCAAGTAAATACCTCAACTTCATTTGCTAAAAAGATTATTGTCTCCAATGTATATGCATTTTAAACTATTTACTTACTTATTTTGTATTTGGGCCTGACTGCCTGAATACATGTGCATGAAGGAGCCTGTGGAGGTCAGAGGAGGGTGTCCGATTTCGTGGAACTGGAGTAACCCGGGGTTGTGTTTCCCTATGTGTTGCTCAGAGCTGAACGTGGGTCCTCTGCAAGAGTGCTGCATGCTTTTAAGCATGGAGTCATTTCTCTTTCTCCTCCAGTTACATTTTTAGCACCCAAGTCAAGAATCAGATTGCTCAAGTTGTGTGGATTTACTTGTGTGTCCTCTGTTCTATTATATTTGTATAGGTGTCTATTTTTATACTGATGTCATCACCATATTTTTGTTACTATGTCTCTGTAGCATATAGAAGGCTTTTAACCTTCTTCATGCTGCAACCCTTTAATACAGTTGCTCAGGTTGTGTTCACCCCAACCATAAAACTATTTCATTGCTACTTCATAACTATAATTTTGCTGCTATTATGAATTGTAGTGCCAATACCTGATATGCAGGGAATCTGATATGCAAGCCCTGTAAAAGAGTTGTTTGAGTCCCAGAGGGGTCATGGCCCACAGGTTGAGAACCACTTTGAAATCCAGTGTTTTTGTACCTCTGCCTCTGAAATTGTTCTCTTTGCTCAGGGCTGTTTTGGTTATTTGCATTCTTTTGTTATTTTGCATGAATTTGTTTATTCAATGTCTGTGAAGAATACTATTGTTATTTTAATAGTGGTTGTGTGGAATCTGTATGTATTACTTTTGGTTAAAAAAAAAAAAGACCATTACCACAATATTAATTCTGTTGACCATGAGCTTGAGAGGTCTTTCTTTCTGTCTGTGCTGTCTTTGAACATTTTTCTTTATTGTTTCATATTTTACACCATAGAAGTCTTTCACCTTCTTGGTTAGTTTATCCTAGGTATTTTATTCCTTTTGAGGCTGTTATCTATGAGATTGTTTGTCTGACTTTATTCTCAGCATGTTTGCTATTAGGCTTTAAAAAATGTTACAGTTTCTGTTGATTTGTATTTTGTTGCTTTGTGTCAACTTGTTTTATCAAATGTAAAAGTCTGCAAATGGAAACAATTTACTTCTAACCTTATTTGTGTTTGTACATTTTTCCTTTTTATTGTTGTAGCTAAAATTTGAAGTACTATATTGAATGAGAACAGAGGATACTGTTGTCTCATAATTTACAAGGAAAAGCTTTCAACTCTCTCACAGCATGTAGTCTTTCATTGTCATGTATAGCAATATTATGTTTGGGTGTGATCCTTTCATACTTAGTTTTATGAAAAGATATGTATTTTATCAATCTATTTTCTACATGCATTGGGATCAAGTGATTTTTAAACTTCAGTTTGTTTATGTGGTGTACCATGCTTGTTGACTTATGTATGTAGACCACCCTTACAGTCTTGCAATGAAACCAACTCGGTCATGGTGTACGATCATTTTAAGTAGTGGCTGGTTGTGGTGGGTTGAATGAAGTGTCCCCATAGGCTCACATAGCTGAATGCTTCATCCCAAGGTGGTGGAACTGTTTGAGGAGGAGCTGTTGAAGTGTAGAGTGGTTGAAGGAGGTGTGTCACAGGATGTGGGCTTTGAGGTTTCGAAAGCCTAGGCCAGGCCTAAGGTCTTTCTCTCTCTGCCTGCTGCCTGTGGAGCAGTGAAGTTCTGAGCCAGTGCCTGGCCTGCCTGCTTCTCACCATGACGATAATGGACTAACCCTCTAAAGTCCTCAATTAAACGCTTTCTTTTATAAGAATTGTCTTGCCTGTACTGTTTCTTCATAGCAATAGTATAGTAATTAAGACACTGATTAAAATTAGAAACTGTTCCTATTACCTCTTTGAGAATTGTATACAGTGTCTTTTGATGATATTCACTCTCGTTTCCCGGAGATTCCCTTCCACCTCCCTATCTACCCAACTTTGTGCCTACCTCTAGTTTTTAACATGGGATCTGAAGCCATAAACTTGACTCTTAGAACTGCTTTAGCTGTACCCGACAAAGTCTGATATATTATGTTTCTGTTTTCACTTTAGTTCCCTTTCTGGTTTTCTCAGTGACCCATCGTTTACCCAGAAGTGGGTTGGTCACTCTCACTTTGAGGCTCTACATGTTTTTCCCAAGACAGGAGATTTTCTGTTGTTATTTCACTAAATAGGGTTTTGGTGTCTTTAGTCTGTGTCCTGATGCCCTCTTATACAAAGATACATAAACTTGGTCTTTGTTCCTGTTCCAGAAGTCTCCCATGCTCTGTTCATAGTTATTTCTCCTCCTCTGCCAGTGTTCTCATCCATCAACCTTGTCTTCAAGTTCTGCAGTTCTCTGGTCTGGGAGGCTTTTCCTGAGTTTAAATTTTTTGACTTACTGTGATTATTTTCATTTCCAATGTTTGCTTGCTTCTCTTTTTGAAACTCTGTCTCTTTATAGAGCTTCTAATTCTCATTTTATATTGTTTTCCTTAATCCATTCAGCTGTTTTTTTGTGTTGGAATTCAGTAATATTGTAATAAATCATTCTTTTGAATTCTTCAGCCAATGTATGCTATCTAGTTCAATATCTTTAGAGTCAGTTGTTAGAGAATTATGAACATTTGGATAAAAACATTTGGAGGAATCATGTTGCCTTTTTTGTATGTCTTATGCATCTATATTGAGATTTGTGCAGCTGAATGTGTGTGAGAGAGAGAGAGAGAGAGAGAGAGAAGAAAACAAAAGAAAGGGATTATTTCTTATGCTGTCCAGTAGTGTGGGCAAGAATGGATGTTTGATATTCTCTGACCGTTGGCATTCCTTTCTGTGACTCTGTGGCTATCTGTAGCCCT
The DNA here is from genome assembly GCA_028658305.1 of Pachyuromys duprasi. NCBI lineage: Eukaryota > Metazoa > Chordata > Mammalia > Rodentia > Muridae > Pachyuromys > Pachyuromys duprasi. The sequence continues at coordinate 5,574,602 of CM053745.1, read as the reverse complement.
TGGAAAGTGAAAATACCATCTTTTCTTTTTAGTGTGTGTATTGACTGCAAGTTATCAGTGGGAGTGACTTGGAATAGCTTTGTTCCCTGTTCATTAGTTCAAGGTAACATTGAGCCACCTTCGTGGATTAGAATTTACTTCAGACAAGTTTGGTTGATATAACTGTAGGGCTGGGCTGTAATAAACCCTACTCATAGCCCAGGCCTTTCTGAGGCTCAGCCCTGCTGGCAGTCTCATGGCTCCTTAGCTTGGGTACGACCCTCTCAAAATGGCTTTTTTATCCAGCACAAGCCATGTGTTGAGAGACAGAGTAAACCTCAAGGCTGAGTGGCCCTGCAGCACCTAGATCAGCTAGGTTCAGATAGCCTTTGTGCCGTACATATGTTTCTGTGTCCCTATCAGCTGTTTAATCTCTGTTAGCCCTGCCCTGTGACTTCCTGCCAAGTCACTAGAGGCTTAGAGCTGGTGTGCCTGTTCTTCTTGTGTGTTCTATCGAGCAGCCCCTGTGCCTCTCCAAGTCTTGGATGTTCCCTTGGGCATCCAGCTTGTTGAGAAGCTGTTTTCTCTTTCAGTTCTGAGAGCTAGAGAAGCTGGGAAGTGCTCTTGGCTCCCAACCCACCCTCCTGGTTCCTCGGTCTACATTTACATCAGCTATGGGGCCATGGACGTGCGGGAGAAGGATGCTGGGAATGCTTTCTGTCACTCCTGCCATCATGAATCCCTTGTTACACACAATCTCCGAATCCTTGTCTTTCCAATAGCTCACTGGGTCCTTCCTGAAATGGGGATGTGAGACTAATGTGGTACCGAGAAGCACATCACAAGCTTCCATTCTATCGAGTATTAGTAGGACCATGCTGTTTATTATTATTATTATCATGATGTATAGGATCATGTAGTGTAGTTTATTCTTATTATTTTATGTAAGGCACACTGAAAGATAGTATAAAAGGATGAAAAAAGAAAAAGAAATCTTTAGTGTCAAGTAGGACAAATCGCTGTGATGAAGGGAAGCCACATGTCCAAGTCTTTCTCAAGATGTTATGGAAGGATGTGTAGTCTGGAGAAGTGGATTAGGGAATAGGATGGATGAGGGCTGAGGAGCGGGAGGAAACAGAGATGAACAAGTCAGGATCTTGTTCAGAACAGAGAGAATCAGGAGAGGGAAGGTTTGGGAGAAGAAGAAAAAGGTGGGGAGAATGGGATGGCTTCTAAATCTGCCTAGATGATGATGGAGCCTGGGGTGGAGGGAGATGTAGACCCTTTGAAGGATGGTGAGTCCTTTCATGTTAGACTTGGTTGGCTCAACTTCAAGGAGAGCCAAGAGAATCAGACAGGGGAACTGCTGTTCCAAAATGGAGGAGCAAATGCATCTGGAAAACCTTCAGAATTTCCTATTTCCATTTTAGACTTTTCTTAATGGTTATACCATTTCCTCCCTCATTTTGAAAGCAGATTTCAAGGACTCTCCACACATCTCTAGTGGTGAAGTTCCTGTTAAGAAACGTGTTTCTCCTCATGGACCTGTTACTGTTAGACTGGAGTTCCCAGGGACCTGATCCTTAGACTGTCTATCAAGGGAAGAAACAAAGGCCCGTAGCAAACAACTGCAAACATGAACTTTCAGGGGTTCCTTTAAAGGGTTCCAGAGGCAGAAATGCACACTGCCTGCACCTGATCACCAGTGCCCTTCAAGATGCTGTGGCCTTGTCTGTGCGCTAGCCTCCAATGCCCTGCTGGTATCTGTACTGGCAGAGTTCTCTCCCCTTGCATGGCTGTGCCAGTGTGGGATGGGGCAGGGCTCCTGTGCTGCAGGTACAAGACTTGGATTTCAGGGCTGGGAGCTTTCAGGCCACAGTGTTGGCAGACTGCCCAGGTTTCTGGAATGCTTATGCTCTGCAGGGTGGGCTGGCAGTTTGGCCAATCAGGTTCCTGCTGGGCTCTCAGACTAATTAGCTGGGTGGCTCTTAGGCTGTGCTGTGCCCTCTACCTCTGTCATTGCATTGAGGTCCTGCTGGAATCCTTGCAGGCTGGGGGAGTCCATAAGTAGAAGGAGTCACCAGGGAGTTGGAGTCAGGGCACAGAGATCAGACTTATGACTTGCATCATGTGGGTGACCCCATGGTGACATTCGGTCAGGAAATGGCCCTGTGTCAAGCCGCTGCTGTTTATTTTGGCGCAGTTGCACACTTGCTCATGAGTTGGCCTGGGTGACGATGTTCACTTCCTGCCACAGCACCAGTCCTGCTTGGCTGTGACTGCCTGGGGCACAAGGAATGTTTCACTGTGTGAATGAGAAGGCCGTCTATTCCCTTTGCCTTTGGTGGCGTCTAAATACTTCAGTGAGAGTAAGGCTAAAAGGAAAGACAGGGTGTGGAAGATTTCAGGGCTCAGAGAGCATCAGCCAAGTTCTTGGGAGGGGGGTGGGATGAAATGTCTGGAGTTAGTGGAATCTGAAAGATTTTGAATATTTGACAAAAAACAAAACAAAGAGAGGGTTTAAAAAATAATCCAGAATATCTAACCCAGATTTCCATGAAAGTAAATTTAAAAAAAACAACGTAGTTGCTTATTTCCCCAAAATATTTACAACAGGGCTCTTCTTTAGCAGAATTGCCCATGAGCTGTGATATGCAATTAGAAATTGAACTCTTAGGTAGTCATTTAATTTAAAAAATGGGGGGGGTGTTTTTATTCTCTTCTTCAAAATGGTTTCTGTCCGGTGGAGCACAGTGGAGAGGGCCCATGATGTTGTGAATGGAAGGGAAAGTGTTGGAACACAGAGCCTGATTTCTGTCTTCCACAAATTAGCTTACTTTCTTCTCTTTCTTTGGCACAAAAGAGATTTGAAGAAGTTGAATCTTATAGCAGGCAGTATCGACAGGGGTGTGACTGTAGGAATGTTTGATGTGTTTTTTCTCACCAAGTTCTTTCTCATTGAAACCATTATTTTTTTTTAAAAGGAGGAGTGAATCAGTACTTCTTGACACGTGGGCACTTCTGCTTTTGTGGGACCAAACGGTTTCATGTGTGACTTGGTATCACTGGGAGTCTGTCAGAAATACAGAACACCAGGGCCTATCTAGGCCTGAGGAAGGTGACAAGATCTAAAGGGGACTTGTGAAAATAGAGCAAGGCAGGGCATAGGTACCGCAGACTTTAACCTTAGTGTCTCTTTGTTCTTTCATGAACTTTGTACAGTATCCTTTCCCACCCTTTCCCCCTCTTGATCTCTGTCTCTCCCTCTGTGTCATGTGGACAATTTTCTTCCTGTCTCTTCAGCTGCTAATCCCCTAAGATGTGCTGGACCACCCTTGGAACACCTAGAGTTTTCTCTGTATGAAATGTGTGAAGTGATTTGACAGTCGGAGACCTTCCTGTTAACAACCATTATAATAAAACTTTGCCCCGAACCAAATTCAGCAATTATTAACATGTTTAAACAGAAAACCATGTTTACTAAGGCATTCTTCCTGAGGCTTAATATATCCTGTGAAAAGGGTGGAGGTAGTGGTGGAGATGGAAACCTTAGCTCTACCCACAGTTCAAGGTAATGTCAAAACGGGAGGCTTAAGTGAGGGGGAGAAAGCGTCTTCCTTAGAAGATGAAAATGGAGATCCTTTTACAAGTGCAGTTGGCCAACCTTGTCACCAAATTGACTCCATTTAAGTAATTACAGGATGTGCTTAGGAGCTAGCATTCTCTCTGTCCCTGGATTCTGCAGGGTATACTTGTCTTAGCAGTTTAACGTCAAGAGTCACTTGAATGACAGGGATTTATGTGCATTTGCGTCCATGTCTGTGTGTGCTCCTTGGATGCCTGGCTAGGGCAGGGCTCCCGGGGATTCACTTGCCTTTGTATCTTCAATGCCTACAGTGAGGATGATGTTCTGCCTGGAGCTTGTCATCGTCACTGCTGCAATGAGTTAACCTTGCAACTGGGAGCACAAAGCAGGAGTATGATGGCACAAATGGACCCGTGGCAATCTAGGACTGAGGCTGGAGTCTTCTAGATGCCTGGGGATCCAGTTCAGCGCTAGACTTAGTATGGGATTTTCTACATGAGCTGGACTCAGCTTTTGAGTAGGCTTCTGCTGCTTACAAGGTGTGCCACTGGCCACAGGCTCCTATGGTGAGGGAACAGCTCCCAGTTCTATCTCTCCACAGTTTGGTAGGGTATCATACATCCTACTAATGACCAAATTCCTAACAAGGAGAAACTTGTAGGAAGAATAATTTCTTTTGGCTCACAGTTTGAAGAGATACAGTCCATCATGACAGGGAAGGCATGGTGGCCCAAGTGAGAGGTAGTTGGTTATATTGTACCTGCTGTCAGGAAGCAGAGAGGAGACAGGAAGCAGGATGGGTCTATGGATGCTCAATGCTTACCCTCAGTGACCCACTTCTATTTCCTAAATGTTCTACCATCTGGGGACCAAGTGTTCAAATGTAAGATCCTATGGAGAATAGTTTATATTCAAACTACAACACATATTTACACAGATAATGTGTGTTTTTTAAAAAGAGAAACAAAAGCACAAGACAGTTGCTACACAGAAGAACACATGTTCAAGTGGCAAGCATGGTGATGGACACATATGGGACCACATACAGGACACCGCCATAGACATTGCCTTGAAAGATCAGAAGCGTTTGCTGACAATCAGCAGGTGTTATGTTTTTACTGGGTACCAGAGACAATGCAAAGTGTTTCACATGTGCTGTTTTTGCTCAGTCTCCATGAAGGACCAGGGATTTACCATCTTTACCTTGGACTGAGAGATTAGGTAACAGTTTATGCAATCTGCATGTGGTCCATTGGGAGCTAAAGTGAGTCAGGGTATCCCCAGCAGCCATTGAACACTGTGCTCTGCTGTCTTCCACACAGAGTGCAGGTGAGAGATGCCAGCTTGATTCAGTGATAGACTGTCACAGCAGGTAGCCCATTGTAGCTTGTGACAGGGACTAGACTTGGTTTTTAGAGGATATTTGAAGATATCCAGTATTCATCTCTAAGTAAGAGAGAACTATCAAGTGATTTTTAAAAATTGTGTTGAAAGACACACAAAACATAATTTATCATTTTGACCACTGATAAGTGTCAAAGTTCAAGACAATAAGCACATTCTTATTACTTTGGAACCATGTTGTGTGACCAGGCTTTGACCAGGGGAGATGTAACACGTGTTTACTCATCTGAGAGAGAGAGAGAGCCCACAACAGACCAAAGTATGGCTACCACTAAACTCCAACTCGGTGAACCAGTGAGTTTTATTTGAGTTATTTATAGGAATATGAGTGAGGGATTACTCACAGGAGCAGCTATGACCCATGGGTAGGTGCATTACCAAAGCCCACCTAGCATGGGTGACAGCTCACAAAGGCTGGGAAATGGGAGCGCACTGCACGGCCTCGGGCGGCTCAACAGGTTGGAGCATCCTTTCCTAGGGACTCAGTTGGTCTAAACCCTTTCCAGGCAGCTGGGTTAATTTCTGCTTCTCTCAGGCTCGTGGGCTGGTCTCAGAGTCTTTGTAGCTTGTCTTGTCTGAGAGTGACCCTCAACAATCTTTTCTATTTATTCTTGGGAGGCAGGGAGCCTAGTGAATCCTGTTAGCTTCAGGGGCTTCCTGAAGCTATTTTGAGTTTAATTCCCTATAGGATAGGATGTTTCAATCTTGAGGAAACTGTTAGAAAATAAACCATTGCCTCTGTTCACGGGTAGAGCGTTCCATCTTCTGAAATGAATCTCCATAGCTACAAAACAGTCACTCCCCATGTCCCCACGCTTTCTGTGTCTTGTTTGCATCACTTAACATAGTATCCTCAAGGTTTATCTATGTGTTAGCATGTTCAGAATTTCCTTTCTTTTAAAGGATGAGTAATAGTCCATTGTTTGGATATACCTTATTGTCTGGCATTTTAGTTCTGTGTACTTTTGGGCTGTTGTGAATTGGAGGATTTTGATCTGAATAATGCTATCATTAAAAGTGTGTTTTAAAGACCCAGTGTGTGTGGGGGAATCCATCATTAGTGCTACATTTTAGGTTGGAGTGACTGATGAGAGATAAATTTTAGCCATTTTGATAGTTCAAGTGACAGATTATGGAAGTTTTACCTAGATAGTATTGTGGGTTATGAGTAGGTAGAAGATGGAAAGATTTATTTATTTATTTATTTATTTATTTATTTATTTATTTATTTATATATCAATCACAGGTTAGGTACTTTGTATCCCTGGCGTAGCGCCCTCCCTCTTTCCCTCCCACTCTCCCCATCCCTCCCTCATCTCCTCCCCGCCCGCTCCAAGTCCACCTACAGGGGAGGATCTCCTCCCCTTCCATCGGACCCCAGTTCATCTTGTCTCCTCAGGGCTGGCTACAATGTCCTCCCCTGGGATCTAGCCAGGCTGTTACTCCCTGGAGTGTATGGGGGAGGGTCAAAGAGCCAGCCATTGAGTTCATGACTGAAACATTCCCTGTTCCCCTTACTAGGGTCTTCAGTTGGACACAGAACTACCATGGGCCACTTCCGAGCTTGGGTTCTAGGACATATCCATACATGGTCCTTGGTTGGAGAAACTGTCTTGTATAAGACCCCTGTGCCCTGAGATGGAAAGATTTAAAGCAGAGGATTCGAACATCTGTTATACAGTTAAGACATCAGTGTTGGAAGAGTCTTGATAAAATAGGACCTACAAGGAGAGGTTTGAGGAGGAGGATGCTCAAGGGAATCGTCCACTTAGCCCATGAAATTCTGGTCATGTCATGACACCTATTTCCCAACAAAGGAGTCTATAGTTTTCTGTAGACCATTATAAAATGTATTTCCAGTAACTATGATACTACAGGACTGCCTGGGCCAGCCTCAGGAAGGAAGTCTACAGCATGGGTAGAACTGACCTTGAACAGGTGAGGAACATCTTTTCTCTAAGATCACAACACTGTGGTGATCTATCAGTGTGACAGAACATCCAAGGTTGGGTATCTCATAAAATAAGAAAGTTTATTTAACTGACTCATGATCTAGTGGTTGGACACTAAAAGGTGTGGTACTGACATCCTGGATAGTGTTACAACATGCTAAGGAAATGAAATAAGAACCTTTTTCCCCCCCCCCAGAAACTCCAAGAATGTGGGTAGCCTCATTTTGTAATAACCTAGTCTTGCTGGCACTAACTGGGCCCCATGAGCACGACATTAACCTCTTCCCAGGGTAATGACCCCATTTCTCTAACAACTTCTCACTAAGCTCTCCATCTTAAGGCACTAACAGCAGTGTTTTGGGGAACAAAACTTCACCACATGGCTCTTCGAGGTCATTCCAGATCGAAACTGTAGTATTGAACGTCATTTTATTTATTTACTTTTTTTTTCTAACACAAAACATTTATAAATCTAAACTGGAAGTTTCCAAACGGTTGAGGCTGAAGGCCATGCCTCCCACATCCCCAGCTTCCAGCGGGTAGTAAATATTTGTGAGGCGAATTTGCAGAAATCGCTGTAAAAGATGGAAAGTAATCTTTACAGCTTAGACTAGAAGAACAGGAGATTAAATGGAGATAAAATGAAATGATGTGTCTGAGAACAGCTGTAATCCGTAAAGCACTGCACGCACATTAGTTATTATCTCCCTGCTTCCCCTAACCTGAGTGATTTGTTTCTGAACTGCAAAGCACAGGCTCTCATAGTGTCTATAGGGGCTCATCGCAGAGTTGGGTGTCCACATGGCCTCTTCAAAGAATTGTCCCCCTTGATAGTCCTGAAACCCAGACATCCCTACAGCTACTCTTCTGCCCGTTCAGGTGGCTTCATCTGAGATATCTTAAGTTCAGTTTGCTCAGATGTCACTTTTCCCCTTTAACTTCAAATATCCATGGTCCCGGGTGACTCTGTGTCCTACTTTGCCTTAGTGTTTTACTTTGGTTCAGGGAAGTTTGAAACTTGTAGGTGCTTGTTTTTTTTACCTCTATTTGTTTTATTTTGTTTTATAATGCTTCTGCTTCCCTTCCAACTCCCTCAACCCTTGGCCTGAGAGAAAAATGGTTAGTAGGGAAAGGAGATGTAGCCCTGTTTACTTCTTCTGGCTGGGTAGGGTTGTTGGGTTCTTTTGCGGGCAATACCAATCTCAGTCATCAGGATATTCAGCAGTCCAGGGAACCAGCAAACCAGCAAAGACAGCAAGCAGTCTTCTTCAAAGAAGTATTCTCAAAGCATCCTTTCTGTCAGTCTACTCTAAGCTCCATGCCTTCTCTCTCTGGGCACTTATATATATATATACTAACCACAGCTGGCAAAGACCACGCCCCTCTTCATGTGGCATGAGGCAATTGACAGCTATGGACATGCGGCAGTCCCATATCCCACACTTGCGATTAAAACAAAAACCTGCTTATGTAAAAATAACTGAGTTATTTTTTAAAATAATTTATTTAATTTTATTTTTTATGCGCACTGGTGTGAGGGTGTCAGACACTTGGAACTGGCATTACAGACAGTTGTGAGCTGCCGTGTGGGTGCTGGGGATTGAACCCAGGTCCTTGGGAAGAGCAGGTAGTGCTCTTAACCACTGAGCCATCTCTCCAGCCCAATAGCTGAGTTTTTAAAGAAACCAAAACGTCCAGAAACTTGGAGTAGGCATTCCATTATGAAAACCTCCAAATGTGTCAGAGTATGGGGAGTATGCTGATTGTTTTTCTGTCAACAAGTTGGGGTTACCTGGAAAGAGGGAATCTAAACTTAGGAAATGCCTTGGTGAGATTGGCCTGAAGGCAATTCTGTGGGGCATTTTCCTGATTGATGCTGCACTTGGATTGGCTGCCCCCTGCCAGGCTCCACTTTCTGGACTTATCTCTTGGTTTCATGTTTAAACACTGAAGTTAATCCTTCATTTTTTTGTCCTGGCTGCTTTTGTCTTTTTAATTGCTGCGAAGAGCCACCATGACAAAGGCAGCTTATAGGAGAAAGGGTTATTGTGGCTTACAGTTTCAGAGGGTGAGTCCATGACCATCGTGATGGGGAGAGCATGCAGAGCAGCAGCGGAGACTTCACATTTTGAGACACAGCCATGGGGCACAGAGAGCTTAAATGCAAATAGCTTGGACTTTGAAACCCCAGAGTCCATCTCCAGTTACACAACCTCTCCAATCCTCCATAAACAGTTCTGCCAACTGAGGGCTGAACATTCAAATATATGAGCCTGTGGGGCCATTCTCATTTAAACTGCCACTCTTTTCTTGCATCCCATAATGAAAAGTGAGGGCTGGATGATTAAGTGCAGGATCGCTATTTCTTCAAGAAAACCCTCTAGGCACCTCAGTTTGCTTCCTGTTCCCTGTGTTGGGACAGTGAAGACATTCCCTGTCTTCCTGATGGAGACATCAAGGGTCACACTGGAATACAATACTTGTCAGAATTACAGGTTAAGAGCCTCACTCAGGCTGAGTGTGGTGGTACACACTTTTAATCCCAGCAATCTGAAGGTTGAGGCAGGGGAGTCTCTGTGAGTTCAAGGCCAGTTTGATCTATGTAATATGTTCTAGGCCAAACAGTGCTGCATATTCTGTCTCAAAACAAACAACCTACCCAAACATTACTTTCCCCTCAAAGTAACGTTTCTTGTAGAATATTTATAATATAAAGATAAGCAAAAGAAGCAATAGTGTGTTAATGCTCTGACTTCTAGATAACAACCTCTAAAATTCCAATTAGATTTCTCTAGTGTTTTTTCATCGTGTACATTGTTCATTTTCAATATCCTTTGTATCTTTAATTACTGTAAGACCCTTAGACAATGCCATTGACTGTCTAGTAGCTCTGCAAGAATTCAAAGAAATCAACTACTTATGAATATCTTGTGAAGAATGCAAACCCCACTCTCTGAAGTGCTCATTTTACTTTGGCTCCATTCCACTCAGAGAACAAAGGATGATGGGTGTTGTTCTACTTCCTGCTCTACTTCTGCTCTTCTGGGGAATGGGAGCTGCAGTCTTTGGAGAAGACTGTGGACTAGCACCCTCTCAGAGCTTCCCTGAAGGGTTGGCGGTGCATTTCTGTCCTACTGAACAACCTCCTCTCTTCCATGCTCAAGAACTGGCTCTTCTGTTTAAAAGTTATGTCACATGTTCTATAGCCCCCAGTTTCTGCAAATGCAGGCAGGCACTGGAAGCATCAGCAAGTGTGCAGCTCTCCTTATTTATTACAAAGATGATAAATTTGTTTTGTGTATGTGTGTACATGTTTGTGTGTGTGCGCACGCTGGTATGTGCATGCATGTGTGTGTGTGTGTGTGTGTAGACCAAAGTTGCTATCGGGCATCTTTCTTGATTGCTCTGTCTTGTTCTTTGAGGCAGGGTCTTTCCCTGCACCTGGATCTCACCAGTTTGGCTGACCTGGCTGGGCAGCAAGCCTCAAGGATTTTCCTGTGTCTGTCTCTTTGGTGCTGGGATTACAGGCATTTAATATCACACACGAGTGAATTCTTGGGATCTGAACTCACGTCATCATGCTTTCAGGTGAGCATCTTGCAGACTGAGCTATCTCTCAGACTCTGAAGTGCTTTTATGCATCGGTGATGTATGCAAAGGCTACGTACATGCCTTTAGAAATACTTTGCTAATGGTGACTGCTAATACTTTGGGAATAATTTTAATGCTAACGCTAAAAAATATTAATACAGAACATTTTTCTCCTAACTTCAGCTGCAAAAGAAGTCACAGTCAGTTGTAGATGCTTGCTCAGTGGAGAGGAAAAGAAGCAGCCTGTGTTGAGCACATCAGCTGATGCTTAGAGAATTTGCTGCCCCATAACACACAGAGAACATAATCTTTTTCTTGTAAAAGCAAAAACACAACTCACAAACTGTAAAACAAATAAACAAACAAAAAAACACTTCAGACTTTTGAGCAGCTGAGTTCTCCAGCATTCCAAGGAAGCAGAACTCGAAAGGCCACTGACGACCTCAGGGGTAGACGAGACACGATGATGAATCTGTCAGCCTGGAATCAGCAAGAATGAGATGTTTTTGGTGGTTATGCACTTCTCCAAGTGAGGGAAGTGTGAGGGAAGTGCCGGAACCCATTGGCACCCATTGGTCAGGTTCTGGTGAAGGAACACTGCTTCCTCATAGAGAAAGCAGGAACATCTGGCCAGAACCGCCGCTCAGCCATCTGGATTCCCAAAAGCAGACGAAGGATGCTCATCCTGTGGGATTTCAGCTGTGGGAACCGCCATGGTTGTGGTAATGCTCCTGCCGCTGTCCTGGCGGCACTGCCGGGGAAACATACTTTGCCCACAGTTCCTTTGGCACAACAGGCCCTCTGATTTTGTTCTTTTGTTGTATTAAAATATACGTAGCTCAAAAGTTGCCATTTTAACCCTCCTAAAATGTGAAGTCCAGTGACTTTATGCTCGTGTTGTACGACCATTCATATCTGGGACTACTGCATCAGTGCAATGGGTACCCCTAAAGAGTGAACACCCCCTTTCTACAGTCCAGCTATCTCTGGCAATCACCACTCTTCATTATTATTACTATTACCATTTGTCTCTCTGACTTTCAGTAGCTTGGGTGCCTCCTGTAAGTGAATCACATGAAACCTGTCCTTTCTGTATCCAGCTTATTTCCCTAAGCACATTGTCCTCAGGGCTCACCCATGGGGGTTGGGAGTGTGTATGTCAGAGCCTCCTCACTTCCTGAGATGGAATGGCCTTCCCTTGTACTTTGGCTTACCCATTCGTCTCTCCAACCACACCTGGCTTGCTCCTGCTTTCTGGGAGCAAGGCTGCCATGAATGCGGGTATATGGATACCTCTGGGATTGATGGATCATATGGTAGCAATTCTGGGTTCAATGCACTGGCAATTGTCCAGGCTCCCAGTCAGGATGCCATCTCATCAGGACCCGTTCTCTTTCTTCTGCCTTTTGTTTTTTTAAATGATAGCCATCACACTGTAAAGTGGTGTCCGTGCATTTGATTTCCATTTTCCTTGTTACCAGTTATGTTGAACATGAATGTATTGGCCATTTGCATATGCTCTAGGGGAGAAATGTTTTTCACCTACTTTTTTATTTTTAAATCTAAAGTTGTTGGACTTTCTGTCGTTGTTTTGCTCTTTGCATTTGCATACCTAATGGAGTGAAAAGAATTCCATCATTCAGCCAAGCCGCAGCCACAACCTTCATGAGTGCAGTGTAGCCCCATGTTGGAACTTAGTCCTGTTCCAGCGGCAGCTGGGAGCTCAGCCTTCAGGATCCAGGACCCAATCCATTCCTGTAGATGGTTTACCTGAAATTTATCAAGGGGTCTTGAAGGGGCTGAAAAACCAGAAAAAGAACAAGTTTCTCCCATGAAAATTGGTGGGAGACTCACCTGCTTTTCTGTCTTCAGATATGACCTAATGGCTGGGCGGGGAGCAGCATCCTGGAACGAAACCCATTTTGGCACTTACAGCTTGTCCAGATGAAAGCTTGCATTTTTCTTTTCCTAAACATTTCTTTGAAACTGAGGACTTAATGTGATTTAGGCCCATGAAGCCCTATCGTTTACCACTCACTCTTCTTCAGCTGCGGCGTGGACCTTTACTCCACATGCTCTCTAAACACAGATAATTACCATGGTAACGGCAGAGTTTCACGACTCTCACGCACACTCTTGCACCTTTCTTAAAGAAACACAGAACACAACATCGTTGAATTAAAACAGTAAATCACCAGAATGATTTTATTTGTTGTTACAAGCTGTCAGAATTTAGAGATGTACTGGACATTGTTACCCACTGTCATGGCACCAGGAAAACACAGACATTTGTCCAGGTCTTTTGACATATTACCAGAAAGTAGGGACTTGTTTGAAACGCTGTTGTAAGGAATGAATGATGGCTTTCAAGATCGTTGGGGTCAGGAGACACCCAAAGCACTAAATGTCATTAGAACTCAGAGAACTGAATGGGAAGGTTTTAACCTGACACCTTTACTGGCCAATTCTCTTCAGTGAAATTAATTATAATCACTCCAATGTTGGTAAGCACTGGGGCAAGCGTGGCTTTTTGGTACATCTAATTGTATTCTTGGCTGTCTTTGAAAACATGTACAACTTTGTTATGCCTTCAGAAACCTCTCTTCCCCTCTGGCTATGCAAACAAGCCTTTTCTTGCTCTGTGTATGCTGGCTGAAGTGGCCGGCAGAATGAATCCCATATGATGCTTCTACCAAGAGGCAGCTCCTATGGTAGAGTCCTTGGTGTCATTGCTACAGAAACCCACAGACTCAGGGAATGCCGCCGTGGATGCTTAGTGGGTCAGTCTCTTTCATCTTGTTCACTTATAAAGACAATGGCTGTCTGGAACCTGACAGGTAACCGGACTGGCTCTTCTGTTGTATGGAATGCTGCCTCGACTCCCTATCATCAGCTGCTCTGTCTCTGGGATGCTAAGGTTTTGATGAGAGAAAAGAAAGAACCCTCTTCTGTTGATTGTTTTCTTTTAAATTAAATGTAGTAATAAATCTCAGACAAAGTAACCACTGAGCCTTTCACAGTAACCCAACAGCAAGGATGAGCTTGAGCAGGGTGTGTGTGTGTGGGAAATGCTGCTTGGTGCTTGGCTTGGCATGTGGCCAAACCCTTAAACTCCCACATCAATTTGGGAAGGTCTACCTGAGGTTTTTATATCCTTTGCCTGGAGATTCATTTTTCATTTACAAGATAAGGCTGCTGAATTTCAAGGACGATCTCTCTATACTTCTCTAGAAGGTACACATAGATAATGTTGGAATGAGAAACTCTTTTTTAGCCCACCAAATATGTATTTTGTGGTCCTTATCTGCCATGTGTGTGCTCTTCTGCACTTTCTACAATTTAATTAGAATTCCATAAACCTAAATGCTATCAACTCAGAGGCCAATTAGCTGCCAATGTGTACTTACCAACCAGGGAAGGAAGAATAGATATGACCTAATTTTGGCTTTTCTACTGCCGAATTGTTCCCAAAGTAAGAGACATGAAATGTGAAAACAAGAGGGAACTTGAGTCTGCCTTCTTGTGGATTCGTCAGGGGTCTCAGGAAAGGACATGTGGAGAAGAGACTGGTAGTGCTAGTTTTTAAAACTCTTTTTTAAAAAAATTATTTGGGGTTCCTTAAAACCTCTTCCTTCCAACCCTAGGTAGGAGAGAGAAGGTTAGTGGGGAGTGGGGTGCAGACCCTTCACTTCTCTCAGCTGTTTAGGGGCAGTGGCTTCTTTTGAAGGCTGTACCGATCTCTGATGTAGCAAGCAGCCTCCTCCAAGCCGTCTCTCCCTCTGTCTGGCTGCTTCAAACCACCACACCGTCCATCTCTGGCCTCTCCAAATTGCCATGCGCCATACCCGACCACCACACGCCACACCTTTTCTTTCCAGGGCTTCTCAGAGTCCTAGACCACACCCCTGTCTATGCTGAATGAGGCAGGCCGTTATCAGCTGGCCCACAGGAGGCAATTATCAGCCTTGGACAAACTAAAGCCCAAACTAACACCCCACATTTGGAATTTAAAAACATATTTTCTGAGTTGTAAAAACTTCACTAAGTTCTTAAAGAAGCCAAAGTTTCCATTCCTGAGACCCAACAAATGTATGGAAAAAGGACCACAGTTTTGAGGATGACCAACCAAGAGATGGTGTGATGAGAACTCATCAGATTTTGGGTGATATTCTCACTGTGCCACCCCTTGTGTTGGGCAAGCCCTTTCTTAATTGGGTGCCATGTGAGGGGTGCTTGGCTCAATTTTCACATTTATTATGGAACTCACTCCCATGTGTCCTGCCAGGAACACCTGCTGACTGTGTGTTTCCTGCTCATCTTTCAAATCTCTGTTCAAATACCACTTTCTCTGAGGACCTTCCCTTTTACCTCTAGAAAACAGCTCCTTCTTCAGGGGATCACGGTCTCTTAAGTTACCTTTGTAGGTGTGGCCTCAATTTGCTATTGATGTGATTACTTGATTGCCTACGTCTCCCATGAGTCAGCAAATATCAAGGGTCCAGAGGCTGAGGTGTTGTCTGGCATTTGTGAACCCTGCATCTGTAGTTGCTAGTATGTGGTACATAGTACCAGCCTAACAAATGTTTATTGATGACATCAAAGAAACGATGGGCCACGTCCTCAATGGATGCTGCTGATGGAGGTTCGCCGTTTACCAAGTTTCAATATTGCTCTTTCTGCATAGGGATAACCTTTAAGGGGCTACCCTCAGCTGGTCTTAACTTTTATTGGCTTTTATTTCCACCCAAACTACTGCTCTCGTAGGTTAGCCCTATCCTGCCCCTTTTCACAGGACTTTCCCATGAATGAGGTGGGATAGTCTCTTTCCTCTGCATTTCTCCAAAGCCCTTTCAACCTCTGCCAGCCTCTTCCCAGTGCTCCAAGGTGTTTCTCACTCAGACTGGGCACATGCTGTGCTGAGGGGGGGTGATGAAGAAACCTTTTGTTTTTTTCAATTCCAGCTGGAAAAATGGCCGAGTACATTGATTGGTATCTCCATCCAACTCCTTTACCTTTTACCGGGCCCAGCAGATGGCTCTTCTTCATGTTCCTATCACTATCACTTTGTACTGCAATTGTTTGTTGGCCTGCAGGCTTCGCTTGCTGGATCAAGTTCCCCAAGGAGACAGCCCGTGCCCTTCATCTCCATTTTGTATCTATTATTTAATACAGCATACACCACTTCATATTTTGGATAAATATAAGGGAAACCTCTCTCATTGTTTTTACATACACGTATCTGAAATGTGCTCATTATTTCCAGCAGCATTGGCTCCTCTAGGTCAGAACCCAAGCCCTTGGAGAAACAAGGCAGGTACAGTCCTTATTCTCCTGCTGTGGCATCGCGCCCATTTCCATATTGGAAGAACAAGATGAACATTTGCTGACTGAGCCCTAGAAAGCTAATCTACTTGATGGTTTGTTGTTGTTGCATAATAGAAATTTGTTTGGTTTTACTCGTGTTAGGAAATTACCAAGAAATTGAGTTGTTGTTTTTAGTCCCATATTTCCAATACTTCTTTAGAGAGGGTGTTTTTATTGTATCAGTGCACAAAGCATTCTGCCCGCCTTCTTATGACTTCCACCCTCTGAGCTACATTGGACTTTTCTGGGCTCTATGAAGTGAATACAGTTTTTCCCAAGGCACAGCTGCTACTTCCCTTCTTTGCCTCCCCCTCCCCTACCATGGGAAGACACTTCAGTCTATCTCCTTATCACTCTGTATCTGTCAGCTTCTCTTACAATGCAACATGACACTAAGTAAGAGGGTCTTCTTTTGGTTCCTTGGTCCGAGCTCAGTTGGCTGCTTTCTATTCATCACCTGCCTAGAGTTGGAACCACCCAGGCTACATTTCTCTAGCTGTGCCTGTGAGGCTGTTTCCAGAGATGTTTAACTGAGAAGAGAAGATACGCTCCGAATGTTGGAGGCATCATCCCATGTGATCCCAGAATGAAAAGGGGAAACGGAGAGGCCGGAGGGCTGCATTCCTCTCCTCTGCTTCCTGACTGTAGTGCTGTGTGACTGACTGCCTTACACTCCGCTGCTGTGCCTCCCTGCCATGGAGGACAGGAGCCCCTCAAGCCACGAGACCTCTCCTTCCTTTCTTCATGTATTTTGTCACAGTGATGAGCAAAGCATCATGGCCTTTTACACGGGTAGCTTATTATGGAGAGAGATGAGCTGGAGTGAGTATCATATATCTAACCAGGAAACAGAGGAAGAGCCAGCTGGTGCCCCATAACCTCCTTTGAGGACCTTCTACTGGGCCATTGCACTTCCTGATTCTGGGACTTTTGGAGCCAAACTTTTTACACATAGGTCTCTGGCACACACTAAACATAGTACCTTGTGCTATCTCATCTTTCTGGTCAAGTGTCTTCCTCTGTTTTTCCCTCTTTCTACTCTTTGTTTGCCATAGGTCTCCTAGCATTCCCTATCTGGCCTGACCAGGGCAGGGTATGTACACTTCTGTCCATCATGCTTTTTGAGTCATATTGCTCCCTCAGCAAACCCAAAACAGAAACACACACAGGAAAACCATTCCATGATGGTCCCACATGAACTGTGGTCGCTACTATGTGGGCTGCCTCTCTCTGTCTCTTGCTTTTTCAGTCCAGTGGAATCCCTTCATGTGTTGACACTGGTTTTCCAGTCTACTGCAGTCTTCTAAGGCTTGATCTTGTTAGGCAACATAGTACCTGGGGTTATAGCTTTGGCTTGCACATTGTCTCCTCTGATTTTTGTTTCAAATAGAAATGTGCTCCAACTCACATGTCCTTGGGAACTTAAATTGATCTCACTTTCATTAAGAAGGTGTGGCAGATCAGTATAACTTTTATCTTGTTTTAGAAACTATGCAAAGATTATATATGAATATTATATGTATATACACATATATGGAGACACATGCACGCACACACACAGAGACAGAGAGAGAGACAGAGAGAGACAGACAGACAGAGAGACAGAGAGACAGAGAGAATGAATTAGGGAGCTGATGGAAATTACAATGCACAGCATGCTCTTCAGATGATCACAGTGGAGTGAGTCCGTCCAGTCTAGGCTCAGTCAGGGAAGCCAACCTGCCTCCAAGTGCTCACAGCTTCTTTTGGAAAGTGTAAGCTCACATTTAGTAATTCGTTCCATATCCCCCTGGAGTTGACATAAAGTTTTAAATTTTAATCTGTAATTTATTTTTACTTTGTTTTCATTTGTAGTTTTAAATTATGACTTCCTTTCTTGTGCTTCTAAGCTTTTGTATAGACTAGAACCTCCTGTTATTTCCAAAGTTAAAATTCAATGTTTCTGTGATTGTATCTGCAAATTCCTTTAGTGCTTTGAGTATAGGCCATTTGTATCTAGAGGTTGTTCCTTATTTGAACCAGCAGGTGGATGACTAATTGATGCTATTTAGTTTTCCTGGAAGCATTTTTATTAAAATTTTTCTTTGTAAATTTTACTCATGCATATGATACATCCTCGTGACTCTCATTCACTCAAAACTCCCTTCCAGCCTGGGCAACCCGCTGTTTCTTTTGTGCAAGTCTCCCTCTTGTGTTTCCATCTTTTTGTTTTGTTTTGTGACTCTCTGAGTTTAAGCAGGGCTTCCTGTATGAGCACGGGCATGGAGCTATCCCTTCCAGCATGGGAGACTCACCAGTGGCTACAAAACTGAAGACAATGAATGGGTCTCCCCAGTGGCATCCATTAATGGCTAATAGTTCCCCAGGAGAAGTAGGGCCCATGAGTCCCTTTCAAAATTGTAATCACCTGTTTAGATGGTGAGTCTTGTGCAGGTCCAGTGTAGGCAAATGCAACTTCTAGGACTTCATAATTACACCAGCCACACAAAATGTGTTCATTGGTAATGGTGGCATGGCTGCTCCAGAGAGACCCGGTACTCTCTGATTTGATTTAAGGCCTTCTGTACTGGAAAGATTTCATTCATGCTTCTATAAAGATGGCCCCAAATCTCTTGGCTGGGGGAGTCATAGGCCTCAAGAGAAAACTTACTACCGTGTTACTGAATGGACATGGAGTCTCACTGCCTTCTAAACATAGCTTTGTGTTCATAGACAAGTGCTGCTCTTGGCTTGGTGAGAAGAGCTTCTTTTGGTAATGAACACTGGGGAATGTAGGCTCATGGCTTCCCAAGGTGCTGAGAGCGAATGACTGATGAGTGCTAAGCCCTTAACAGTAAGTCTGTTTTATCTTCTCACATGCTCAGGGATCACCGTGAAAGGGAGGAGGTCTGCTAACTGCTATGTACTCAAAGTGTTTGCATTTCACCTTTTCAATATTTAGAGCATCCACCAATGTTAAAAAGCACATTAGTTCTAGTTTTTCTCATTGGTCTAGTACTTCCCACACAACAGACTCTTTTTTTTTTTGTATGCTTTATTTTTTACTTAATTTTTGTATTTTGTATTTTTTTTTATTTTTTTAATTTATTTATTTTTATATCAATCACAGGATAGGTACTTTGCATCCCAGGTGTAGGCTCCTCCCTCATTCCCTCCCATCCTTCCACTCCCTCCCTCATCTCCCTCCTCCCCGCCC
>CM053745.1:5510209-5555030 GCA_028658305.1 Pachyuromys duprasi | reverse complement strand
CTAGTAGTAGGGGTCATGGAGACTAAAGAGGACACCCTATAACTAGACAGGACTTCTACTGGAAGGAGGGGAACAACCCACCCACAAAAACTTTGACCTCAAATTTACCCTGTCTACAAGATGTGCAGGAATAAAGACAGAGCCAAGATTGAGGTAATGCAAAAACAATGCCTGACCCAACCTGAGACCCACCCCAGAGAGGCTCCACCCAGGAGCAGATTGAAACAGATGCTGAGAATCACACTCAAAAATTGGGTGAAGTTTAGGGAGTCTTGTGGAAAGTGTGTGGAGGGGGGAGGAGAGAAGGACCTGGAGGGGACATGATCTCCACAAGAAGATTAACAGAACCAACAAACAAGGGCTCAGAGGGCCTTGTGGAGATTGAAGCATGAACCAAGGATCATACATGGACTGGACCTACACCCTCTACACAAATGTAGCCAATGGCCAGCACAGGTCTTCTAGTAAGGGGAGTGAGGACTAATCTCTGACATGGACTCTTTTGCCTGCTATTTGATCACTTGATCACTTCCCCCTGGCGGGGCTGCCTTGCTAGGTCACAGGGGAAGAGGATATGCTCAGTCATGATGCGACTTCGTGTGCTGGGATGAGTTGTTGTTGGTGGGCTCCCCTTTTCTGAGGAGCAGGGGAGGAAGAATAAAGTGAAGACAGAGGGAGGGTGGGGTCAGGAGGAGAGGAGGGAGGGGGCTACAAACAGGATGTGAAATGAATAAATAATTTAGTTAATTAAAACCCTGACTTATGAGCAGGGCTCTGGACAGTTGGCTTCTCATGGCAAGAGTCTCATGTTCTGCTGGTCCCTACAGTCTGCAGCTACCTCAGTGCTTAGAATGTGGTCTCTTAAGACTTCCTGGTTTGACTAGTAGTCTGCGTTCTTTGCATTTCTGATCCCCAGGCTTCCCAGGTGGCAGAGGGGTTAGATTGGAAGCCAGACATCTGAGATTGCCACGGGCTATCATTACCTTTTCTTCCATTGAGTACTTCCATTTTTGAATGTGTTTCTGAAGCTTGTAAAGTTGGGCCTCATGGGAGCATATCTTTGTGAAGGAGTAAAGCACATCAATGCAGTTATGTGGATCATATATGACTTCCTGCTTTTTGTTGTAATTTTAGTTTTTTATTATTATTCTTTATTGCTCAATTTAAAGGATGGATCTGTGGTCAACATACTACTTCTTGCCAGGATTACTTAGTTTCCTGTTGTCCAGAAAGTGGAGGGGAATATTAGAAAAAAAATGTCCTCTCTGTCTGTTCAACATGCTTGGCTTTCTACTGACCCCAACAGACAGCAACATAAGCAAAGGCTTAAAATAATGAGTATTTGAGGTGCCAATGATCAATTTCTTAATCAATTCTTTCTTTTCTGAATTGCCCACAGTGTGGGCTGGAGGCAGAAGCTCACACAAGGTGAAATATCTGGTTTTGGTCACAGTAAATTCCAGAAGCATGGGAGAGAACCAGCTGCAGAGTCTTCTTCTAGTCTGTCACGCAACTTCTCTCCCCTTTGGCAGAAATCAAACACATTAGCCTGGGTGCCTGCTTGCTGGGCCCTTGTCCAACCTCTCTGCGTCTTTGGAGGGGCTGTCTGGCCTAGCTTTTCCAGCCCTCCACAGGTGGTAGCATGCAACTCCTGGCTAGCAGTGGTGTTAGAATTGGGACATTTAAGTATCAGAAGCTGCAGCAGCCTGGAAATCAGAAAAGAGCAAGTCCAAATGGTTCAAAATGCTGGAGATTTCTGGAAACACTAGCACCTGCAAGCCCAAGTCTGTTTCTTTGTCTTTCACCTCTACTAAACTGTGTGCTATGTAAGGACTGACAGGCACTGAACTTGGTTATGACTGAGTGTCCATCTAACAGACAGGGCATCAGGAAGCAACTTTTGCTCATGACCCAGGGCCAGAGCACCTTGCTAAGAGAAGCTTCAAGTAATGGTGATTACTTCTTTACTTTGGGCTGGGAAGCCCTTGCTGCTTCCTTTAAAGATGGACTTCTCCCAGCTGAAGACTTAGATCCAAAGAGATTATTAATTGGAAAGTGACAAAGTGTGAGTTTTACAGGCTCTGGACCAGGCAGGGTCCAGCTGTTTCTTTTTAATGGGTATGGCCTTTTCCTCACTTGCTCTCTGCCAGAAAGGGTTTGTACTCTTGCAGAATGATGGCCTCTATTTGACATGCTCTCCTTGCTTTGGGATAGGTTCAGGGAGTTTATTTAAAGTGTTGGCCTCCTATATGGTTTTCATCCTAAACAGACCTAACCATTCTCTTCTGAAGAGTGCAACCTTTTCAGACTCTGGGAAAGTCATTGTCTTTGTTCATTGGTCTCCCTAGTTCTCTTAGTTCACACTGTCTTGGATTTGAGGCACCTCTTGGAAGCAGCATCTCTACCTAAAGTAACTCCTTAAAGACTAATCTGAGTTTGGTCCCCTCCATGGCCTTAGTCAGCTTCGCAGAGGACACCGGCTGTAGTAATTTCAGACACTTTCCAACACTCCCCAAGGGGACCTTTCTTTCTACACTGGCCATTGGTAGGTATTTATTTAAAATGTGAATGAATGGTTTCTTTTTTTAAATTTTAACATTTTTATTTTATATTACTCACAGGTTATGTACTTTGTATCCCAGCCGTAGCCCCCTCCCCCATTCCCTCTCTATCCTGCCCTTCCCTCCCTCATCTCCTCCTTGCCCTTTTCCAAGTCCACTGATAGGGAGACCTCCTCCCCTTCTGTCTAACTCTAGTTTATCAGGTCTCTTAGGGAACGGCTGCAATGTCCTCTTCTGTGGCCTAGCAAGGCTGCTCCTCCCTCAGGGGGCGGGGAGGTCGAAGAGCCAGCCATTGAGTGAATGAATGATTTCTAAGGAAGCTGAGAAATGATCTGATTCTCTCATAACTACTAAGTCAAGAATTTTGGACAGAGGAGACTGAAGCAGTGACATCATCTTAGCTATTCACTTTTCATTCTAACGTCATTATTTCATTTTTTTAATCAGTTAACTCAATTTACATCTCAGTCATAGGCCCCTCCCTCCTCTCTTCTCAGCCCGGCTCTCCCTTCCACATTTTCCTTCCGCATTCTTCAGAGTAGGGGATCCCCTCTATTCACGTGAGAACTGAGTTTGTCTTCCTCTGCTGTGGTCTGGTAGGGCAGTCCCATCATGGGGAAGTGATAAAAAAGCAAGCAACATAGTCCATGTCAGAGATATCCCCCACTCCTCTAACTAATGGGCCCACATGAAGCCTAAGATGCCCATTGGCTACTTATAAGTAGAAGACCTAGGTCCAGACAATGCATTGTCGTTGGTTGGTGCTTCAGGCTCCATAGGCCTCTCTGGGCCCTGGTTGATTGGCTCTGATGGTCTTCTTGTGGAGCTTTTGACACCTCTAGGTCCATTTATACTTCCTCCCTCTTTTCTGGTGGACTCCCTATGCATCACTCGGTGTTTGGCTGTGAGTCTCAGGACCTGTTTTGAGCACTTGCTAGATGGAGCCTCTAAGAGGACAACTCTGATAGGCTCCTGTCTACGAGCACATCAGAGTATCGTTAATAGTGATAGGGGTTGGCTTTCTTCCATGGGGCGGGTCTTAGGGTTGACCCTGGCATTGGTTGGGCATTCCCTCAATCTCTGCTCTATCTGTTCCATCTTTGTCTTGCAGGTCTTGTAGGCAGTTTTGGATTGAGGTTTTGGTGGGTGGGTTGGTGTTCTCCTCCATTCACTAGGAATCTTGTCTGGATAAAGGGTGTCCTCTTCAGTCTCCATGGCCCCTGCTACTAGGAGTCTTACCTAGAGCCCCCTCAGATCCTCTCAGAGGCCTATTCCAGTTCAGGTCTGCAGCTTGTTGAGGAGACATCCCCCCCCCCCCCCCCCGCCACTGTGCACTGCTTCTCTATTCTCTGCAGGCCTTCTGCCCTCCTGCGCCTACTCTCGCCAGGTCTGTTCTCTACCATTGCTTCTCTCTGCCTTCTCTCTTCCACCTTGTCCCCACTCTTCAACTATTACCTCTGTCTACTCTATTTCCCCTTCTGAGAAAGATTTATCATCCTCCCTTGGGTCCTCCTTTGTTACTTTATCTTCTTGGGGTCTGTGCATTGTAGTATGTCTATCCTGTACTATATGACTAAAATCCACTTATAAGTGAGTACATACCATATGTGTCTTTCTGGGTCTGGGTTACCTCACTCAGGATGATCTTTTCTAGTGCCATCCATTTGCCTGAAAATTTCATGATTTCCTTGTTTTTATTGGCTGAGTGGTATTCCATTGTGTAAATGTACCACAGTTTCGCTATCCATTCTTTGGTTGAGGGACATCTAGGTTGTTTCCAGGTTTTGATTGTTATGAATAAAGCTGCTATGAACATTGTTGAGAAAATGTTCTTGTTGTATGGTGGAACATCTTTTGGAGTGGTATAGCAGGGTCTTGCAGTATGGTAGTCCCAGTTTTCTGAAAAAGCACCAGACTGATTTCCAAAGTGGTTGTGCAAATTTGCACTTCCACCAGTAATAGGAAGAATGTTCGCTTTTCTCCACATCCTCGGCAGCATGTGTTGTTACTTGAGTTTTTTATCTTAGCCATTCTGACAGGTGTAAGATGGAATATCAGAGTCATTTTGATTTGCATTTCCCTGATTACTAAGGATGTTCAGCCATTCAAAATTCCTCTGTTGTGAATTCTCTGTTTAACACTGTATCCCATTTTTAAAATGGATTATTTGGTTTGTTGGTGTTTAATTTCTTGAGTTCTTTATATATTCTGGATATTAGCCCTTTGCCAGATACAGGTGAAGATCTTTTCCCAGTCTGTAGACTGTCATTTTGTTCGATGACAGTGTCCTTTGCTTTACAGAAGCTTTTCAGTTTCAAGAGTTTCCATTTATTAATTGTAGATCTTAGAGCCCGAGCTGTTGGTGTTCTGTTCATTTTTAAGCCTTCACCATCAGGTGGAACTCTATGGCTTCAACATGCTTGCTGACACTCAAGAGGCTTTTAACAACAGTGAGAGTCACACTTGCAAACACTTCATTTTAAAAACAGAGTTGGAGCGTGTCTGCTTTCACAGCGTGGGGAGTAGCGGAAGAGACTCCGGCAGAACCCTTTAAATTCAGAGGGATTTGTATATCAATTTTATAGCACTGTAGCCTCTCTTCTCTCCTTCAACTCCTACACCTCACATCTTATTTTACCATTGTTTGGTCTCCGGTGTCAAATAAAGCACCTTTTATATTTAGTACAATAGACCCAGTGTGGAGTTTGTCTAGTCCAAAGCACTGTGCAAACATTAAGCTATCCAACTCCCCTTGACCCTGACTTGTGCAGTCGTGTTTAAACAGCACAGTTATCCTGGATAGACACTCCAGGCAGTAGCTAGGAACATAGAAAGCACAGGAGAGTTTAAATATCTGCTAGGGTGTGTTACACACTGATTTTTCCCCTGGTGCTAAAGGTCTTAAAGCCAGGTTGTTTACAGTTCCTAAGTCTTCCGGAATAATTGTCAAGAGCAGAGTCATGAACTAGGAGAGGGCTGAACAACTTGTAAGAAATGAAGGCTTTCGATGATGGACTCTCTAAAATATTTCTGAAGAGCAACATCCAAGGATTTTATTACAGAGGTAGAATTAAGCAACACATTCTCAAGAATCTCCATAAATCAAAAATTACTAAGCGCCACCCCCCACCCAACAAAATAAAAATATCTGGCTAAGGTTTGGGGAGTACACACATTAATTTATCTAAATGACATGTTGACTGTAGCTTGTTCTCAAAGCAGGAGATGTTTTTCTCTTCCATCGGAGATGGCTAGCTTGTTCCCTCTCCCTGACTTTGGAATTCTTACTGCACTGTAAAAGGTCCATTCCAAGTCTATCACAAGGAATGGAATTTGAGGAGTTCACAGCTATTTCAGCTCCAAACTTAACTCCCCTCCCCCCCATAAAACAGATACTGTATTTCATCATCAGAGGAGGTTTTTTTTTTTCTAAGTTGTACTTAGCAATGAAAATGTAAATCTCCCCGAATTCCTCATGTCTAGCTTAGGTTCAACTCTCAGACGTTCCCTAAGTTCTTGGGACTCAGCTTCTCCATTTGTGAAATACAAGGTGTTTGAAAAGCTTGCATGCTAAGGTTTCTTAACGCTGATATTTCATTTCATGTTTTGGTTACTTTTATCTGGACTCAGTCACATAGTAGCCAAAGGCGTACAGCCAGTGACAGTGATCCAAAAATGCTGTGTTTTTGTATGGGATCAGCACTTTCGTTATTATGCTTCAAGAGAGACTGGGTGATATACTGGCCTCACTTTTGCTGTCTCCTTGCTCTGTGTGTGTAGCACTTTCTACCCAGCAGAGAAGCTTGTGTCTTCAACAGGTCTAATGTACTTGCATCTTAGAGCATTTGCCGCTTCAATGACAGCTGAGCAGGAAACAAAGAAAATGGCATTTTCAAAATGAATGTTTGTGATCATTTTAGTTTTATTTTTGTCTCATTAACATATGAACAAGTGGGTGTTCCCAAGATAAATGGAAATTTCTTCCAAATATCTCTTGTGTATGCAACATATATTATGGCACCTAAGGCTGGGGGGTAGTTGGTGGTAGGGCGCTTGCTGGGCTCTAGCACCAGCATTTTATGAAGGAAAGAAGAGAAAAAGAAAAGAAGAAAAGAGAAAAGAAAGGAAAAGAAAAGCGGTGTTGAGGGTCAGAGAGGGTGCCTGTCAGGGTGAGAAGCGGGTCTGACCTCAGAGACCACAAACAGAGAAGAGGTTATGGTCATGGCAAACTTTCTAGAAAAAAAAAAAACCTTCTAAATTTGCAGAAGCTGAATTATGATTTCTCTTCATAGTCTCTTCTGTGCTTTCAAAGCATTCAAGTATCAAGTTATTGCAATATGAAGTTCTGATGACGTGGGGTTGTGTTGAGATGTAGGGCAAGGCATGATGGGACACATGGCTTGGCCAGACATTTGAGCAAGCAGAATCAGACCCTTTACCAAATCACTTCTGGTCCTCTCAGAACCAGTAAGTGGTGGGCCTGATGCGAGAGCCTTGCTCAGTGCCTGTTTCATCCTCAGATATGTCAGTAAGACAAGGACCAAAGCTACTGCACATGGAGTTTTGTTGACTAAAATTCTGGCTTTCAGGTTCTGTTTGTGTGTTGTACAAAAAACAAACATAAAGATATAGAATTGTAACAATGAAAGTAAAACAGCAGCTTGAAACATGTAGAAATTTCTTCCCCCAGGGATGAGCATCAGATAAGGAATTGGAAAATCACTGCACTCGATTTGTAGGTTTCAAGAGTGCTGTTTGAAGTTTGTGCAGAACAGTTAAGTTATAAGACATGAATCTATTGTGACTCAAAAACTCTTTTCTATTCTATGTAACTGAAAAAAAAAAACACTTATAAAGTTATTCAGAAGTTGCCTCCTTACACAAGCGCCTTGCTTGTCAAGCAGCTGATCATCTTATAGTTAAGAGGATTCCATGCATATGGTGGGGGCGGGGCTCAGATCCCCACATTGAACACAATCTGAGGTAATGGGGAAGCAGGCTCTAAAATAACACCCAACATGCTAGAGCACGTTCAACTGGCTAAAATCAGAATGGAGATTTGTAAACATATTTATAGAATTGCAGACTACACAATTCAGTCAGAATTTTCAGAGTTACTATTTAAATCTGCTGGAATATTTTTCTTATTTTCACGTTCCTCCAAAATAGGTTTCAGTAGCTTTCATAGGTTTGTGGAGAAAAAGTTAACTCAGTTATGGAGCAGTACCAAGATGGAACTCATATTTGGATTCAATAGGAAAAATCCCCAGCTCCTTTCTAGTATGTTTGCAAAGCAAAAATAGCTGGTGCCATGAGTTTCATTTTTGCCAAAATTATGGCATTCATCACAGAAGAGAAAGCTACGTGAACCTCTTTCTGGGAATGATTTCTACAACTATGAGGCCAGAGAATGTAGCTACTTGGGAATGTTCGTTTTCTCTAACAGAGGTTTCCTGTCACCCCAATGCCCTGTTATATAAAGGAGTTCTCCTGAGCCATGCTCTTGACTTTGGAGAAACTGGAGAAAATGCCTGGTCACTGACACTGTGGGGCATCTGATGGAGCAGATGAGAAATGGTCTCCAACCTACAGGAACGGGATAGAGACACACGGGGGGAGGGGTCTGACTGTACACTGGTGACATATCACAGCACAGGGTTGCGGGGAGAAACTGGGAAACCATGAAGGGGGCCCATCAAAAGTGCCAGGGTCCAAAGAGATGATTTGCAGCCTTCAGCTCTGCACCGTGTGAGGAATACATGCATGCTAGATCAGTATGTTACGTGCCGCATGTAGAAGCTTCAGTCAGTTACAGACCTCCTGTACCGTAGTGGTCCCACTGAAGTCAGGGAACCACAGAATTCCTAGTTTTCCCACCCATTGTATTTCAGGCACTCTCAGGATTCAGCTCAGCAGTGCTGGGCTGGGCTGGGCGGAAGCACGCAACCTAGGTGTGGGACGTGCTGGAGCTTGGTGCAAGCACACTGTGAGATGCTCGCATAACCATGGAGCCTCCCAAGGATGCACAAGACTGTGCTACCAGATTAGAGTGCTTTGTCCTCAAGACTACGTGGCAGCTGGGCAAAAGCACCACTTCTGTGGGCCCTCACCAAGGCTGTCCGTGGCTGCTTGTCTCTAAAAGGAAATATTTACGAAAATATTTATACCACAGGGATTAAACTAAAATGGGAAAGTGGCTGTCTGCAGGTCACTGGGAAATTGCTCAAAGATAACCTTTTGAGCACAACTTTGTGTGAGCAGAGCCTCTTCCTGTCCCCTTAAACTTATATATAAAAAATTGCATATATGAGCCAGTGGAAGACGTGGCAGAGATGGGTCCAGGTACTGGGTGAGCTGCAACCTAACTGGTAGCTACTAGTTTTAATATTTTGAAGCACCCGTTCTGCCTTCTGAAATGAGGGGGGCACACTACTTATCTGGGCCTTTATTTTGTTGTTATAAAGACGAAATAGCACACTACAAACCCACCCAACTCCACACGTGCCTTTAGATAGAAAAAGCAAAACAGAACAAATCATGCCGTTCTTTAAGCACTTTTGTCTTAAAGGCTCCAATTGCTCAGAGACCGATGAAGGAAAGACTTCAATCTCTCTGTCTGCTGTTGTGTGTGGAGGTTCCTTCCCTTCCTGGCACCTTCAGTCTTCCAGTGCTGTGCTTTATAGTTACCATTTTGTTTGATGTTTCATTGAGTTTGAAAAAAAACAAGTTACTATTAGTTTGTGCTGACCAAGCTTAGCTTTTAAAATTAAATATCATCTTCCATATTTAGTCCCTGAACTGATTTTTTTTTTTCCTGTGGAGGTCACACAATGCGTAAGGCTAGTAAAGAACGTTCCTGGATTGTGACTGTGCACTTCTCATCCTTTATCTTTGTTCATCTTTAATAGTCACCTGCAATGTGTATATGAGATCAGAATAATTAAGTGAAAGAAATATCTGCAATCACAAGGTCATCTTTAGTCTTGTGATGAGAGATTATCAATCCAATATTTGGTTATTTTAAAAGATCAAAAAAGAAAACCAAAGCAAATTGGCTGCATCAGACTCCTTGAAACAGATTGTGTCCAAATACCTAGTTCAAATTGCAGGTCTGCAGGGGAACATAACTTGGGCAATGGGAGAGACCTGGCCACTGAGCAGGCAGGGGACTGCCTCTACTATACTCTCCTTGTCACCTTGGTCATCTTGCCTGACATGTGACTGTCAATTTCCTTAGCTGGCTAGTGAGAAAAATAGTACCCAAAGCAAGGATTGGACAGGATTGCATGGTGTACTGCCATGTGCAGTGTGTGGTATGAGGAAATTCCCCCAAATTCCAGGGGTCTAAAGCCCACGATCGACTCAGCTGTGTAATTCCATACCCAAGGTCAACTCTTTAAAGACAGGGTCTGTGGCAAACTCCCTTTCAGTCTTCTGAAACCCTCACCTTGTAACAAATATCGTGAGAATATTTCTTGAACATATGATGAGATGATGCATTTGAGTACTTTTGGGAGTAACTCTCTGTTTTTGGTAAGAACTTTAAAGTGTGGTGACATATAGCAGCCAACATGAGTGACAGTTGGTGCCTTGCCCCACACATCACTGGACCGTTGAATCCTGGGAGCTCTAAAGAGCCTCTTCTGCTGGATGTTTGTCTCAAAGGCTATCTCTGTAGACCTTACAAATTTGTGCACTCATCCAAGGCCTTGGGAGGTCGGAATAACATGATCACTTACCTCATTTGTTGTCTAAATAGCCACTCTATGGCAGTCTAATAATATGGTATACAGTAGACCCTTTAAATGTGTTAGTCAACATATTTACTAGATGTACAGTCATGTAGCTGTTACAACAATAAGTTTTAAAATATTTTCCTCTTTTAGATACGAGGAAACTTATTTATTAGCATGTTTGTTAAAAAATGCAGGCGGGGGCAACTGGCTTAATAGATAAAGTGCTTGCTGTTCAATTGTAAGGATCTGAGTTTGATCCCTAGGACCTATGTAAAGAATCCTAGGCATAGAAGGAATACTAGCAATCTCAGGGCTGGGGATATGGAGAGCAGCAGATCCACAGGGCTCAAGGCCAGATCCACAAGGCCAGCCAGCCTAGTCTACTTTGTGAGCTCCAGAGCAGTGAGAGACCCTGCCTCAAAGAAGGCTTCCACCTCAACACACACACACACACACACACACACACACACACACACACACACACACACACAGATACGTACACAGGGTCATGATCTGAGCTTAATACTCAGGGAAGAAACCAAAGAGGTGCATACAGATTTCCAGACATTAGCTGTTTGCTGACAGAGCTTTAGTACTTTTTTTCATGTCTTTGACAAATAATTTATATATAAAATGGACACGACAGTGTGTGTATGTGCGTGCCATTTTTTTCTTTTGTTTTAGTGTTGGGGATCAAACCTAAGGACTTGTGCTCTTGAAGCATGGTCTGTCCTGAGATACATCCAGCAAATATGTAGATGCTGGTAACTCTCGCCATATGCACCTGCGATGAGGTAATACACATGCCATCACCCCCAAAAGCATTTCTCCAGTGGTGTAAGGCTTGAATGAGGTCTGCTGTCCCAGACAAGTTGCCAGTGTGTAGTGTTGGGTTGCTAACTACAGCACAATGTTAGGCAGCAGGTCTCTAGAACTCACTCACTTCACACAACTGAAACTTTATGCCCCTTGAATAATAATTCCTCTTTGCCTCTCTGCCTGGGTCCTGGAAACCACTGTTCTGGTAGCTCTGTGAGTTTGATGATTTTACATTCCCGGTGTAAAGTTAGACAACCTTTTTTTTTCTTCCTTTCTGTGAATGGATCATCTTATTTAGCATAATGCTTTCCAGGTTCACCCACGTTGTTGGGATAACAGGACAGACTCTATTTTCCTGGGACATTTTGCAGGTGACATAGAATAAACTTATATTTGGTTTCTATCTCTATTTCCTGGCACACATCTCCTGAGCCCCTCATATCCCTGAGTTGTGGGAATCATATTGTAAGTCAATGGGATGGCAGGGCCTGGGGTTCTTAGATATCTGGCCTTGGGCTGGGGACTGGTTGCCAGGGAATCCACCCGTGTCACTGGAAGACCAAAGCTTTGCTGTGCGGAGGAGAGGGGCCATACCAACACAGAGCGGCCGCAGCAGTAGCCCCTCCCACATTCTTTGCCCTATGCATTCACTGCATATGGCTGGTCCCTGGCATCATGGTCCATAATGAATGAGAAGATGTAAGCACAGCACTGCCCTGAATCCTGTGGTTGTACTTGAGAGCCTGGTTTGGGGACATACCATTTTACAGCCAGGTGGTGACAGTAGAGATGGGGTTTGCTCCCAGCATCTGAGGTGGGTCAGTCTCGCAGGTCTGTGCTGTCTTTCAGGTAGACAGTGTTCACTAAGTTAGATGGTAGGACACCTGTCAGGAGGGCTGCTTACTGTGGGGAGACATCCAGATGTGGCTGTGCACGCAGGCACTGAGTACCAAGTCCGAAGTGAGCCATTTTTGAAATACCAAGTGTTCAGAAAACAGGTTTTTTTTTCCCCTACTCATTCGCATTTTCTTTTAAACATTAATCTGCTCATCATATTTGTGGGTGTTTTTTGTCTTGATTATTTGTTTCATGCTGCACTGAATGCAGGCCTGCTTGCCCATGGTCCCTAGAATACATTGCATGGTTTAAGTGGCCTCACTAGGAGGCATCACATCTTCCCTGAAGTAGTGATAATTTGTGAGTTTGTGTTTTATTTAAATATTAACTATAATTTCGTACAGTGTTTTCAATTGAATTAAAATACAATTGAATTAAAATATAATTGCATCATCTCTCCTTCTTCTGACTTCTCTCCCATGCCCAACACTCCCTCTCTCTCAGACTCAGGACCCTCTTGTCTTTAATCAGCGTTTTTAATGCCCTCGTAAAGTGGAATCCTAGATTAAAGTAAGTAGAAGCCTTGTTCAGATGCCACCCAGCTTTCCTTGTCTTTAGTGGGCGAGGACCCTTGTGCCATGATGGTACTTTACTCCACACAAAACCAGGACTGTTTCGGACACACGCAACACAGAACAGCAACACAGAATCCCCATCTACAACCACTTTCTGCACCCTCGCAATCACGGAGTCCATTTCCTCCCCTCAGCATCTCTCGGAGTTTATATTAGGATCCAGTGAGTCACTGTGTAAACTGAAGATCAAGGACATTTTTGTATCAGTAAGAGTGCAAATAACAAAGCCCACATGATACTGAGAACAGGACTCGGGGCATCGCCAGGAGCTGGAGATGGGGCAGATTAGCATCTTACTCTGTGGGCTCAGCACCAGCTTCTACTGAAACAGAGCGAGGCATGTTGCAGACTGTGAAGAGTAGCTCTGGGCCACTCTGGGCTGCTGTCTCAGGTGCCCGGCATTTCAGTGTTGGGCTGTTATCACAGGTCCCCATGTTCTTGCTAGCAGTTCTGGCCTCCAGGAGAAGACACCATGTCTCACACCAGCTCTGGAGATGTCTCACTTGAACCACTTTCATCTTAAGCTGTCTGATACCTGAGGTAAGCTTTAGGGGAACCGTTTTTGTTGTCTCTGAGATGTGGAAGTAAAAATCCAGTTATACCTAAGCTCGGTGGAATCTGGATGTGTCTGATTAAGATGCAAAAACAACTTTCTAAAGATGGTAGCTGGAGAGAAATTGAAGTGGGCTCAGTCACAGCTGGTGAGGAAACTGAGTCTACTTGGGGTTTGATTTTCATTTTATTTCCAATTTCAAAACAAGGAAACTCTTAAGGTGACAATGGGAAGTGTTGTGGTTGAATGATCTACATACGTATGTTTGAATACTTTGTTCCTTGAGGCTGTGGAACTCTCGGGAGGTGGGGGCACAGAGGTAGTGGGTTGCTGATGGGTGTGGCTCTAGGTTTATAGTTGTGTCCTGTTTCCAACTGCATCGCTTTCTCTGCTTTCTGGTCTACCAGGCATGTGAAGAGTCCCAGGCTTGAGCTCTCAGTACACATTCTCGGGGCAATGGACTCCACCAGACCCTCCCTCCCCCCAGTTCCCTCTCTCTAATACAAGCACAACCTGCCTGAATGGTGAAGCTGCAGTTCATCAGCACAGCCAGTAGGGACGTGGCTCATCAGCACTTGCAAGGACTTCCTGGTCAGAGTCCTGGCCTTGCAAACAGATGGTGTCTAAGGACCTAGAGCCAGTGGAGGGAGGCATACCTCAATCATTTGTTCTTACTACATCCTTTTCTCTCTGGCTAGTTGGACTCCGCCTCCATTTCGGTGTTGCTGTTGCCCTGTCTTCATCCTTCCTCCTTAGGAAGGAGGTGTTTGCTTCCCAGAGCATCCTCTGTCCATGAAACCTAGAGTCACTTCAGGCATTTCTTCTTACCACTCCCATCACAGAACACTCATATCAAAATAATAACCTGCTTATTTTATTCTGCTGGTAAGTAATAGCATAAATCATTTCTACTTTTAAAGCTAGTCACCAAAAATTTTTATTTCTCACAATTTTAGGAGTGGTCAGATAATGTAATAAATAGAAAAAAAAAAAAAACGTATAGAGACTTGGCTTTTACCAAACCTTGTCTAGCATGTCAGAACCCATTTTAGCGTCTGCTAAAGGTCATGGCATGGCAAAGCAGGCAGGGCAAGATGAGTGTGTTTGGGCACACTGAATGATTATGGCTGAAATGACAGTGCAGGTGGAAGCCCTCCACCACTGGGAAGACATGTGTCATGGGACTGTACAGGCTCTACAACCCAATCCAACAGGACGACGAGAGTTGGGGTTCAGGGTTCAGTCCTGCTACTGCTGTTGTTTCATCGAGACTAGAAGTGAGAAGAGTCTGGGTTGTTCTTCTGTCATGAATACACACATCTCGATATGACAACTGAGACATTCACTTTTTTGTTTCACAGTAGGCTGCCTCCCAATTCTGTCACCAGAGGCTCCCAGGTCACTGTTGTCAACTTGGCATGCCTGTGTGGGTGGCCTCAGCCTGACTTTTGTCTCTGTATAACATTCCTTTCTCACATGTTCTTCAATCCACGAGTTCAGAGATGGAAAACTATCTGCTGTGATTTTCAAGTGAAATAAGTTCATTTCATCCAAAGGTTTGAAAGAAAAGGTGGATTCTTTCTCCCTGAGATCAGAGCATTTGGTGGTTAAGACTGGGCCAAAGTTGCTCGTGTTGCTAGGGGCCCTGGTCTGCGTCAAGGATGAGAGTTATGGGGTGCGGCAGCGAAGTGCAAGTGAACGGGCCACCAATGCATGCCTTCGCTCCCAAAATCTGATTGGAGAGACCTCCTACAATTACTGGGGCGGATCCAGGGCTGAGGACTCCTGCTTGGCAAGGTGGAGTAAAAAATGTGTTTATGAAGGAGCTAGTCGTGCAGCATAAATGGATGTTGAAATAGACCAGAGCAAGGCAAATCAGCCCACCAGCAGATAGCCATAAAAACCAAGGTTACACAACAGAGCACAGACTTTGCCCTGCTCATCCCTCTCTGAACTCAAGGTCAGGACCCCCGCCTGAACCTCGCTTCCCAGCTGGTGTTTGCTTGCTCCAAACACCCTTCCTAGGTTTTTCAGCCCAGGCTAAGCCAAGGTGTCATTTCTCACCATCTCTTTTCTAATATTTATTTCCTATTATTTGTGTGTGGGATGACTGCCTTTGGGCTTTCTAGACAGGATGCAGGTTTCTCTTTGACGTGCTAGACTTCCTGGGAAGAGGGCTGGAGGGAAAGTGTTGAGAGGTGGGACCAGACTGGAAAAGGCGCTTGCCAGAATTTCCCATGGAATTTTTAGCCAAGAGACCTCAGACAACCTTTTTCTCACCCTACAGTCTTACCACGTTCTTCTTGGGGGAACTAATTAGCCTCTCTGAACACTGCTTTGAGTCCACATCTCTGGCTCCACACAAGCCTCCTCTAAGTATACCATCACAGAGAGTCTGAGAATGTGATGGTGTGGGGTACCCAGGCTTCATGTACAGATGTGGCACAGATGTTCCTGGCAGTGGAGGGATCCTTTTGCAGAGGGAGTTCATACCACACTTTGCCAAAATTAGTCGTGGTTTCTCCAAGTTTCCAGTTCTGCAGGGCATTTGGATCAGAATGCCAAAAGAGAAGAGAGAATTTTAAGAATTTCACTTTCATATCAAGATGATTCAGATAAGTCTCCTATTTCCTGTCACTTTTTCTTCTTCTTTAATATTTTTATTATTTTTAAAAGAATTAGTATGTTTTGATCATATTCATTTTCCTACTCTTTCCCCTAATTCTTCCCAGATCAACCTTTTACCTTCCTGATACTCAACTTCATTTCTTTTGCTTCTTAATAAAACAAAAAACAAAAACTTCTGGACTCCAATTTGTGTTGCTGATTTACTCCTAGGTTTGAGGCCATCCACTCAGTGTGGTCAACCTACTAGGAGCCACACCCTTAAAGAAAACAGACTCTGCCTTCCCTAGGAGCCACTGAGTGTCTACAGTTCCTCAGTAAGGGTGTGAGGGCTTATGGATCCCTCTCCCCTCCTTTCGGGGATGTTTACTGGACTGATCTTTTACACATCTTGTGCAGGCAACCATAGCAACTGTGAGTTCATAAGCGTAGCAGTTCTGTCATGCCTGGAAGACATTGTTTCACTCCCGTCCCCACTGACTTCTGATCCTTGGTTTTTCTGCCCCCTCTTTCTTGATAGTTCCCCAGGCTTGGGGAGGGGTGTGATATAAACATCCCATTTGTGGCTGTCCACTTCATTGACACACTGGCCAGTTGTAAGGTTAACCAATGAAGATGTTTGAAAAAGTCATATGGAAACCTCTAATAGGTATGTGTGTGTGTGTGTGTGTGTGTGTGTGTGTGCATGTAAGTGTGTAACTGGACTTACACAGGGGATAAGGTTCATATCATCAGTGTCAGAAGTAGGGTACTTCCCCACAAGTTGTTGGTCAGAGATATCTGGTAGATCCCCCCAATAAAACACGGTCTATTGCCATTGTTCTTGGTTGCTTACCAGAATGTGATGGCTAGACACTATTGCGGAGTACAGCACAAATATTTGCTATAGGACATGGAGAATCAAGTTGATACTGGCCAGAAAGCTTTCTTCCTGCTGGGGAGCTTTCATGATACTGGAAGGTGCATGTAGGTTGTTAGGGGAAAACTGTTAATAATCTTACTTAACTTTGAACCCTGTGAACTGTAATAATAAACAGTGATATGCCCAAGTATGCAATAGTGGCACAAATGTTATAGAGGTAACCAAGCAATTTTTGCTTGTGCTTAAGGCTCACTCCACAGAAGGAAACAGACAGGCCTAGTACTGTAAATTTGGCAAACAACCCATGGTTGGTGAGCCAAGGAGTGAACCTGCTACTATTATTCTGGTAAGTGGGGAGAATAATGAACTGCACTAGTAATGTGCATATCTTTACCCATGGCTTTGTGCAGCTCTCAACTCATCAGAGCATTTTCTTTGTGGTTAACCTAGAAATCTATAATATTTTGGTAGCATGTAGATACCTTAGGACTTTTTAAACTGCCCTCTGTGATACATACATATCTTTTAGAATAAACTACCATAGAGCCCTCATTAATTTATGATACAAATTATTTTGATGGAAATAATTTTTAGTGAAAGAGTTAATTTCATTAGGGTTTTCTCAAAGCAACCTTTCAGACTTTGAAGGGCTGAGAGATGGCCCAGTGTACAAAGTGCTTGCCTTACAAGTGTTGTGGATGTAAACATGTTTTTGTTTTAATCCAGGTGTGGGATGGCCGACTGATTCAGATGGTCCACAGCAGCAGACTGTTTGCCTCATGCAGACTCTGAGAGGTGCTCTTTGCCAGCTGCAGAGAGTTTAAATCTGAGAAATGAATGGACTCCAAGGATCCTGATGACCCTGCCCAGCAGGAAGCAGCCAAGGGAACTGCACCCCCTCTCCCACTGACCCTTTCTTTGTCTGACTTGGTGTTGGGGTGTTGGAAGGGATTGGGGTGGAGTAGGGAGAAAGAGATATAAGAAATGTAAAAAAAAAAGAGTTTTTAAAAAATATGCCAACATGTTAGGATGTGAATTCAGCTCCCAGGTCATTGAGAGTCCTTATGTCAAAGGAGGTAAGCAATGAATGGTATTCCTGAAGATGAAAACCAAGGTTTTCTGGTCCTACCTTTATGCACACATGCACATTTTGAATAAAATAATATATGAAGACAGTACTGGATTACCATCTTTTAAAGTCTGCAATCTTGAATGCATAGCTATGACATTAAGCCAAGAGATTTCTTCAGTCCAGCAATTTATAATCTTGTTGGCCTTTGCAAGGCTCACTGTAAAGTGAGAAGCAGATTTATCCCTGAAGAAACTTGTTAGAATTATAACAGAAATGAAGGGGGAAAAATGAGCAACCTTTTTTCTGCACGTGTGAAGATCCAGGCTAGGTAAACACAACAAGGTGTGCTTTCATATCTTATTTCCCACTCCATCCCATTAGCAGAAGCAGTGAGAAGAGGAGGAGGAATACTAATTATCCTGTATCTTACGGTGACTATAAATGTCTCCATAAATAGGGCACCTGTTCATGGGAGCTTTTCTGTCTTCTATGTAATCTTCGAGTAGTTAAGCCAATGGAAAACTGTAGAAAGAATAAAATCCTAAGAGTTGATAGTCTTCGGGAAGTCCACTGGGAAAATAGTGGTCTTCTAAATTTGAATCCCTTGTGATTTCTGTGACTCCCCTAAAACGGGTCTTTAGTAAAAGAAGGCACTGGGAAAGAACTGTGCTCTTTAGTGTGTCTGCTGGTATTTGGTAGCAAGTCATTCAGCCCTTACAGATGCTTTAATAAAGTACATATCATGATAGTTGTGAGTGCATGTGTATATGTGTGTGTCTGTAGGGGTGCTTTGTGAGTGTGTCTGTCTGTGTGTGTCTCTGTGAGTGTGTGTGAGTGTTAGTGTGTTTTTGTGTGTACATGCATGAGTGTCTGTGTATGTATGTGTGTGTGCATGTGTGTGAACATGAATGAATGCATGTGTGCATGTGCACACACCCTTCAGTGATTCTTTTCAGTGAAGCAGAGGCTCAGACATTTATCAGGACTTTGTTTTGTTGTTGTTGGAATAGCATGGAATGGGACATTGGCATTTCTTGGTTAATGTCTAATCAGGTACATATTTGGTTGATCCAGGCCCTCTATTGGGAGAGCCATGCAAAATACTCTTAGCATTTAAAATTTGGAAAAACATGTTAGCATCACAGCTAGTAAGGAATCCATTCTCTTCCTCCAGCATTCCCTCCTTTTCACCCCAATATCATCCACCTAGCCATCCATCCTTTTGTCTGTCCTTAGACCCTGAGGAACAGGGTCTAAGCAATTGCTTGAATTAGGTTTTCTTGCTTCTATGGTGGGAGAAAATATAGTTATGTCTCATGTTCAACTTCTACAGTAAAAATAGCAATTAAATGAGGAAACGTTTATCGAGTACTTACCAGGCCTATTTTGAGGTGCTAAGCGGACACTTTACATAAGCCCTTCATTTAATCTTTAAAATGGCCCTACAAAGAGCTGCCAGTGAAGGTTTACTTTCCAGGTGACTGTGCTGAGGCCAGAGGCAGTTGGCAGGTGTAGGGGAAAACTACTTAGTGGAGAATTTTGAGTTCAAATCCAGGCAGGCACCAAATGCACAGTCACGCAGTGCCTGTCCCAGTCCAGATTTTCTGTTACTAAGTCTTCCCATAGCTCCAGTCCTTTGATTCTTATGAGGTCAGCTATGAAAAGGCCATCTGCTGGAAAGCCCTTCAAATTCCGTGTAAAATCAGATGTGACACAAGCAATCAAGAGAAATATAAGAACCACAGCTAGTATGTAAACTCAGTCCTTGCTTCATCCAAATGGCATGCACATCCCTCTCTCTTTTTAACCTTTTCAAGGTCCATTTACCCGGAATTTCTTCCTACTTGTCTGTGACATTCAGCTAGCAACTCCTTTTGAGCAAATAAAGTATTTGAGTGGTGCTCTGAATATTTGAATCTGTGCTTACATAATGACCACCAGGGTAAGGCAGATGTGATCTCCATATGCACTGACCCCATCCCCACTAAGCCAACGATTCAGGTCTACCAAACAGAGACTGCATCTCACATGCTGACCTGCAGAGCAGGTCAGGTGAGCATCTTAGCAGTCTGCAGGGGAGCCGTTCACCGCCCAGCTGACTGGCCAGAGCAGCATGCAGGGCTAGAGATCACATTCCTGTTCATGCAGGCATCTTTTAAGATGTAAAGACACATGGAGCCGCCCATCACCTTTTTTTTTCTTTCTGCTTCTGCCTACCTCTGGGTGTGGAAGTCATTGTCCTGAAGTCAG
Organism: Pachyuromys duprasi; assembly: GCA_028658305.1. Lineage (NCBI taxonomy): Eukaryota > Metazoa > Chordata > Mammalia > Rodentia > Muridae > Pachyuromys > Pachyuromys duprasi. The sequence continues at coordinate 5,535,080 of CM053745.1, read as the reverse complement.
ATATGCTTTGTATATTCTTTGGGGGTTTTCTCATATAATATATCTATAAGCATTATAGACTATTTTATGGTTTACTTTTAGTTTCAGTTGTTTGTGTGTGGGGGGAGGTATGTGGTATGTGCACATGAATACAGTTGTCCAGGGAAGCCGGAAGAGAGCATCACCCTAGGAGAGTGTGACCTGCCCAGTGTGGGTGCTGGGGAGAGAATGCTGGTCCTCGGAAAGAGCAGGAAGTGCTCTTAACCACTGAGCATGCTTTCTAGCTTCTATTTTATGCTCTAAAATGTGCATCAATGAAACTATATTGTTTTACCACTATTTTCCCCTCACTGTAGCTTATGATACTATATGTGCAAATATAATTTATGCCAATGATTCTGTAATGTTCTATTGCATGAATGTTTGCCGGCTCATTTTATCTTCGGGTGAAAATTGATAATGATTGTCTTGCTGTTATTAATGGTACCTCATCAAGTGTTCTTATGCATTTCTGATAAGATGCACTTTGAAGGCTTTTGCGGTAGATAGGAAAACCCAAGAGCCAAGGTTCTGGATGTTGCCTGGGTCACCCCAGGCCATCTCCATGGCCTTGTTATGCAGTCATGTCTATTAAATATTGGTGACAGTTAGAACAGAGGTGGGCATCTTTAAACTGCCCAGTTTGTCCCCTAAAAAGCTAAAACAATGCCCCTTCTGAGAAGAGGCATGTGAATCCCTGCCTTCTCCTATTCTTGGCATTGCATTATCAGGCCTAGATTCCAGATGAAAATCTCTCATTGGTTACACTGAGGTATTTTATTTATTTATTTATTTTGTTTTGTTTTTACTATTTATGGAGTCTCTGCCTTGACTGTGTATAATATGCTTTCTGATACAGAAATTTTCGTTTTCATATTGGCACTTACACATTTTCCTCAATGATTTTGTTTTTTGGGGGGAGGTTTTGTTACATAAATTGTTCCATGATACAATATCATAATGAACACCTCCTATGCATGGTACTCTCTTAATGTTTAGGACTTTAATCCATCTTAAATTCTTTCTGGAACTTACAGTAAACATTTATTGAAAGAGGAGATAAAGGGTTTGGGGGGAAGATCTTGCGGAGAATCTGAGTTTTATTGATAATACCCATGTTAGGGGGTCTCACAACCTCTCTAACTGCAGCCCCCGGGCATCTAACACTATTCTGGCCTTCATCATCTCCCCCTCATATCTTTAGGGGCACCTTCACACATACAGAAACACACATATACTCACAGAAATAAAAACATCAATAAACACTAAAACAAAACAAAAACAAATGCAACAAAACACTGAATGAAAGAAAGTACTTAGGAATAAAGCCAGAAAAAGAAGTTATTTTGAACAAAACTGACAAACATTAATAAATCTAGATACTAACAGCACTAAATAATAAACACTAAACAAGTATTTATCAGAGAACTATCAATAGTGATAACTATTTTGGGGAGCTCAGGGGACAGAAGCATGCGTGTGCAGGCGTGACAACCCAGGCTCGCTCCCTGGACTCTACAAGGTAGCAAGAGAGAAGCAACTTTGGAGAAGTGTTCTCTGACCCCCACCTGCATGCCATGATGTGTGCATGTGCACACACATACACACACAAAAAACATACAAATCCATAAATAAACGAATGAATAACATTTCAGAGAAAAGTAAAATTGAAATATTGGTCAAAGATAAGACAGGAGGAGAATGTCTGATATTAAAGATTTTTAAGATTTGTCACTTGTGACAGGAGAGCAGAAAGGAGGCTAATGGGGTGGGGGATGAACAAGAGACCCAAGGATGAGGAGAAATGGTGGGAATGGGACTGATAAGAATAAATGTGCCTGAATACGTCATCGAAGCCAAATATTCTATCTGCTAATTTAAATAAGTAAATACAAAGTATTTAAAGATTCAAATATAAACTGAGGCCATTCATTTTTTTTTCTATTGTCTCTATTCCTTTCTCACATTCCCTACCTTGTATGTCTCTGTATAGGCTTTGTTGGCAATTTCCTTGGATTGTCCATTTTACCATTATTTCATCAATTCATGTGTAATCTATAGCTGGATGTTTTGAATTTTATATTAATGACTTCTAGTTGATTCCTCTAAGTCTGACTCATTTATTAATTATTATTTTTATTTTGACTTTCTTAGCCATTTAAAAAAGTATTTAAGTATGTCCGCATTATAGGGCCTATAAAACTCTTTCATTATATGTGCAACCTGAGAGGCCATCCTTCTCTGCTGACCTTCCTGTAGGAACGTGTCTCTGTTTGTTTGTAGTTGTGAGCTGCAAGCTCATCTTTAGCATCAGCTCTTCCATCTTGTTCACTAAGGTCAAGGGCTGACTCCTACCATGTAGTCTTATCATTGTTTTATGCACAGTTCCAGGACTAGGATTAATCTTTATGTGATTTATTGACTTTGGAAGTTCCAGACTGTGTTCATAGGTTGGTTCAAACCTCATAATAATAATCTTGGAGTTCTGCTTGTAGGACAGAATGTAGGAGACTCTCAGCCCTTGTGGGAGAATCTGTGGCCATACATTCAGGGATGATGAAGTCTTCCGTGTTTCCCACTCTACTGCAATTTTTGATACAAACTCTGCATGTTGTCTGGGACCAAGGCATTCCTGCACATTTGAGTGGATTTGATAAGTAAAGTGTGTCAAGGTGACAGACACCGTCTGGTGCAGGCCTGAAGTCCTTTCAGGTGGCACACAAACCAGCCTGTGCGACTTCAGTTGCCTCACTTTATAGACACGCTCTAGGAAATGCAGCCTTGACGTGGTAGCCATGCTGGAGGTCACTCACACCAGCCGGGGTGGTCACAGTGCCCCTAGGCACTATCATCTCACTGGGTTACATTTACGTCTAAAATTTATCCATAGATCATTTTTTGACTGGTCTGTTATGTGCTTATTACTGTATTTTGTATCTTGAACCTTTTCCTTCTTGCAAACAAAATCAGCTGTTAACAATAGCTTCTGGCTGTTAACTGCTACACCATCTTTAGGTACTTGAGTGAAATACTTTTCAGGCTCTAGGATACCAGAGTTTTCTTGGTATCCTTGCACTGTTTTTAGGGATGGTATCACCCTCCCTATACCTCCCCCCCCCCCACATGCCATAGGCCATTTGACCACATGAAGCTGTTTTCAAGGACTGTGTCTTCTCCCCCAGGTCACTTGACTACATGAAGCCATAGGCCTTTTGATGATTTGAAGCTCTAAGGAGGGATCTGGCCAGTTTCAGAGACTCTGGCTGCTAGGGAAATCACTGCCGTCCCTTGCAGAGAGTGTGTCTCGTTTCGCTCAGCGAGTGTCTTTGGTCCCCATTTATCTCTTCAAATGGAACAAATAAAGTCCTCCTCTCACACCATCTTTTCAAATGGTGCGTCCTGTGTGTCTCTTTCTCCCTTTGTGATCTGCCATAAAGACAGGACTTTCCCTCAGTTCCAGGTCAGCTTTTGAAAATGTCAATGTTTCTTTCTCAGACGCCTCTCCTGTCTCTGTTTTGCCTTCCCTGTAAAAACAGCCTCATCTGATAATGAAGCTGAAGCTGGCTTTTCAAGCCCGTTCTGTTCCCTTTGATTATCCAAGCGAACGGAATTCATATGCAGAATATTCCAGACTTTTAAAACACATTTGAGTTTGTGGCAGTCATTTTATCAAGATATTTTGTTTCTTCAGTTTTGCTCATGTCTATCTTCCTTTTCAAAACTTACCATTTTTTTTTTTATGGGTTTAGTAAGTGGGAGGGCTGACTGGAGGCAAGGCACATTTCTACATACTTGAAATCCTTCAGTGGACCGAAATGGTATTATTTTCTGTCATTTTAAATAAAAACGTATAACCCCACGGGAGACAAAGCCACAGTTCTTGTTGCCAGGACCTGAAGTCAGATTCTCATTTTATTTCTAAAAACTGGACTAACTTGGGGTGACGTGGGATGAGGGTGGAGTGATTTTTAAAAGGCACTGGGCAAAGAGCATCAACAAGAAGCATGTCCACCTCGTTCCTCCTTCAGACTGAATTCAGGTGCTGATCAAAGGAGCCCACCCAAATAAAATGAGTCAAAACCAACTGTTACAGAGATCCCTGTCGTACAAACCTAGAGGTCTCTGTTTTGCTTTTAATTACTTATTTGCTATTTGTGTACATTCCAGAGGCTCTTGAGGACTGGTGTCTTCCTTGATTGGTTTGTTGGTTGATTTAGATGAGGTCTCTCGCTGAACTTGGAGTTCACGAACTGTCTGGGCTTGCTCTCCGGCAAGCTTCATGTGCCTGCTTCTAGCTCCTCAGTGCTGGGCCTACAGAGGTCTTCCCACATCCAGCTTTTCACCTTGCACACCAGGGATCTGAACTCATGTTCTTCTGCTCCTGTGAAAGGCATTTTCTGGCTGAGCAACCCCGCACCCTGCAAAAAAAGGCTCCATTTTAAAGGATTCAGGTCCCAGCCTCCTACCCTGTAGGCTGGAGAAACAAAACAGAGAGCTACATATTGTTCCATATTTTGGTGGTTAAAGCCTTGTGCAAAGAAAGAGCCTTTTTCTCCCACAAGAAAACCCACGTTTCAGCTGCCCTGGCTGCCTACGGCCTGTGTGTGCCAATGCCCCCAAGCATTTTCTAAGGTTCCAATTTGCCGTCCTCCTAGTTAGTGCCCCCAGTGACCAGTATTTGCTGAATTCCAGATTGTTAAGAAATACCACGAACTCCAAAGCATTGTAAAGGGCGAGGCTCTGTAGCTGAAGCTCTAAACTGTCTGTTCCTGGTGTATCCGCTCCTATTATGTATCTTCCAAGTGACAGGCCCCAGCTAGTGCATAAGGATCCCAGTGTGTGCACTGGATACTAGAGTTTCCACAAATACACTCTTCTTCCTGCCTTGAGCTTCATCAGTTGAGAGGGGTCAGCTCTCTTGATAAGGGTGTTGGAAGCATATTCTACCCTGAGTGGGACTCAGCCACCCAGGCCCACTATAGAACAGAGCAAAACCCTCTCGAACAAGGATGCCCCATTCTAAGAGACAAGAGTGGTGAGCTGGCAAGAAGGGAACAGATCTTGTAGTCTAAGTATTTCTATAGTTCTTGTGGCTTAGGTATATTCCCTCCTTTCCATGGGAACAAGCAAAGAAAGAAGAAAAGCCAGTTGTAATTATTTGTGTGTGTGTCTGTGTTGTGGTGTGAGGTGTATGGTATGTGGTGTGTGGTATGTGTTTTGTATGTATCAGTTGTGTGGTGTGTGTGTGTGTGTGTGGTGTCATGTGCAAATGTGTATGTACCTATATACACTTGCATGGAGGCCAGAGAAAGATGTCATGTACCTAGCTTCAGTGCTCTCTCTATTTCTTTGAGATAACATCACTCTATGAACCTGGAGCTAGGTTGGTCTGCCAGAGAGCCCCAGGGAACCCCTTGTTTCTGCCTGCCACCCCCAGGACTGGAGTCATGGGCACTCCTGTCCCAGCACTCCTGCCCACACCCCACTTTTCTGAGGTGCTGAAGATCTGAACTCAGATCTCCATGCCTGTGTCATGAGTGCTCTTCCCCACTGAGTCCCCCCACCCCAAACTCAGGAATGTTATTTTAATGGAACACGAGGAATTCATGTGTGTGTGTGTGGGGTGTATTAGTGTGTATGGGGGGAATGTTTGATGAGTGTCTTCCCCAAGAATCATACCTTATATGGTTGTTGAGAGAAAAGAGCACAGCTCTGCAAGCACGTTGTAGAAGATTTGAAACATTCTTGGTTATTCAGCGTCTTTTGCCCAGTTTGTGTCTAAGCACTCTGTGTTCTCGCTTGGATTAATCAAAATCAGAGCTACCTCTACCAAAGGTCTCTGAGAATCAGCACTTTGGAAGAATTGTTTTTTTAAGTTCATTTTATTCTTTTCCAACTGTTTCCAGAATTTTCCAGCCCCAACATGTGCTACTGACAACAGGAATTTGCATATGTTCTTCAGAGCGTAATGATGTCTTCCACAAGGTGGTGACTGGGCAGGCCCGTTTCACAAAGCTGAAGAGGTATGCCTGGTTTGTAATTTTAACACTCCTAGGCTCAACAGAACTCTAGCCTTTTCTGAATCTTGATGTTCATCTCGGGTCTTCTGTCTCCTGTTTATAAATGAGATGGTGTCAATCAGTTAGCTAAGACAGGCAGCTAAAACCTCAATAGATAAAACCCCAGGCAAATTAAATTGCATGCTCTGCCTAGGTCTGTGGCACAAAGCTGGGATCACAGAACCATTGCAAAGTGAAGACGGTGGAGAATGTTGGTTATGGGAGATCTGAGGGCCATGGATACTCCTTAAAACTCGGCACTAGGGTGAAATAACAACAACAACAATATAAACGATACTTCCAAAAGTCTTGTGTTCACAGTAAACGCTTCAAATGAAGGGTGGCTGCCGAGTTATCATTTCTGTGTCCTGAGAGATGGTTTATGGTGGGTGGTTTCATGATGCATTCCTGAAAAGCGTCCAGATTTCAAATATACAATATAAACTCCTTATGAAAACTGCAGCAGCGGCCTATTTTATGGGTGGTACCACGCCTCCTTCCGATTAGCTCTCCTCATTTTCCTGTGATCACTTAACAATAAAAGGCAGTATAGAAGACCTCCCTACGAATCTGAACGTTAGGTTCCGGTCCAATTGATGTAAATGGGAAATTCTCACTTTTCTCATCTCAGGATGGTACAATGCTCTTAACATTATATGAATTAAATGTGTCAGTGTTTACAAGTGGAGAAGGTGAAACTGAGAAAAATTGAAAGCACATATGTGGAACACATATAAGCCATCAACAGGAAGACGCTGGCATGGTCCATGCAGCCCCAGGGAAACTCCACTCTACAATGTGGGGCAGAGGGAACAAGAGTGTAAGAAACAAATGAAGACAATTTCAGTGCCAGAGATGCCTCTGACAAAGTTTTAGGACCCTGAGAGGTCCTCAGGTAATACTTTGAAAAATGTTGGCTTGAATTTATCTGTGCTGTTTCTTAAAATTAAAAAAAAAACAATTCAGTGTTGTCTCAGTTAGAATTTCTATTGCTGTCATAAAACATCATGGCCAAAAAGCAAGATTGGGAGGAAAGGGTTTATTTCTGCCTACACTTCCAAATCACTGTCCATCATTGAAGGAAGTCATGACAGGGACTCAAACATGGCAGGAACCTGGAGTTGTGCTGCTCACTGACTCGCTCCTGTGGCTTGCTCACCCTGCTTTCTTATAAAACCCAGGACCTCCAGTTCAGGGATGCCCCCCCCCACACACACAATGGGCTGGGCCCTTCCCCACTAATCACTGATTTATAAAGTGCCCCACACGCTTGCACGAAGCCATATCTTGTGGAGGCCTTCTCTTAATTGAGGTTCCCTCCTCTTTGACGCCTTTAGCTCGTGTCAGGCCGACATAAAATTATCCACCACAAGTGTCTGTGCATGCTTGTGTGTCTGTGAGTGGTGTGCAGGTGCATTCAGAGGACAGGGATGGATGTCTGGTGGCCCGTCTATTGCTCTCTGCTTTGTCACCGTGGGGCCGGGGGCCTCTCTGAACCTGGAGCTCACCAAGTTTTGCCTAGGCTGGATGCTGACAGGCCCTCCTGGGTTTGCTGATGCCATCCCTAAAACATGTTACAGGCGTGTGGGGTCCCATCTAGTTTTTCATATGGGTTCTGGCAATCCAAACACAGGTCTTCATTTTTGCACAGCAAAGCTCTTGCCCACCAAGCCGTCTCTCAAGTGCTGATTATTTATTCTGTTTGTGTTTTTGAGAACGGGTCTCATGTAGGTCAGGCTGGCTTCAAGCTTTGTGGCTGAAACTGGCCTTGAATCCTCCCTCCTCTACCTCCCAGATAATGTAGAGGAAGATAGTCGCCTCCATGCTCATGTATGTCCCTTTACTGCTTACCAATACCTTGCGTTGAGAGCTTCTTATGTAATCAACGATAAATCATTTAAAAACTGTAGTTTCTAACTGTGGTTTTAGAATCAGCCAAAACTGCCCTTGGCTCCAATCCTCTTGGTTGCTAGGTGTGTGTTCGTGGGCAAACCTTGGCAGCATTCAGACCTCAGGTTTCTCAAGTGAGGTGGGAGCGTGTGTGGTCACTGGGAGGACATACGGGGACCAGGGATGTACCTAGCTCATGAGAGGTCTTCAGCGGTGATAGCTTGGGAGAGAAGAAAAACAGAGCCTGAGCACTTCTCTGCTGCCAGGCTCCCGCACCCTCCCTGCAGAGAAAGGGCTTTACTGATTACTGTGGTATGAGAGAGCAAAGTGCTCCTGGGAGGGATGGCTGGGAGAGAGGTGGAAGGCAGCTTTCAGCCTCCCCCTCATCCCGCGCCCTGTCCTTTCCCTATAGTGTGTTTATCTTTAAATGCTTTGATCTACAGTGAACCATTCCGTGCTCTTCCAGAGTCCAGGCATACTTGGTTCTCCCTATTTACACTGTTATTACTGTTGCTACAGTAAGTAACCTCACTTTCCTCCTCCTGATGCCTGCCCCCTATTTGGGGTGCTCCTGCACCTCACTTGCTTAGTTTCATTGTTTTCACAACATTCTTTGCCCTTGAACCTGGTGCCAAATGTCTGAGGTGACTCTTCTTGGTAAGGAGTGGCTCACTACCCTTTGTCGTTTATCGTTAGCTTTGAGGTTTTTGTGTCTGTCCTGGAGGACAACCTCGGTTTGGTGTCCTCCTCTAGGGATGTAGAGGAAGGGCCAGCCCTGTTCTGAAGCCAGCAAGGAGTAGGGTGGTGGGCTAGCAACTACTTCTCTTTGTTGGGTTAGGGGATGGGTTCAGAGGCTCCTGGGTTGACACTGCCCTTCAGCTACCATCAATCCCTAAGATGCCTTCTGAGGTTTTTTTGTTTTTGCCTTACCTAGTGCCTTGGATGGTGCATTCTTTCCCATCTTTGTTTTCTAGTAATTCATAAAAGCTGAGCTGCCTCTCCCCTTCCTCCCCTCATCTCTTTTCTTTCCTTGTTGGATGGTTTTGCATGATAACCCAAGGTTATCAGTTGTTTTCCTTTATCTTTGATACGTTAGGAGAGCTTGAGCATCTTGAGTCACTTGTGATATCCAGGGATGGCTTGAGGGCAGTCCCCCATGTCCTTATCATCTTCCACAGGTTGCTGCCTCCCTCCATGACCTCCATATAAAATTCACCCTGACTGCCATTCACTCCTAAGCCCACCTGGTCCACAAGGGGGGTAAAGTGGATCCTGATGTAGAGAAAAATAAAAGTTACATTTCTCCTGTGCTCACAATACAATGAACTCAGGGGAATGAAAGTTGCAGAACATGAGGGTCTTCCTCCACTCTGGGAACAGAACAGGCACAAATCTTGTTGGTGTCCTGGAGACCTTGCACCAGGTTGGTGCCCAACAGTGTGGTGTGCCATTTAATACCACACCCTCCTTCCAGAGGTGCCTGCTGTTTACACCTTATCTTCAGATGTGCTCTGCTTGAAGTACCTAACATAACTGTGAGCCAGCATAACTAACGGGTATGTCTAACATAACCGCTGAGCTTCTTTCCCTACATCAATGCCAGCCTGTCCTCTGGCTGCATTCTAGACCAGCGGTTCTCAACATTGCCAATGCTGCCAGCCTTTAATACACTTCTTCATGTTGTGATGATCTTAACCGTAAGTTTATTTTTGTTGCTATTTCATAACTATAATTTTGCTATTGTTGTGAATCCTAATGTAAACTTCTGTGTTTTCTGTGGTCTCAAGCGACCTCTGGGAAAGGGTCATTTGACCCCTAAGGGGGGTTGCAACCCACAGGTTGAGAACCGCTGAACACCTTTGTGTTGGCTCTGAGCACAGGGCATGCTTGTGGCAGTTCTAGAGAGCTGAGCTTTTCCAGTTGTTACGAAGTTAAGAACAAGTCAAGGCGTCTGTGCTCTCTTCCTTGCAGAAAGTCACAGAACAACCCTGTTATTTGAAAAGTACCCTTGAGCTGATGTATGGAGAAGCACAATGACAGACTGACTTTGCATTCATGTAATTGCATACAAGCCACACACACACACACACACACACACACACACACACACACACACACACACACAGGACAGTGTTGTAAGAACAAACAGTGAATAAAGAAGCAGCTGGGGAAGGTACCCTGCATGACTACCAGCTTAATCTATGTTCCTGGAAAACTCAGTGACACAGGGCATCCAGGGAACTGTGCTGTGATATGCACCCCCACCTCAGAGCTTTGGGGTTCTAGGTGACCACTGGCAGTGGTGTCAGACTGGACCGGTCCTGCAGTTGAGGGTACTGGCTCTGGTAACCTGGATTTGTGGATCATCATTGACTTCAATGCTCCATTAGTCATTATTTGATTGGGTCACTGAATCTCTATTGTCAGCTTGGTGGGGTTTAGACTCATCATGGAAGTAAATCTCTGGGTATGTCTCAGAAGGACTTTCTATGTTTGGTTTCTTGAGTTAGAGAAGGCCATGCTAAGCGTGGGCAGTGTGGTTTCCCGGGCTGGGGTCCTGGAACAGGAGAAAGTGAGCTGGGGACCAGGTTCATCTCTCGCTTCCTGGCTGTGGGCACAGCACCGCCTCTCACCCCTGGCTGTAGCAGACCGAATGCCCAGAATCTGAACCCAAAATGAACCGTTCCTTCCTTAAGTTGCTTTGTGAAGCATTTCGTCACAGCAGTGAGAAAAGCGATGGACACAGATACTGAGTCTGACCAACCTGAGGGAAACGTGATCATGGCAAACCTTCCTATGCAGCTATCTGGCCACAACACACAGGCAGCCTTGGAAACACGTCATAGAGGGAAATCTGTGCTGAGGCCTGTGTTGGTGTCTTTAACTGAAATGACCATTATTACACCTCAGATGCGTGCTGTGCACCTGTGACTCATGAGGTCGTGCATGTGGAAGGCTTCTCAGAGGTGTGTCAGGCCGATCTGCTGCCTGCTGGGTCTGTCTAGACCTCCATCCACTCCCCCACCAAACCCCTCACGTGGAAAAAACAAAGCCGCCTGCGAACACCAGCCCTGTACTGGGCTTGTCCTGGTAGATGCTACACGCTGACTGAGGCAATTTAATACCCCATCTTTCTCTCATGGAAATGAAGTGATGTGAATTGATAGGTTTCAACAAAGGGACGCCGATGACACCACACTCACCACCTTTTGAGGAACGAAGCTGAATTTTAGATCCTACAGATTAGTGGCAGCACATGAAAGGACGGATTGTGGCCGTGGGGGGTGGGGAGGATGAAGCCCTGTGCAGCCAGAGCCACGCCAGTGCACAAGGCTGGGACAGGCCCTGTAAGAGCACCATTGTTTTAGAAGCATCATGAAAGAGCTACCAAGTCAGCATGGGTACAGAGATGAAAGCAGAGGGCTGTAAACCCAGGTGAGTCTCACGCTGCGAATGCATGCCTGATGCTCCAGCGGGCTGCGCACAGTTTGTTTGATAATGCTCATTTTATCTTGAGATGAGTCTAGTGTGGTGTTTTGGTGAAGCGGGGACAGTTTCGGAAGAAGTTCCCGGAACCAGCAGAATCAGACCCAAAAGGTCACGGAGGTTTCCAGATGGTCAGTCCACACAGCTCCTAGCGCAGTGCAAGAAGGCCCCTCTGCTTTTTTGTCAGGACTTGCTCCCGTCAGAATTCTTATGTGTGTGAAGCGGTGTCACACAGTTTTGATTTGATTTTCCTACAACTGGTGTTGACTGCCCTGTGTCCTGCTCGATGGGCATTTCCAATCTACCTTGGGGGAAGGGTCTCCACATGTCTTTCCCCATTTTGTTGTTGTTGTTGTTTTTCTCTATGAGATTGTTAGATATTTTTAGATATGAGTCCTGCATTGGATGAACAATTTGCAAACTAAAGGAGCTATAATTTTTTTCCTATTGGGGCAAGTAGAATACAGAGGAGTCAAAAGAAAGAAACTGAAGAAAGATCAAATATAGATCAAGCTGCCATGATAGCGGTCCAAGAGAAGGATTATGGAAAGAGGGAATATATTTTTTGTGAACGTGAGTTTTCTAGGCTTGCATTTTTAGGGAGAGACTTGGGAAACCATTTGGTCAATGGCCCTCCATAGGCCTCCCTTTCTCACACTTATAAAGACAAGGTTTATTTTTTAATTACGTGTCTCTGTCAGTGTGGGGGTGTGTACACACGAGTGCAGGTATCTGTATCTGTGGAGGCCAGAAGAAGGTGCTGGATACCCTGGAGCTGAAGTTTCAGGTGGCTGTGTGCTACCCATCATGGCTGCTGGGAACTAAAGTCTTACTGAAGAGCATGAAGCACCCTTACACTGCTGAGCCATCTCTCTCATCTGCACCTCGCTTCTCACAGACTTTAAACACAATGATGGAATGCCTGAGGAGACAGGATGGCTTAGTCGTGCTTATAACGTGGTTCAGTGTCCGTCTCAGCTATCAATAGTACCAACCTCGTAGGGTCCTGGCTAGGGCTACTGAGGTGAAGCATGTAGCATTTTCATCCTTTAGTCATGTGTACATAAAGGTAACTGTGGAAGAGGAGGGTGAGGCAGACAAAAGTATGTGGGAATTATCATACAGAGTAGATGGTGATTCTTTTTTTAATTAAATTTTTATTTTTTATATTAATAACAGTTTATTCACTTTGTATCCAAACTGTAGGCCCCTTCCTCATTCCCTCCCAATCACACACTCCCTCCCTCATCTCCTCCTATGCCCCTCTTCAAGTCCACTGATAGGGGAAGTCCTCCTCCCCTTCCATCTGACCCTAGCTTACCAGATCTCACCAGGATCAGCTGCATTGTCCTCCTCTGTGACCTGGCAAGGCTGCTCCCCACTCAGGGGAAGGTGATCAAAGAGCCAGCCACTGAGTTCATGTCAGAGACAGTCCCTGTTCCCCTTACCAGGGAACCCACTTGGATACTGAGCTGCCATGGGCGACATCTGAGCAAGGGTTCTAGGTTATCTCCATGCATGGTCCTTGGTTGAAGTATCAATCTCAGAAAAGACCCCTGTGCTCAGATATTTTGGTTCTGTTGCTCTCCTTGTGGAGATCCTGTCCCCTCCAGATCTTACTATCTCTCTTTTCTTTCATAAGATTCCCTACAATCTGCACAAAGTTTGGTTATGAGTCTCAGCATCTGCTTTGATACCTTTCTGGGTAGAGTCTTTCAGAGGCCCTCTGTGGTAGACTCCTGTCCTGTTTTCTGTTTCCTCCTTCTTCCAATGTCCATCTCGTTTGTCTTTCTGAGTGAGGAGTGATCATCTTACCCAGGGTCCTCCTTGATTAGCTTCTTTAGGTGGACAGATTTTAGTAAAATCGGTTGTAGTTTTGGAGGACGCAGTGGGTTCTGTACCATGCATGTTGAATTTGAGACAGCCGCTTGTTTTTCTTCTCTTATACATCAAAGTAGAAGTCTAAGATAAAGAACTAAATCTCAGGAATGGCACTTAGAGTTAGTTTCAGTGAAGACTCCCATTCCTGACAGCATAATATTGCCTAAGATTCATTGCCTTCTCATCACACTCCGGGCTTGCTTTCATGATTGCAAGGTTCCAGTCTTGACCCCCGCTCTGCATAACTCCGTTCACAGATGATATAGATGAAGAAGGAGTACCACGGGCATTAACTAGTGAGCTCTGCTGGGCTGTGAGATGTGTGAAGCAAACAACACAGAGCTGTGAGCCAAGCAGCCTGGGCTCTGGCAGGTACCTCTGCTCTGTGGATCCTTGGGTGTACCTGCTGGCCTCAGGATGAGGACATTACCTTTTCACTGTCTTTGTATCTTCTCAAGATCTACTTTTTTGACTCCATACTTAATAGCAATTGATTCATAGATTTTATTTTGCAGTCATGCAAAACACATGTTTTAAAAAATGTTTTAGATTTCTTTTACCTTATGTATTAATGTTTTGCCTGTATGTGTATATGCCTGTTGGATTCCCTGGAGCTGGGTGTATGGATGGTTGAGTGTCATCGAATGGGTGTCAGGAATCAAACCCAGGTCTTTTGCAAAAGCAATGACTCAACCACTGAGCCATGTCCCCATCCCTATAACACGTTTGATAGTGACCATGGCATCCTATAGGTGCGTCATGTATTCAACTTGCATTGGCTCATACTATCTATGTGGGGTATTAGCAAACCACCAGACAACTTCCCTCCCAGACACTGCTGTTGGGGTCTGTGCACACTGGGGGTCCGTGCACAGACAGGGAATCCACTTTGCCCTTCTCAGCCACTCGGCTGCCCCGGGACAGAGCAGACCTACTTATGAGGCTCTTGCTGTGTTTGACCTGTGAATATCAGGTACTGTCACCTGCGGCCGTGTTCATCTTACACCTGAGAGCTGCACAGGACCGCATCCAGGATCAGTCGCCTTGGTGACGCAGGCACTTTGGAGGTCACTAAATGAGGTCTTCTCATATCCAGCGCTCGCTCATAGCTCTGTCTGACGCAAACAACGGGGCATCTGTTGGAGCGGCTCCCTCTCGTTGGACCAGTGAAGGGCTGTGCGCACGTCTTGCCTTGATGGAAAAGTGGTATTGCATTTACCTGTCCCGGTGGGGCAGTGTGACTGTGTTTACACAGAGCTAATACAAAAGCACTAAGACAGCACAGCCCTCAGCTCTGGGATCCCTTTCAGGCAGAGTTTGGCTCAAATTTCCTTAATAGGGTGCCATTGTGGGGCTCGGACATTATTTCTGCCTATCCTAATTTGTTCATGGTAATATGTGAAAGCAATACAAATGCCCCAGATTTTCAGGTTTATGAATAAGAGTGGGCAGATATTCCACATGAGAACATGCCCAGTATTCTTTTATTGGTTAGAAGGGGGTCCCTGTACCCACATATATTAAAGTGTGCACCTGCCTTCAATAAGCCTGAATCAGCATATGTGAGTGAACTGCATGCCAAATTTGGCTTGTAAATCAAGACTAAAAGGAGCAGACGTGTTTCTGGGCGAGGGAAGAAGGGAAGAGGCACAGTGGAGATTTGTGAGCTGAAAATGATCAGTCAAGCCCGTGAAGTCCTCTGAAACAGCCCGTGTATTTGTGGTAGTTTTCAGATTTCAGAGAAATAAAGGGAAATTAGCTAACTACTTTCACACTGCCCAGAGCTATGATGTCATTCGCATTGTGTAATTTAAAATTCCTGTTCTTTCTACCATCATGGAAAACACAAGGCAGATAAAATCCATAAGCATAGCTGTTGGATAATCCACTTAATGCTGGTTAAAAACAAAACAAAACAAAACAAAAGACTGATCCTGGGGCGAGGGTGAGCGATAGTTCTGGTCAGTGAAGCAGTGGCTATGGAGGTGTGAGGGCGTGAGTTCGAGCTCCAGAGCCCATGGAAAGAACCTGGGCATATAACCAATCCTAGCGTTGGAGAGGCAGAGACAAATGGATCTCTTTGAGTGTGCTGGCCGGTGGCCTAGTCCCCTTTTCAACGAGAGATCCTGTCTCAGAAAACAAGGTAGACAGCCCTGAGCAACATCAGCAAGGTTGTTTTGTGTTTTTGGTATGCACACACACAGGACACAAACACACATACACACACTTGCATACACATTCACATCCCCACAAGCATGTACATGATCATCCATGTGCTCACAAACACACACATGATCACACACACAAGTTTGTGCACTGATCATAGTGCCCTTATGCATTTCATTGAGCCAGATTCAGATTTTGTGACAGGTAACGGGATTGTACCGAATGAGTAATCTCGCTTTCTCTCTCTCATTTCTCCCCCATCTCTCCCTGGTTTCCCTTTTCTGTTTCTTTCTTGTGTATGTGTGTATTTTCCTGGACATAGAACCTAGGACCTCATGTGTATACTCTCCCACTGAGCTACACTCCAGATAGCAAATAATATCTGATGCTATGTATTGGGGAAGGTTGTTGAGAGGGGAGGGAGGGACAGTAAAAAAAGAAGGAGGAGGAAGAAAGAGCGAGAGCGAGCGAGAGAGAATGAGCTAGAGATATTCATTTAGCTGTGTGAGACTTGATGTGTAGATTATAGACAGACACGAATTTCCAGGACTGGAGGGAGATCCAGGAGGAGACTGAAAGCACATGTTGATTGCTTTCGGCAGTTCAGTATTGTAAGGATTAGCTAACCTACTCAGTGAGATGGAATTGCTAGAAGAGTTTTGAGGCCAGAAAACAAATAAAAGTGTGTTGCTCTAAGAAAGGGAGACATCGGTTGAGCTCACCCACCTATGCTGAGCTCAAGGGACCAAAAGCCACCGCTAAACCTCTGTTTTACTGGCATTTGTTTATTGCACAGTGTTGCGCTCTATAAAGACATTTGGTATGAGATACACTTCGTGCTAATACATTACATTTTGTTCTTATCCTTTCCTACAGCGCTTGTTCTCTCTCATCTTACCCCCCTTCTATTAGTTCCCTTCATTCCTTCATTCCTCTTCACTTCTACTTTCATGTCATATATATACATGATCTTTTGTATCTATATGAAATCTAGGGTTTACAAACGAGAGGAAATGTCGAGTATTTGTTGTTCTTAGTCTGGCTTGATTCACTTATGTGAGGTTCTTCAGTACATATTTCTCTGAGTGAATTAACTTCATTTTTCTTTAGGACTGCATAAAATTCTGTTGTTTATGTAACCCACATTTTCTTTATTCATTCCTCTGTCTGCCCGCCTAGGTTGACCTCACCATTTAGCAACTATAAGTGGTGCTTCCAGAAGCACTGATGTACAAGTATCATAGTTATTGACCATAGATACTTGTCCTGTGGGCAAATACCTTGGCGTAGAGTAGCCGAGTAATAGGGTGGGTATAGTTTTAGTTCTTTGAGAAGGTTCCATATCGATTTCCATAGTGTCTACAGTGCTCCACACTCATACTAGTGGAGCCTGAGAGTTCCCCTTTCCCACAGCCTCCCTATGGTTTATTTCTTTCCTTAATGCCATTCTAACTGGGTCAAGATTGATTCATGATATAGTTTTAATTTGGATTTCTCTGATGGCTCATGATGCTAAACATTTTTTTTCATGTTTGTTGGACATTTGTACTTCATCTTTTGAGTTATATCTGTTAACTTTATCTATCATCTATCTATCTATCTATCTATCTATCTATCTATCTATCTATCTATCATCTATCTCTTTATCTATCTCTTATCTATCACCAACCTATTTATTGTGTTGTCTGATTTCTTAGTGTTTAAGTTTCTTGAGTTTTTCATATAGTCTAGATATTAATCCTTTGTCAGATAGGTATTTAGTGAATATTTTCCCTCTTATTGTGTAGACTTGTCTCTTCACTGAATTATGTAATGGGGTTAAAGCGTTGTTGCATACAGTTTGTTGAGATATGTTTCTGATATCCATAGCTTCTTCAGGGCTGTGATAATAGTAAGCTGTTGGATTTTGACAAAAGTCTTTTCTGCATCTGTTGAGATGATTGTGAGATTTCTGTCCTTTGGTCCCTTTCAGTGATGTGTTGCAAGTATTGATTTGTATATATTGAACCATCCTTGCATTCCAAGAATGAAGCCAACTTGATCATGATGAGTGATCTTTTTGATGTGCTCTTGAATTTGTTCGTGATCATTTTTCTCTCATCTGCTGATGTGTGCTGGAGATTTTGAGCCCTGAGATGCCAGCTGTTGGAGCTCTGACATGGACTATACTATTTTCAGCTCTTAGCTGTTAGTCAGAGCAGCTGTAAGATTAGGATAGGGACCAGATGTTGCATGTTCTTGTTTATGGTAAACCAGCTACTCCCAAGAACATTTCTTCACACCACCCCCTCCCAACCTGAGTCCCCAGACTTTATTAATGTTATTGAAAGGAGCTTCCTGGGCAAACCCAAACACATTCTTTGTCATCCTGTGCTAATTATGTTTATAATTACCAAATACAGTTTATATCAAGCTCTGGCTTGGAAAGTTGGTACCGGTGGAGGGAGACATCTGTGGTGGATTACATATGTGGAATTCTAAATCTTCATTCCTTGTTTTTATTTTCTCATCAGGAGGATGTTAACAGACCTTCCTAGGCTGGGTCTCCTTCAAGCTGCACATGAATTTACAATTTTCTGCAGAGAACATGGGAGGCAGACTAGGGACATTTAATGGGTAATGTCCAACTATCTTTGGCCTTACATTAGTGACAGTAATTCAATGTATAATGTAAACTTGTATTATGTGTTTTTTGTTATTTTTATAATATGCAGGGCAATTATTCATAATGTTAGTTAGTATCAAAGCTGGTGTCTTATTCTGGAATTGAGAGTTGGAGACTTTTCTGAATCTTTATCCAAATTGGTTTTGGCTTTTCATATGTAAATGTAATAAAAAACAATGTACAAAAAGGTGACAGGGCTTAAGATAAACTCAACAAAGCAGTCTTGATGCCTGTGGGATGTTGAATATAATATACAAAGGAACGTGGCTTGAATGATTGTTCTAAGTTGTTGATATTATAAATTTAAAAATTTTAAATGTTTTAAAGATTATTTCTATCTTTAATTTTGTGTATGTACGTGTCTTTGTGTGAATATGCTCATGTGAATGCAAGTGCCTTTGGAGGCCAGAAGAGGGCACTGGATCCTCTGGACTTGGAATCACAGAGACCATGATCAGGAAAGGCTTGTGCTCAATGTAGTAGTACTTCCTTAAAATCCCAGCGCTTATGGGAGGCAGGAGGCTGGGGATTTTCAGGCTATCCTTGGCCTATTAGTAGTCTCTAAGTCTGTCTGGGCTACATGTATCTTTTCTCAAACCAGAAACCAAAACCAAAGTCTCTTAGAGCCACTGGTACAGCTCAGTCAAGCAGTATATGTGCCTAACATTAAACAAACCCAAGGCCTTGTGTTCATCACTAGCACATGTGCGTGCCTGCCACGTGCTCTCTCTCTCTTTCTCTCTCTCTCTCTCTCTTTCTTGTGCACACACACACACACATGCCAAATCAGACAAAACCAGACCAAACCCAACGAAACCCCACAGAGTTGACATCTTTGAATTAGTCCTTTAAGGTTTATTCTCTTTTTTCCTGTAAGGAGGAAAGAAGTATGGGTTAAGGCCTGGTGGACATTGAAGGAGGACGGGGTCTAATGTGACCTTGGTCAGATTGACTTCCGGAAGCTTTGATGTCATAAGTGAAACAGAAAGGACATAGTACACCCATGAGGCTGTTATCAGGTTGATGTCAGTAGCCTGGCATCTGCTCAGCTGTGGTTTTCAGTCTACCTGGTAGGCTGAGCGAAAGGACAAGAACCTAACTCCATAGAGAGCTCATTCTTAGATAGTCAGCTAACGTTTCTACTGGACCACTTCCGGTGGTCCTGTAAGCAAAGTTCATCAGCGCAAAGATGAATACAGGTTGGTAACCCCGAGGCGTGTCTCTTTAAGCTCCACCCATTGTGACAATAGCATAATTAGTGAATCAACTGAACAAATGTCGTCATGCTTTAGTCCATGAAGGTCCAAGAGCTCCAGTATACCAGAGTCTACATATTTGCACAGAACTTATGCACACCCTCCTGTGCACTATAAATTCTCTCTAGGTTCCTTCAATGAATTACAAACAGTCCGTGAATAGTTGCTGTGCCCTATTTAGAGAATGATAAGAGAATAGTCTACGCTGTTCGGTTTGGATTGCTGGCTGTGTTGCTTGGCCCCTGGAATGCCTCAGACACTGTGTGGAAAGAGATTAAAAGCAACTATGTTCCAAGTCAGAGGGCAGCAATCACTTTGGAGAGAAATTGAAAGGAAGGTGGATAAGTTCTAGAAAAGCGGTGACTGTCCCTTGCACAGAGTACTCAGGACAGATGTTTCCGGTTAGGAGCTATTTGATGGGAACAGAAGGAAGTCAGCTGTGAGGGTTTCTGAGAGAGCAGCACTTAAAACAAGGGAGGTAGCAAGTTCAAGGGCCTTGAGGTTGGAGCTGGGTGTACTGAACAGATTTTTTTTTTTTTTTTTTTGCCATTGCTGGGGTGAGACCCATGACTTCACAAATGAAGGCAAACACTACCCCGGGGCCACACCATAGCCCTGGTCAGTTCTTTTGAACAGCTTGGAGGAGTGAGGTGTGGGGGGAATGAGGGGTTCTGGCAGAGCAGTGTTGAGAGTTGGGTAGATTGCCACAAAGACCTAGGCTTTTTCTTCCAAGGGATAGAAGTTATGGGAGGCCTTGAGGTCATTTCTGGAGACTCTCCAGGAACTGTCATGATGATGCAGAAGAGGAGGTAAAGTAGTCGGGTGAAGGTGATGCAAGTGACAGTGGCTACAGGTCAGATTTATCTATCCATCGATAGCTTAGTGACAGAGAGATAGATGAGAGTGAGCAAAGACAGATGCTATTGTATGTTGGCTGGACATGTGAGTGAAGGAGACTTGGAAATGACCACATGGTCTCTGCCAGCAGCACTGAGGTCCTCATGAAGGAAGTGAGGGTTTTCTATGATTTGGGGGCATGTTGCAATGGGGATGCTGTTACAGTCTGGATGTATAATGTACCCCACAGGCTCACGTGTCTGAACACTTGGTCCCTGTATGATGGTGCCGTTTGGGGAAGTTGTAGAATCTTTAGCTCCCTTACAGAAGTCTTTTAAAAACATTTACAACTATTCACAGTAGCTGAGAACCTGCTGTTAACTGTGGGGGTAATTTAAGAGGAAACTAATGCAAATTAATGCAAATGAGGAAAGCTGGGCCCACTGTGCGTCACCTGTGGGAGATAGACACGTGTCCCTCCATGGGTCGATGAGACTGGAAATGTTCAGCTATCAGATGCTCTCTAGAGAAAATGGGTCAGTGTTGGGTGGGCCTGGAGGTTTATACCCTGCTCCTGCTCCTTGTCTCTCTCTGCTTCCGAGTCACCTGGACATGAGCATGCAGCTCCCTCACACCCTAGTTTCCACGGACCCTCCCGCTGCCACATATCTTCCGGCTAGCATGGACTGTAATCTCTCGAACTGTAAGCCCAAAGAAATCTGCCTGGCATTTGGTCACAGTGCTGAGCAAAACGACTCACACAGACACCCATCACAGAAGTGCCTCTGTGAAGACAGCCACCCCTAAATGTTACTGGGGATTTGAGGGGTGGCTTAGAGTATGGGGTGGGAGTGTGGGGCTGAAGGGCTTTTGTGAATATTCTTTAACCCTCCTAATCCTTAACACTAAATCTTTTCTCTGGGCTCTTAAGGCTTCCTCGGGGAACTAGCGTTTTGACCAGTGAGAGGCAGTGGACAGAGGGAACCAGGAAGGCTGGGGTACAAAGGATGTGCTCTTGGTTGCAGCTCAGAAACATGCTAATGCTTTTAAGCTGATTGCTAGCGTACCCTTAGAAGGACTTTTCTAATAATATTAGTTTGTATTGGAGCTAGTGTCTTATTATGGAATTGGGGACCCTTGTTTTAACTGGCTTTCAACTGGTCAAATGTAATGGGATGATGGACAAAGAAGTAACAGGCTGAATGCATGCAACACCAGGAAGAGTGAGACTTGGAAATGTCAGGAGCAAGCCACACAGCTCTTCAAGATGGCATCTCCAGCCTCTTATCTCTGCTGTTAGCAGTTAGGACATGTAAGAAGGACTCCCCTTGGTCACCTGGTTAGTGTCTAGGACATGTAAGAAGTCTCCCTTCTTGGGAGGTTTCGTCATCCTGGGAAGAGAGCAGTAGAGTAGCACCGTCTGGGGGAGATGCTGACATCACAGCAGTATCTGCAGCACTAACTCGGCAGAAATAGTTTGAAATGATTTATAATTACATTAACAATAGCCGGGCATCTTCTAATAGCAGTGGCTGTTGGTTTTATGTGCACCACTTTTGTTGCTTGAAGAAAGACTTGATTGTAAGTTGAAACTCAGGAAAATGGCTGCAAATGTGTGAGCGGGCTTACCCACATCAACAAACACCCCACATATAATTTATGGGACTCAAAGGTATTTTATAATGTACACACTTGCAGATTTTTCATTCTGGGAAGCGTTTCTTTTTTTCTTCACAAAGTTAACATTTTTGGTATAGCTTTAAAAACATTAATCCATTGCGATGGAAATTGAATCCTCTGCTACCTGCAAGTCAGATGAGGGCTCTGTCATTCGGCCTCATCTCTAGTTCTATGCTTGTGTCTAGATGAGACTTGATGATAAAGAGTAGCTGCCAAGTTTATGGGCAACTCCAGGAAGAACAGTTCCTATATGCAATGACATAATATCCTTGGCTTATCTCTGGGCCTGAATAATATGGAAACTGTGAGTAACTTGGGCTGAAGAAGTCTATGGTTCAGTGATGGTAGATACTGGATGTGTAGGAATAAGACAGGATCAGATTTTCCTATTTGCTGTTCATGAAATAATCTGTCCAAAAACACAGGAAGGTATAGCCCTCCGGATGTTTTGAAACAGTTTGGTTAAGTATTGAACACTTAAACTACTGTTCTGGTCTTTGAAATGGGAACGAAATGACTTCTGATTGTTTCTGATGCCACAACGGGATTCACACATGTTTTCAATGAGCGTGGTCTAGCAGGCATTAAGTTCCAGTTATAAATTATTTGTTGCAAATGGAAAATGAGTTGCCTGAAGGAGTTTAAAACAAAACAAAACCCTATTGCTGTGTCCATGTTCAGCCTTAGATTTATACATTGATGACCCTAGGTTTTTCTAGATTTTTCTAAATTCTAGATCTGCTCTGAAAGCCAAAAGAAAGCTAAGAACAGGTGGAGAGAGCAGAAACTGATGAAGAACCTAGCATGTGATGGTGACGGGAAGAGAAGACGGTAAACTGTGGGACTGGAGACCACAGCCGCTGGCTTTCAGCTGACCATTGAGACTCAGGTTAGACATGAAAGCACCAGTGTGAGTTAGTTCTGCTCTGAAAATCCTGAACCTCCATTATTTCCCGTACTGGAGTCAACTTTTGTGCTCATATATTGTGTGTGAGTGCATGACCCAACTTTGAGAACCAGTAATGGAAGACACCTTAGTTGCCATGATGGTGTCTTTTAAAATAAAGCTTCAGTTCCTTCCTCATTTGTATCAATCGGGTTGGAAGGGCGGCTGCTTCTTTTCTGGAGAGTGGTTAAGTTTTGCACCTTTTCTTCCGCTTGTGGGTCCAGAGACGTTAGCCTTCCTATTTGGTGGGTTTGCCCATAGAAAACATTTTCTTCTATTTAATTTTTGGCTTCTACAACTCTCCAAACAGGTCAGAAAAAATGCCTTAATATTCTAGACAAATGGAAGCAAAAATAAATTGTAATTATTTCTAAGCCTCTACATAAATCTCCAGAGTATTTTCCAGTGTGTTTTAGATGGCCAGCTAAATAGTTTCTATTTCTTCTCATTCATATTAGATAAAAAAGTAAATAAACAACCTAAATTTAAATAACAGCAATCTCTGCAAATCCAAATATCTATCAATCATATTTATTCACAAATAAGGGACATATATATTACACAGATTTAAGGGAAGGAATGAAATAAGTGCTATCATGGTTGATTAGCTACAAAATCCATAAAGAGCAAGGGTAAATTAGAATCAAATTTTAAAGAATTTATTTCATTTTTTTCAATTACATAAAAATTCAAAACAGACCCAGGAACCCCGTGGATTTGATTTTCACATGGCTGTGATGCGGTTAGTACTTGGAGAGAAGGCCGAGGAAACCTTGAAGCAATCTGATGAGATTTCCTGGTGGGGGAGACACCCAGGCTGCCCACCTCAAGGCACTTTTGGCTTTTCCATTAGAGACACAGTCTAGAGCAAATGACTTTACCATGAGGATCTGTCTCCGAGCTGTGGGGCTGGGCTGGTGTCTTGGCAAGTGCTCTAGTCATTTGCAGGTGCCCATGGCTTTCATAAAGATCATACTGGAACATGGAATGTGTGAATGTATGGAGGAAAGACTATTTGCTGTCTGTATCCCAGGTACATGTACCTACACATAGCTTGCTGGCACATACATGTATGCATACGAAAGCATCTGAACATATAATTATGTACATACCACTTACATATTCATATATATATATGCATAGTCACATATGTGGATGTACACACAAAATCACATGTAGATGTATGCACACACATATACACTCACGCCCATGCATGCACATAGCCACCTGCTTTGTTTTTCATGTAATCTGAAATCTGCTGCACTGATTTCATCTTTAGTTGCATTGTTGAAAAATGTTTTGGAAGGCTGGGATCCATGTTCACCTGACCTAAAGCGGGGAGATGTGTGGATAGTCTCTGGTACGTGATGGTTGAAGAGCTGCTGACCGTAACACTGAGGCATGGACAGTCACTGCTGATGGTGGTGTGGCTGCAGCAGGAGCATTAGCATTCAGAGAGCACCGGAGGATGCAGGATGCCCTTATCTCCTGAGCACATCGGGGATGCCCCAGCAGCCTGCTTTCTTTTTCGTCACTGTTTTGTTTTCCTTGGCATCTTAGGCTCCCTAGACAGTTTATTGTAGCAACTTCTCGTATTCCTACCTTCCCCATACTTAGATGATATTATTAGTTTTGAATTGTTTGTTGCTTGCTGGGAACAATTTCCCTACCCGTCTCCTGGTTCACAATGAGCCCCGCTTCCCCCTCCATCCTCAGCAACCAGTTGGTAGATAGAGAGGGACACCTCTTGGCCTCATTTTAGGCTTAGGTATCCCGAGTAGCTGCTTGCTCTCCAAGAGTGTCCTGAAAGGGCAAGGGAAGCGGCTTTAAAAGAAGGCGAGGGATATACTCACTTATATAAACCTATAGGATAGGAAGTTCAAGCTGAAATCTACACACCTAGAGAGGATATACAAGAAGGAGGACCTAGCTTGGTATGATCAATGCTTGTTTGAATGAACAAATGGGATGGACATTGAGTGGAGGA